>RYFJ01002867.1:0-357535 GCA_003991445.1 Oryza meyeriana var. granulata | reverse complement strand
TATCCAGTAGGATCATATCCTGTTCGCGAGCGCCACCCAGCCTGGTCTATCTGATTCATGAAACAAGTTTTCTGGTGACCAGTCCCCTGTCGCTGATGGATGTGCAAGCAAACGTGACATCTTGCGCCATTACTATCTATTCGGGGGGGGCGAGGACACAGGCCCCGCGAGTCGTCGCGATTACGCGCTGGGCGAAACCACGCATCACAGAGACGACTTACAAGCAGTCTCTTGATAGGAGTTTATGCGCAGGCATACTGTACAGACCGGAGACCCACAACAGCGATAAAAGACAACTGCGCCAGCGGAAACCGAACTCACTATCTGCCATAACAAAAGACAAAGGCCAAGGAGAGGTCGAGAAAAGCGAGGTCGAATGCATACAGCCTCAAACTTACCATATCCTGTAAAGACTTGATTCGGTGGGCTCTTCGCGGATTGGGTATGGCTCATTCTCCCAAAACCAAACAACTGGGCTTCAAGATATTGGGATTTTTGCAGTAGGCAATGCAAGGCCGACATAATCTCGATGTCATTGCTGAAAATTCTAAGCACCCACAGCCTTCTGAGGAAGCTATAGCGCGACCCACTCTGGTTGCGCAACCGATCAATTTGCGTTTCTGCTCTATCCTCTACAGAGTCCACCAAGTACACCCGCGGGATTCAATAGCTCGCGGGTTTTGACTACATTGCCGGCCTAGTTGCAAGATCCCATGCAATTGTAATCGACAACACTGCGCAAGTCGATTCGAAGGTTTGAATCTTCGTAAACCGGGACGAAAAGCAGCTGCGCCATGAGGCCCGCACCCCAGCCGTGTTGACGCCCAAAACTCCGCGGATCGAGGGTCTTCAATGGCCCTGTCAGAAGCACCGAAGAGCCTGGGAGATTTGCTTTACCCATGCAGGTCCTAAAGATGTTGAGGTTCGTAGGCGTGCCAGTCAATTTGACCCTGTCAATTGACATAGGAGAAAAAATGTTAGATTCAATAGCAATCGGCTGAAGCCGAGTCTAGATCGGTGTCATCGCGATGGCCGATTAAGCCTGTTAGCACTTATACATCGACTAGAGCCGATGATGGCTGAATATAACTAATTAATAAGCCAAACATTAAAATTAGCGCATCAGGTCGGAAGGGTGCCAAGAATCGGCTGTTACTTGTCAAGAAAACAAGCAGGATGCATAAGGAAAAGAAACTACAGGAAACTCCTGTCCGATCATGTTTAAGGTTACTGGTATTGCTGCGAAGATACTTACCACGCCCGGCCGCGGGCCCCTTGCTCACTATCGGCTCGCGGGCATCTTCATCCGCTGTCCATACCCGTGCCCGGGTTCTTACTAAGCTGCGTTACCTGGTTCCTCCCTGTGTTGCCCTGGAACTCTGGTTGGTCGGGCCCAGGAACTCGGTTGAACAGAAAGTAAACCAACGGCTGCCTTAGGCCAGTCGCCAGGAAGAAATACAAGCAAGGAGTTATAACAGCAAGCGATCAACATTAAATGATAAACAACTGACGAATCTGGCAGCCGACTACTGAACAGGGCGCCAGACAATCGGCTGGAGCGATGACAAAAAGGATAACAAAATAATAAACCATTGCCAAAACATATAAGATTAAATAGATGCAGTCGGCCCTTAACAGATAACTATATCGGCAACACTCCGATAAAGTACCACCGCATATACCCATACGGCTATCAAGATTGAAGACTAATCATCATCGGTCTAGTAGAATCGGACCACCTTGCAGCACAGCACATGATGACATAACGAGTACCTTAGAGGGCCGGAAATAATAGGGGGGGGGGGGGGTTCTCTGATGCGATCGTGATGTAAAACAATGATAACTTACCGGGGCTATAATCCCGATAAGACGCCTGCGCATAAAGCATACCTTAGCCTGAATGGTTTATCGCTGAGCAGCTTAGTAGATCGGACCTACGACGCAGCACAATCTGAATGATAAACCCGGCTCCCCGTAAAGCCGATACGATCTACGGCACGCGTGATGTGATGCATACCTAATAGTCAATCTAGAGATCAACTGAACATGATGAATGCAGCCAATAGTAAATAAACATAAATATACCGTGGTAAAGCCGACTTCCATAAACCGACATAGATATCGGACTAACCGAGGAAGTCCTAGCCGATAGGTAGCCGGGTGGACGAGGACTTACCCTCTCGCTGGAGTTCGGACCTAACCGATGCAGCCCAGCTCGAAGATAAGAAGCAGGATCCCGTCGGAAGAGGTGGCGATGCGCCGAAGTTTGTATTGATTTCTTTTTTTTACAAGTGCCCGGGCGTACGTATTTATCACCGCCGAGTTACATGAGTCCTTATAGGACACGATAACATGATTTCCTAGTTACTTAATAGAAAATGATCTAACAAGACCTGACCGGACATCGAGGTCAGGTTTCCTAAAGATAAACACTTGCCTAATTAATACATACAGTAATTAACTGCCAAACAGCGGTCTTCACGGCCCCTTCCCGGAATCGGTCTCTTCTGGTCAGTTCCACCGGTTGACTGTAATTTCTCCTTCTTGACGAATCTGACATAGGCCTTACCAAATTTTCGGCGTTAACAGCAGGCGGCCCCCCGGCCACAGAAAAACCGCCTCTTACCTGAGAGGGCGGCAAGGGGGCCGCCTGCAAAATGCCGGCCGGGGGTCAACTATTTTGCAGGCGGCCCCCCGGGCCACACAAAAACCGCCCTCTGAGAGGGCGGCAAGGGGGCCGCCTATAAATGGGCCGGCCCCCCGGCCGGATTTTTACAGGCAGCCCCCTTGCCGCCCTCTCAGAGGGCGGTTTTTTTGTGGCCCGGGGGGCCGCCGGCCAACGGCCGTCAGCCACGTCATCATATCGCCCTCTGGGAGGGCTATTTCAGACATATCGCCCGGGCAGCGGGAGTATATTTTTGTAAATTTTTGAAATGAAAATGTAGTTTTGTAAATATTTTATTAAATAAATATAAAAATGAAAAAAAATTCGGGGAGGGTGCAGTGATGGCCTGATGGGATGGATTTGGGCCAGTTTGCGAAGCCAGGAAAGAAGCGTGCAGTGAAGGAGGCGATTGACTCGACGAGGTTAAATAATGGGAGGACTGGCGGTGTGACTGTCTGGTGAGACGGTTTTGATAATTTTCCCTTATATACTCCCATCTTTCCTTTATACTACTCAGATTACAAGTCGTTTTGATTTTGATTAAAGCCAAACTCTTTTAAATTTGATTAAGTTTATAGAAAAATATAGTAATATTTTCAACACAAGAAAAATATACAATAAAAATATATTTAGTTTTGGATTTACTGAAACTAATTTATTGTTATAAATGTTAGTATATTTTTCTATAAATTTAGTGAAACTCAGAATAGTTTGACTTTGACTAAAGTTAAAACGACTTATAATATGAAACCGATGGAGTAATTGTCATGATTAACTACTGCAACTTTAACCACTAATATTTTTTAAATTGTTATGTTATGATAAACGGAAGTTTAATACTTATCTGTTTAGTATGTACTACATTTAAATAGAATGACATCTTTTTAAGTATTTAGAAAAATTTTGTAAAAAAATAAATAGTCAAAGTTTAAATATAGATAGTGCTTGATAACAAGTATAAAGGAACGGAGAGAGTACTAACTACTCCCTCCGTTTTTTATAGATAAAATTGCGTAATTATTATTTATTTTATTGTGATTTGTGTTTTATGTATGACTTATATTTTTATATATTTGTGTAAAAGTTTTAAATAAAACGAATGGTCAAACATATGTCCAAAAATCAAAGATGTCATCTATTAAAAAATAGAGGAAGTAATAGACAGTACATGGCATGTCAAAGAAAAAAAAAGACTTAGAGGGCCAGAAGAAGCTTTAGGGATAGTGTCACGCCCAGAAATTCATCAAAATTTCTTAAGCTAATTTGTGCAATAAACCCTCATCCAGAAATCAACCGAGATACAAAAATCGATAATTTAATAAACATAACCAAAACACAAAAACGATAAATAGTTATAACAGAGACACTTAGTACTCATACCGAAGAAAACAGCAGCGAAACGAAACTCCTAACGTAGCAGCACCAAGCCACAGACAGCTCAACTAGAGTATAAGCCAAACACCAAACTTCTCCCCCTCACAAAGTTTTACTCTGATGATTGTAATAATGCAAGACTGAGTACCACCCACCGTACTTAACAAGTCACACACGAAATGCAAAATAATGCAACAGGATACCAAAGGAAAGACATAGTATGGCTTATTTACGTAAAACAGCATTTAAAACATTTGCATTTAAAAACATTAAAAACAGTATAGTTTAATTATTAATTAATATTAAACCAACCACTGAACAACGCTCTAACGCAGTTCAGGCCCAAACCACAACCTCCAAACTGGAGCTATCAAATTATCACCAATTATCACCATTGTTGAGCACTGTGGGACTAATCACAGAAAACATTGCTAGACCCACCCATTAACCGTGGGCACGGCTATTCGAATAGTTTTACTCTGGCCAGAGGTGTACAACTTTACCCACAAGACACGATTCTGCACATGTTACCATACCCCGAAATACCACCATGGTACTACAAAGGGGGAAACCGTAACAAAACCGTTCATGCAACTCACTCAACAGAAAAGCCTCCTGCCAAGCCTCCCGTCTCCGGTAGGGGTGATCAAATACCTTCCCACAAGACGACTCGACGCCCAAACTCATAGACTTATTGACGACTGTCATGTGGGACTTATACCAGCACAAACACGCCCTGTGACTCTGTCGAACTCGCTACACTACAGGTCTACATTGCCCATTCTAGCTTTGGTTAGTATGGTAAATGCTTCGCAACAAGTAGTCCACGAACCGGTCCTTAACTGTCATGAGCACCGCTAGCAACATTCACAATCCCTAGTGCACACAACCCACCATTCAGTCAAATTTTAGTTGGCACAATTAATTAACTAGCCACGACCTCTATTGTGAAACAATAACCATTAACCATGAATTATTGGTAAGCGAACTATTAATTTCCCACATAAAATGACGCTACAATTTCTAGGCATGGCTAAGTAGATCCTAAATAATCTAGCTAGATTGGTAAATAATCATCCAGCTAGTCAACATTATTCACCTAGGGTATCAAGGCAAAGATAACAATATCAAAATGGCCATAAACAAAGAATATATGATAATAAATAAATAACCCATGATAATGACATTCTAAAACATTTCATGCAATAACGTTAAAATAAAATAACTTTCGCAAATAGGATCAACATGCTCAGAGAGATTATCGTGTGACTTGCCTTGCGATAGAAAACGTCTTCCGTAAATCTCCTGAACTCTTCCGCAGATTCCGTGATCTTCCGAAACGGTGATTATAAGCGACTACATGCAAAACGAGAAAAATCCCTAAGAAACCCCAAATAAATAGTACATAAAAGTACATAAGTAAGTAGATCATGATTTTAGGTGAATTTAGGAAAAAAAAAAGGGGTCGAATCGGAGTTCAAACGAAAAAGATACGGCCTCTGGAGGTTTAATTCAGAGAAAATCCGATTGAAATTGGAAAAGAATATTCTCTGGATTTTCCCTGGATTTTCGGATTAAAATAAATACTTTGGCTATGTATAGTAGTGGGGCCCACTGTCATAAACTTAGTTTATGAGGACATGGTTCACAGACTGAGGATAAGATAGGGTAGTGGATTGAGGTGACGTGGCTGCCACATAGGCCGAGAAGAGCGAGGTGGCAGCCAAGGTAGATTTAGGGCTGAGGTAGCACAATCCAGAGAAATAAAGGGGATCCAAAAGCTCGGATTTGATCTTTAAGAGATCGGATGGATGAGATGGACTTAGGGTTTTTAATGGAGACCCAACAGCCTGGCCTAACTTCAAGGAATAGGACGGTCGAGATGTCCCGGGGCGATTCAAAGGCAAATGAGTGGTCCGGATTTGATCTTGGCGATCCAAAGGTTGTAAAGGAGCGAGGCCTGAGAGTGGGGTCCCATAGTCATCCACCGGAGGGCACCAACGGAGGGGCCACATGTCATGCTCCGAAGAGGGGGCACCGTGGGGTCCGGTCAGTGTCCCGAGGGAAGGGGGGTCTCGATGGGGTCGACCTGTCAGGGAC
The DNA here is from genome assembly GCA_003991445.1 of Oryza meyeriana var. granulata. Lineage (NCBI taxonomy): Eukaryota > Viridiplantae > Streptophyta > Magnoliopsida > Poales > Poaceae > Oryza > Oryza meyeriana. Next base: position 351,396 of record RYFJ01002867.1, on the reverse strand, counting down.
AGGGATGGGGCCAACAGGTCCACGCCACGCCATGGCACGGTGCGGCGCACCACAGGCGTGGCACGGCGACGCGGCAGGGGCGACGGGAAAGATACGGCGGCGTCTGGGCGGCGGCACAGGGGAACGCGACGGCGGCGGACCAGCGGAGGAACGGCCGAAGGACGACGGCGCCACGGCGATACCGAGTAGATGGGGAGAAGTGAGGCGCCGGGGAAAAAGATGCTCACCGGCGACCGGTTTCGGTCACAGGGGCGACGACGGCGGCGACTGCCCGGCGGCGGCGGCGGCGCGCAGGGCGAGGCGGGCTCACGGGAGCAGGGTGACGGCGCGCTCGGGAATAGGGCGCTGGACGGTGGCGCTCTATGCGCAGCGGCGACGCGACGACGCGGCGCAGTGGGGGCAGCTGGAGAGAGGCGCGAGGTGGCGGCGGCGCGGCACTGGAAAGCAGGGTGGCGGCGGCGCAGAGGGGCGGCGGCACAGGGGGAAGGCGCGGCGGCTAAGGCACGCGAGGGGCAGCGGCACAACGTCTTTTATAGAGAGAGGGAGAAGAGAGTCCGGGGCGGCGACGGCGCTGATTTCGCGGCGGCGTCCTTGGGAGTCCGGCGCAAGCGGCGGCGCACAACGGGCTGGGCCGGGCACGGCAGCGCGGCGGCGGCGGGCCGGCGCAGGCCGGCTGTGTGAGCCGAGGGGAGACGGCGCGGGCGGCCCAAGCCGCTCTGAATGAGCACCGCTAGGGAGGGAGGAGAGAAGAGGAGGCAGGAGGAGAAGGAGAAGGAGGAGGAAGAGGAAAAAGAGAAGGAAGGGGAAAAGGAGAAAAAGGAAAAGAGGAGAAAGAAAAGGAAAAAGAGGAGGGTGTGTCCGGAAATTTCCAAAATTTTGGAAATTGAATTTTAGAATTATTTCAAGGAATAAATAGGAGTATTGTAAGTTTAGGGAGACGTTCGGAATTTATGGAATATCGCGGACGTTGGTATATATATATATCTGGAAACTCGAAAATGTCGAAACACTTTTGGAATCGAAATATTTCTTTGGAATCGGGGAGATCAACGGAATTTTTGGAACCCTCAAGTACAAGAATATTTTTTTGGGAATTTCAAGAATATTGGAAGGAATTATCAGAAATATTCCGGAATCAGGAAAAATCGAGAATATTTACGGAATCAGGAATTTGGGGAAAAAATGGAGGACATTTTGTGTTGACTGAGAAATTGGGATATTCGAGGATTAGATAAATATCCAAAATGTATTCAAATACTTCGAGGAATCCGAGACGGGGAATATTTTGGAACTAGAAATTGTGGGTATATTCATAACGTTGGAATATTCCGAGTATCAGGATATATATATATATATACATGGGGTATTTTTGTGGTGACGGGAATATCGGAATATTGGGGATCTCTGGGGAATATTTTGGGAGTCGAGAACAGGGAATAGTTTAGGAAACATTCGATCGCTCGAAATATCGGAATATTTTGTGAATCGGAAAGTCAAAGAGGTTTTAGAATTTCGAGAATAACACTTAACCCTAAAAGAAGAAATGAACAGAGTTCGAGGTAAACGGGGAGACTTTAAGGACTGAACCAGGAAGACGACCGAACAGGAGAAGGACAGGATTTTATTTTATATTTATTATTATTGAAATGATCTTTATTACATTAAAATTAATTCTGAAGCCCCAAAAATTTCGAGAAAATTTTAGAGGGTTTATTAAATCATGGGCAATTTACCAAAAGTAAATGCCACCACGAAACACGAAGAATTCATTATTATAAATACTTAAATGCTTAAAATACTCCGACAAAACCCCCGCAATATAAAAGCATTCAAGCATTTATTTAAAAATTTCAACTTGGGATTTTTAATATTGGAAATTTCAAAATTTTATTCAAACACTTTCACAAAATTTTCCAGTATATTCTGATTTCTATTTACCCCAAAAATAATTTTTAATCAAGCCAATTTTATGGTTGATAGATAGCTTGAAGGTAAGGGAAAAAGGAGAAGAAGAAGATCACATAAAACGAGGTGAGTCATTAGCGCATGATTAATTGAGTATTAGCTATTGCAAACTTAAAAAATAGATTAATATGATTTTTTAAAGTAACTTCTGTATATAAAATTTTTACAAAAATACACCATTTAGCAGTTCGGGAAGCGTGTTAGGGTTTTTATCCCTAACCTGATGTTTTAAACGCTACGGTGAAGGAAAAAGAAGAAGAAGATCACGTAAAACGAGATGAGCCATTAGCTTATGATTAACTGAGTTTTAATTATTATAAACTTGAAAAATTGATTTATTTATTTTTTAAGCAACTTTTATATAGAAAATTTTTGTAAAAAAACACCGTTTAGTAGTTCAGAGAGGGTAGCTCACAGAAACGAGGGAGTTTTATCCCCATCCCTCACCTTCGAACTTGCCATAGGCCTTGATCTAAATGAAGAAATTCTGCTGGGCTTTATAGAAATTGAATTAGTAACTTGTATGTTTTTTTTTTAAATTCCAGTATTTCAGAGAGCGACTCTATTGAAAAAAAATATTTTACCCAATCTACCACACAAAAGGGTATAATAAAATCTGATATGTTTTATAAAGATAATAATGGATGGCCATATCTGTCCTAAGATACTATTAAACGGAATTTTACGGTTTGGACTACAATCCACGCGTTTGTTGTGTGAATCAGCCATCATTCTTGCAAAAATAGACACACTACATGTTGACTGTACGCCATTTTTTTAATTTCGAGAATTATAGATAAACTAACAGCTATTTTTCATTAGTTAAGGCAGTGTTCGATATAGAGATTGGAGTGAGCTAATAAGCCACATGTTAAACAAGAAAAATATTAGCGTATAATTAATTAAATATTAACTATTGCAAGGTTGAAAAATAGATTTATTTTATTTTTAAAGAAATTTTTATATAGAAAGTTTTTTAAAAATGAACAGCTTAATAAACGAGGAATTAGCTCCCCTAGAGAGAAAAACAGACAGCCCATAAGCTTATAATATGAACCGTGTAGCAAGAGAGTTGAATGTGTAGGACACGTCGATTGCGTGGCATTTTTTCTTTTCCATATAATTCATGTTCCCATGAATTTACCTTGTGGCTGCTAAGATTGTGGGTATTGACTCGCCTTGCTCCCTCAGCCCCCTTCATCACAAAAATAACCAATTTCTGTATATAAGCCTTGATAAGCACCTATCCAAGTTTATAGCAGAAACCGGTTTCTTTTATGGAGTATGTCTTAATTACTCGATGGATATTGATATTTTATATAGCCAAGACTCTAAGTAGTCAACATTACTGTACTAAAATTTGAGTTTTGAGAAATCAAATGTTCCAATGATGGGTCATTTTCAAGTAAACAGGCAATTCTTACAAATTATAATGATATATATATATATATATATCAAAATGTTCTATTTTTTTACCTGATGGAGGTGGCTAAGACATGTTTGAATGTGAAGTTAGACTTAAGCTTTTTACCGCACGAAAAACATGACAGGTCATTAGCATATGATTAATTAAGTATTAACTATTACAAATATGCAAAATAAATTTATTTAGTTTTTTAAGGATTTCTATATAAATTTTTTTAAAAAGACATACTATTTAATATAGCTTAGAAAGCATGCTTATAAAAATAATGAAGAAGCTCAAACGATAAGCTGTTAGGAGCTGTGCCTAAGGAAAACGAGTCGTGGATTCGTAGCAGAGTCCAGGCTAAACCGTTGTGCGTGTCATGATTCCTTCCAAAAATGTCCATAAGGTACTACTCGATGTGGTGTCTGGTGTCTTGTTACCCATGATCCATAGGGAGCTTAAAGAAGAGTTAAGTGGAATATGTGGTCTGGCAAAATTGCAAAAGAGAGCAGTGTTTTAACTCAGCCACTAAAATAGGAAAATACACATATATAAAATTCTAATATCTCAATCTCAAAAAGACTTCGGACTCGTCTAAATTGTAGGATTTCCATAGAAAAAATAGAGGAGTTTGATCATTAGGAATTTTTTCCTATAGAGGTCCTTTATGTCAAAGGATTTGAACGTATCAAATTGCAAAGGATTTTCAGCATGCAGTCTAATCTCGTTGTTTTTTTTTCTTTGAGAAGTCTAATACAAACTCTCTCTTTCTCTCTCTATTCTTTCTCTAAAATAAGTACCATACAATCTCAAAATTCTTGTATTGTTCCTAAGCCATCCAAACATATGTTTTGAGTAATTCCTATGGTCTTGTTTTCTTTCCTATAGTGTTTAACATGTTGTGACATATCAATTCTGTGTTTTTTTTTCTATTCCTACGTTTTTAGATTCTTGCGTTTTAAAGGAGCCCCTTATTTTTAACCTATTTTACATATACCAATATAAAGGCAAAAAGACTAAAATGCCCTCCACTTTAGCAAACTCTAATGTATTTATATCTTACTTTAGCAAACTTTAATACACTTGCCCCCCTAAGGATAGCAATTTTGCCTGCGGGCACAGGTATCCGTGAGTACTGCACTCGGGGTATGGCATGGTTCAATTTTTGCCTATGAGCATTACGCCCGAGCCCGACAACCTAGTGGGCACAGCCGGGTTCTAGATTTTCGTCCGTGAGGGTAACCCATGTCTGACCTATTACTGTACATAGCACCCAGTTGCCAGTTGATTTTGGCCATTAATTCAGACATATATATACTATGCTATGAAGAAACCCTAGTCCCTTATTCTCTATCCACAAACAGCACACATACGGCAACGGGCGATAGCGGCGGGGTGTAGCGTCGGACTGGAGGCGCAGCGGCTTAGCGCAGCGCAGCAGGCTCGCCCTCGGCTGCTGTAGCCCTCGGCCGTCGGGCATGGTAGGGTATTGAGCCCTGCCCGTTAAGCTTGTTGGTATGGGTCGAGCGAGTCATGTCGGTCTCGGGCCGGCGAGTTCTTGCTCTGTCCGTGCCCGACCCATTGCCATCCCTAGCCTCCCCCCCACATTAACAAACTTCAATGCACCGATTGCTTTAAAGATGGAGTTTTCGTGGGATAAATAAGATGGAAAAAATAGAGTTATTTTGAGACGAAGGGAGTATTTACTAACTTTTTTACAAACCCTGTAACACACTGTGATCGAATCTTGAATTCTTGATCCAATGAAACTTCAAACTTATCAAATCAAATGGTTGAGATTTGTTAATTACTCTCTTTATTTTATATTATAAGTTATCTTAGGTTTATCTTAAGTCAAACTTTTTTAGTTTGACCAAGTTTATAAGAAAGATGTAGAATATTTTTAACACAAAACAAACTATAAAAATATATTCAATCTTAAATTTAATATACCTAATTTGGTGTTGTAGATGTTGCTATTTTCTTTTATAAATTTGATTAAACTTAAATAAATTGACTTAGAATAAATCCAAGATGTGTTATAATATGAAACAGAGTGAGGAGTAAGGATAAGATTTATTTACTACTTATAGCACTGAAAATATACAGGCGACATAGCTACATGCTAACATGGAGTGCGTATGTGTTGACCTGTTAACTGCATTGCATCCGCTGCCGACGGCGCAGCCTGAACAAGTGGGCATGGTGTCCCAGTCCGCCAGGTCGCCCGCTACCAAGGACGAATGGCCGGGGACAACCTGAACGAGATCAAACAGTACGAGAGAATATCCATTGCTTAGAAAGTCATTTTCTGGACAAAATATGCGAATAGATAACGGCGCTAAGGAGCTGTTTGGTTGAGTCCCAAATATTGCCAAAACGTACTTGCCAAAGCTAATAAAAAGTGTGGCTATTAAATTGGTGGTCATACCTTAAATAAGTTGTGGCACAAAAATAAGTATATGACATGTGGATTCCTAGGTTAAAAGAAACTGTGGCATGACACAAGTGGAAACGAACCAAACAACAGCCTAATAAAGTGCGACAAAGTCTAGTAAAATATGGTAATGAATAGAACACCCCCTAACTTACTAGCTCTACGTTTTTTTTACTGGCACTTGTCGAGACAAATCAAAAATTTGATAAAGCTATGGTGTTTGGTTTGGTGCAACAAAAAATTATAGGATTGCTAATTTTGTTGTTTGATTTTGGCCAGCTAGAGAGCAGACAATGTGTATTACCAAAATAAGTCAAAATTTTAGTAACAAAAGGGAATCATTGATATTTTCAAAATTTTGATATCAAATCAAATGGTACCTAAACTTCGTTGTTATTCCGAAAATTGTGATAGGGTCCATTTGGAGAATTTTTTATTTATATATTTAATTGTTTTTAAATTTATAAAATTATACTTTTGTTTTTGAAAATCACAAAAATATACTCATCTCGCCCTTTAGGAGGGCAATTTTTAAAAATTGCCCTACCAAAGGGCGATTTTTATGACGTGGTAGCCCTAAGTTTCTCAAGTATAGGAAAATTTACATTTAGACTCTTCTTGTATTTCTATAATTTGTAAATAGGTCATACTAAGTCCTATGAAGTCAAATTTTATATCAAAATCATAGAGCTCAACGAGATCTATAACTTTGTAGTTGACAACATTTTCATTTGCAATTGTTTAGGACTCCAAATATTCGTTACACAATATAACATTTATTTTTACAAAATCTTATATCTACATTTCAAACGACCTCCAATGGAGACAAACTTTATATTAAATTTGTAGCTCTTGACGATATCTGTAACTTTGTAGTTGATCACCTTTTCATTTAAATCATTTAAAATGTCAAATAAGCAATACTATTTCTAATAGTATTCGAAACCATCCTTCCAAAAATATTTGTATTTGCATTTAGACCCTTCCCGTCGGTTTTCACTACTATGAAAAATAGTATTACTTATTTGACATTGTAAATAATTTTAAATGAAAAGGTGATCAATTACAAAGTTGTAGATCTCATCGACAGCTATAACTTTGATATAAAGTTTGTCTCCATCGAAGGTCATTTCAAACGTAGATATAAGATTTTGTAAAAATAAATGCTAGATTTTGTAACGAATATTTGGAGCCCTAAACGATTATAAATGAAAAGGTTGTCACCAACAAAGTCGTAGATCTCGTCGAGTTCTACGATTCTGATATAAAGTTTGACTTTATTAGACTTTGTGTGACATGTTTACAAATTATAAAAAATACAAGAATGGTCTAAACATAAATTTTCCTGTACCTGAGAAATGTACGCCTGCCACTTCACAAAAATTGCCGATTTTCGAAAACAAAAGTATAATTTTGTAAATTTAAAAAATTAAATATATAAATAAAAAATTCTCCATTTGGACGTCAGTGCAAACAAGCCCATTGAACCAGTGAACCTCACGAAGCAGCCTATGTCGGGCCGTTGGAATTGGGCTGGCAGCTGTCCTTGTGGGCTCGTGGCCCACCTCCAGGCAATGCACGCAGGCACCAGCCACCACCATCCGCGAGAATTTTTTTTATTTTTATATTTTTTAATAAAATATTTACAAAAATATATCTTCATTTCAAAAATTTACAAAAATATACTCTAACGCCCTCTGGGAGGACATTTTTAAAAATCACCTTGTCAGAGGGCGATTTGATGACATGGCTGACGGCCGTAGGCCGGGCGGCTGATGGTCGTCAGCACTTCCTAGAGAGCGGTTTTTGGACGGTTAGGAGGCCGCCTGCAAAATGTCCACTTCTTTTGTTCTTTTTTTCGCTCTTTTTTGTTTTTTAGCACCTTTTGTGTTTTTTTGCAATTAGGAACTCAAGAACAGTAAAATCTTAGAAAGTTGTAGCTCAAACCGATATAAGATGTGGCATATAGAAAATTGTGAGCGTGCTTTAAAACCCGTGCTGAAACTTCAGACCTCGAAAACTCAATCTTTCCGACCGAATTTCGTAAATTTTTTTTGAACAAACCCGGCCGAAACCCTAACGCACGCTACCTACCTTAAAACAGGCATAACTTTCCCATACGATCTTGGAATGGGGCAAATAAGTACTCTGTGCATATCTACAGAAAATTTTACATCCGCTTCTCCTCGACTTTGTCGGGTTTGTCCAAAAAATTTTTGTGAAATTCGGCCAGGAAGATTGAGTTTTCAAGGTCTGAAGTTTCAACACGGTTTTTAAAGCACACTCACAATTTTCTACAGGCCACATCTTACATCGGTTTGAGCTACACCTTCACGAGGTTTTGCTATTCTCGAGTTCCTAGTTGAGAAAAAAATATCAAAAAAAAGAAAAAAAGAGCAAAAAAAAAAGAACAAAGAAGTAGCCATTTTGCAGGCACCCAGCAGTTCTAGTGGGATGCCGTCGACCGCCTCCCCCCACCTGGTCGGACCAGCAGCGTCCAGTACCGACAGCGCAAATGAGATAGGGTGCTGGTCGGACCGGTCCTTTGCCTGCGGTCAGACCGGAAATGACCTAGGAGGCCATCTGTAAAATGACCGGCCCCGTGGCCGGCTTTTTGCAGGCGGCCCCTTTGCCGCCCTCATAGAAGACGGTTTTTGGGCGTCCAGGGGACCGCCTGTAAAAGTGTTGACGGCCGTTGGCCGCCCGGCCAACGGCCGTTAGCCACGTTATCAAATCGCCCTCAAAATCGCTCTCCCCGAGGGCGTTAGGAGTATATTTTTGTAATTTTTTGAAACGAAAATATAGTTTTGTAAATATTTTATTAAAAAATATAAAAATAAAAAAATTCCCATCCACGACCGTCTCCACACGCCTACCGTATCCGTCGCCTCCCAACACCGCTGCTCGCCGAAGAGACTGCGGCGGTGCTGGAGGGAGTGGTGGGCCGACCTGTGCATATGGTCCGTATTATTTTAAAGAGATTAAAGAATATGATGAAAAAACCATATTAACATTCCTTAATGCAAGGAGGATATAGATAGGGATAGGATGATTGGTAGAAGTATAATAGATAAAATAATATCAAAAGAGCTAAAAATAGTTATATTTTAAAATAAAGCTTGAGTCTTAGAAATAATTTTTTTTGAGATAGAGAGAGTACTTAATACTCCCTCCGTCCCAGAATATAACAATTTAGGACGGGATGGGACATAGCCTAGTACAACAATCTGGACATAGGGATGTCCAGATTCATTGGACTAGGATATGTCCCATCCAATCCTAGTTTCTTATATTCTGGGACGGAGGGAGTATGTTATTACCTGACATTCTCATGTCTGTTGTTATCTCTCTTGAAAGGCTACTGTATTGATGCCATCCAGATCTTTTCAGAATGCAATGGACTGAGTGCTACAAATAGAGCTAATTAAAATTCTGTTTGCATTTTCTCCCAACAAGCAATAAATATGAATACGGACATGGGTCCAACAGTCTAAAGCATGCGTTTGTTGATGTCCCAGGGATTCTTGTGTTTTAGCTAGGCTTAATTTTCGTTTTTTTAATCATTTATCCATTTTATTGCTGCGGATGTTTCTGGTGAGCTTTGAGCGTTATATGCTAAGCTTGTATCTCCAGTTTGTAAGTCTGATTACTTGTTGAGCTTTTGTCTTAAAAAAAAGTCAAGAAGGGAGCTGCTCACTGGACAGATCTCTCTTGTTTGTTGCATGCTCTAATGCTCTGCATTTTGAAATCTGAATTAGTGACTCTATAGCCTCAAATTAAGAGGTTTCTTTTTCTATCTGCTCTATAATGCACTATTTTTAGTCATGGCTTATATTTCATCCTACCTCCTTCATTCCTTATTCTTTAAATCCGACGACGGATATCCATCCGCCTGAAATCAACGGCGAGATCGCAACCCACCTCTCCCCCGCCCCTGCTCGCTTCCCCCGCCCCCTTTCCCGTCACAAGAGTCGCCGCCGCGACTACAAAATCTAAACCCTAAAATCCTCCTCCTCTCTCTCCCCATCACGAGGCGATCCTGGCGGGGCCAACACGATCCCTCAGCCACCGCTCCCGGTCCTCGCCGTCCTTCCCCTCAGCAGCCGCGCCCTGTCCTCCCCGTGAGGAGGTGATCCAGGCAGCGGCAGCGACGTGATCCCGGCAGGGAGGCGCGACGAGGTGACCCAGTCTTCCCCGTGACGAGGCGATGCAGGCGGCGGCGATCTGATCCAGGCTACAAGGCCACCCAGTCAGCTGGCTCTCCTCCGGTGCCGATTTGCAACGGCCACCGCACTGCCCGGCCTTCCCGCGCACCTCCGACGAGCTCTGGCCCCCTACAAATCAGGTGAGGCCCCGCGCTCCATCACCTCAGGCGTCCGCACACCCACCGGCCGCAGCCTGAGACAAGCCAATGGTAGCTTCATTTTTGCAAGGGATTCAGTAAACTCCTGCATGGTCTTTATGTAGTAGTACATGTTAACTATATGTCCTCCTGGACAACAGACTCCATGTTTGAAAAATTTGGATTTGACTTCAAATTTAAATTGTGGTGTTTGAAATTGTGAATTTAAATACGATTGAAATCTATGCATTAGGAATATTTATGTTTGAATTATTGTGGTGTTAAACTAGGCGTAAACATAGAGTTTATGCTGAAATAGAAGAGAAAAAGAAATGGGGGCTTATAAATAGGGGTTGTTGATGGAGTTGGTGGTAGTTTTGTGGTCCTCACAAAATAGGGGCAGCCCTATTTGGCAATTAGGGTGTCTAAAATGAGAGGTTATTGCTGGAGATGCTCTTAGGCACAAGAAAATATAAGAATTTTTAAACAAATGTACTTGGTTGGTTAGTGAATAAGTCTTAGGCCAATAAGAGCGATTATAAAAAAATTGTACAATTGCAACATAGAAGTTTAGCAATTTTTTATATGAAAATATTTTAAAATTAGAAATAATATATTTTTAACTGATAATAGTGTCATACTAAAAATAATACGCGCTGCATAATGTTGAATTTGTGTTTGCTTTATACAAGAACACAAGTGAGCAACCTGAACATCTAAGCTTGCATGATCAGGATTTGTCAAAGTTATTTTCTTAGCTATGTTCATATTGTTTCTTTGGATAATACTATGTGAGTATATGGACAAGCAGCATTAAAACTGAAGTTTTTTTGTGTTTGCTTTTACTATGTTCGCTTGATGGCTTGTAAAGCGTCTCATGTCGCCTTGGAGTGTGCACTTCAGTCACAACCAAATATGGTCTGCTTTGACCAAATGCTTTATAAAATCTAGCATAAGGGGACATCTGTAGCATTATTGTTATAATTGCATATTTTTGCACGCATGTTATTTTAGGGGAAGAAGTGGCATTTTCCAAGTCAGTTTGATGGAAATTATAAGCAAGATATAGATGGAGTGCAAGCAAGGGCAGCACTAGGTCTCTAAATTTCATTGACTGTTTGAGTTGATGAATTTTTATTAAAAACTGAAGTGTGCATACCTCAATTAATAAAAACATAAAGGACCCTGTGACAATCTAATATATTGGATATAAATTTTTAGAAAAGTACTATGGTGTACTACTTATTTCGGAGGGACTAATTGGAAGCATTCCAGAAATGTATGCACTTTATTTGGTGTACTATTTTTATTATCTTGTTCTTTGTCATGCCAATCTAGGCCTGTTGGGTCCTTCCATGTATATTTGTCATCATTCTTACTCTGCCTAGAGGATTGCAGTGGCTCTAGAGACTCTAATCTAATTTGTCTATTATGGGGATATATTATTTATGTTCCGTGAGAGCTCTCATCTGACACTGGCCCTTCTTATGCTTCAACTAACAAGTGACATCCTTTATTCACTGTGAGGTTTCCTAACAAATCTTGACCAGAAATAACCTTTTTAACAAACAGATGTATTTCCATACATTTTTTTTAACCAAGGATGGCAAGTGATCAAAACAATTTGTTCACTTGATTTGGTTGCTGGATTCCCTTTGTCACTGCCATCTAAGCTACAAAAATGGACACATGTACATCCTACTTTGATATGTTTGGAAGTTATAAAAAGGAATTTCCGAATTAGTATTCAACAGGCTAATCTATTATCTGGCATGGTTGTTAAGACCAAATTTTAGTTTTGAGAAGTAGAAATAAAAAAGAAATTAGCAATTCATGTATAGTGAATAGTAAAAGACTATTAGCTATTATGAATTTGTTTTTCTCTGTCTATAAATGAGTTCATGTATAGAGATAGCTACTCTATCCATTAGAAAGAAATCAAAGAATGCTGCCATTCACTGTACATGGCACTTAAGGAGGTTAATTTTTTTTGCTCGTCTTGGTGGTACAACCATAGATAGCTGGAATGGGATATCATCTGAAGGGAGGCATTTTTTCCAATTTTATTTTTTGGCCGCCATACATATTTTGAGACTTGTTTTTTTGGAATGCAGATATAATATAGTTCGTCACCGCTGAAGGCCGTCGCCGCTGCCTTGGATACTGCCGCCTCTTGAGCCCAGCAGTGCTGCCGTCGCCACCGTCATCAGCAAGTTGGCCGCCGCCACCCTGATCTGCCGACGTCGTTGGCCGTCAGCGCCGCGAACTCGACGCCCCACCGTCGTTTGACGCTGCTGCAGGTAACCTCCGGCCGCCCCCATTCCAGCCCAAAACTATGCCATGTTCTTGTTTGTTCATTCATAATGCAAGTAGTAGCAGAACTGAGTGAATGAATTTATGTCCATTCATAATGCCTATTTCGGCAGTAGCAAAACTGAACTTGTCAGGGAGAAATTTTAATTGCCAGTGATGCACTCTCATTTGGTAGATCCTAGCCCAATTCATGTGGATAAGTGACATGTACACTTCGCACTGTAAATAAAATGCAATCATAGTAATACAGATGACATGCTGGCTGCTGCTACTGGTGTGATTTAGGGTAAATTAGAATTAGTTGAATTGAATTAAAATTTTGCCTAGGGTAGGATGCTCACTTGTGTTCATTTGCTACTGATGTGATATGCTGTAGCGTTAGCACATGCATATCCGGCAAGTCTCCAATCAAATAAGCTGGGGGCCAACTAACTGTTTTTGTAAGCTTGCCCAGTGTTTACTTGGGCTAAATAAAATTTGAGGGAAAACCGCTCAAGATATGGAAATAATTAAAAAAAGCACCGCATACATTCAGATATAGAATTCAGGATATATTCTAATTCTGCCTACAAAAGCAATAGGCAGTGTAACATTATTTTTTGGGAAGTTCACTGGTTTTCTCAGGTTCTGTAGCATTCTCACGGGTCTCCTTTCGTTTATGGTAAGTTCTTACCTTTGCATCAGCTCAGGTTTTAGTTGCTGGCCCACATATAATTAGAAGATTGAACTTTTATTCAGCCTATTGATTGGTACTTTTGATACCCCCAAGCAACACTATGCTTTAGACTTGCAAGAATGGAGATATGCAATCCAGCTTAACTACAGAGTCCCTCTCTATTGATGATCTCATCTATTTTTCATGTAATCAACTTAAGTAGTGCTTAACTACAGAGTCCCTTTTTGTTCATTCATATATACTATGGGCATTTTGTGGTAGTCTGTGAGATTCATTTGCGAAATGACATTAGGGAATAAATTCTTCATGTCTGCCTGGCTAATTTTCTTGCTACTATTTTCTTTTCTATTTTCTAGGGGTCAGTTATATAGGTCATTGACCACAGCGAATATTAACATCTGTGTGCATCAGCCTGCTAAAATGCACAGTTGCCCAATTTTTTCTTAGTACTTGTGCTTCTGGAAAACCTTTGTAATGCTCAAAAGCACATCTTTGTTCATAAACTTCGGAGGCTAATGGGCTAATGGTAGGTCATGTTAGTTAAGCAGATAAAAATTAGAGACAGGTAGTACATCATAAACTTCAGGCTTAACAATTACTTGTGATCAGCATATTGCGGCCACATTTTCAGTGACTAATGCAAAAATACCAGATGTAGTAATTACCAGATGTAGTGATTTACATTTTTGTTGTCAATTTGACATTTACATATGCTAAATAACGATGCAAAGTCAGAGAAATTTGATCTTTAGTATTTAAATCCATCGAGCTGAGTGACCTTGCAGGAGTACCTTCTTCCAGGTTCTCATTGCCCTGTTGACTGCAAGCAAGCAGAAGGAAAGTTAGGATCCAAAGAAATTAAACAGATGAGCGGTAGAACTTAGTTAGGTTGTAACCTTGTGATTAAAACATCACATTTGCAGAAATAACAAACCTTAGGCTTTAGGTTACATCCCTCGATTGGAAGATGCAATTAGTTAGAGTAATGCTTGACGTTACTAACTTCCAAACACATGGTCCACTTCTTTGTTGCTGTCACAGTTTTTCCCAAGTCATATTTTATCACCGGCACTCCCACACTATAATTCACCAAACAATTGCAAGGAGTTGTCATTAATGAAGTAATGATTGATGTGGAAAAAATCCACATACATCCCCTCTCAATCCTGCAGATGATGCATCTGAAAGTAATGGATAATGGTTGAAAAGCAGGATTGTATTCATGTGAAACATTGTGACGTCTTGGTCTTTGTAACCTTAATCTAGATGCCTGTTTTTTACCGAAACAATTTTTTTGGCTACATTTTCTGATTTATGGCACTTAGAGTAGGAAATCTTGTGAGTCTACATCTAAATTGTATTTATCACTCTCTGTTACTGTTTTGTATATTTATCTTGTAGCTGTGTTTTTTCAGTTAAGTCATTTGTTTTCACCTTTTTGTAGGCAAAAGTTTGGTTCTAGCTTGTAACAAATATCTGGTTGCAAGGTTTGCTTCAAGATTATGCTACTACCTCAACGAATTTTTGTAAATGGGCTCTTGTATGTACTGAAGAAATGTGTATGCATATAACTAAAGACTTGTCTATATCTTGCCCATTTTTCACAGTGCATGCAATGGAGTTAAACATGCATTAGTGTACGATCTTTTTGGATGATATTCAGTATATTCACTTATATAGTTGTGTCTACATGTTACTCGGGTTTTGTGCGGCATAAATTTGATATGCACACCCCAACATATTGCTATTGGTTTTATTGCATCTACTAAAAACTACAAATAATATATTTAGGCTAATATTTTTATCACTACAAGTTGGTCAACTATTGTAACTAATCTTTTCCTCTTATATGTATCTGGTCCTATCTTTTTTATTTAGCGAAAATTTCTGATGGAATAAATTTGTGCTTTGGATCCTGTAAACCTATGGCTCTCTTTCTTTCATAACATATGTATATTTTTCTCCTGTAAACCGGATAGCATTGTCACTATTATTGCCCTCTAAGTTGTTTGTATAATGTATATCTTACGCTACCTGAGACGTATATGTTATTGCCTAAATGAAGAATTTAGATTATATATTATTACGGTCATCAACGGCATTGTCATTGTTCTTACACTACCCGAGATATATATCTTACACTACCCAAAATATTTCAACAGCATTGGCATTGTCATTGTCTTAAGCTACATTCTGTATGTTTGATTCAATTTTAGTTCTGTAGGGACATGTGGCCATGTGCATGTGCATATAGTAAACACTAATCTTATATATCTTATCGATTAGGCAAGTATGGACGCAAATTGCCATAGCAGTGGAGGGCGAGTTGTATTCGGTGATATAACCAATAACCAAATGAAATGGATTGTTGTTTTTATATGTAGCATTGATCCCTACTTGTATATATGAGATGTGAAATGCTTTTTTTATTGGTTTTGAAAAAAAAATCACAGTTCATGCACCGCAAAATACAACTTCTAATGAGGTGCAACAGGTGTAGTGAAATGGATTGTTGTTTTTATATATAGTATTGATCCCTACTTGTATATATGAGGTGTGAAATGCTTTTTTTATTGGTTTTGCAAAAAAAAAAAACCATAGTTCATGCACCGCAAAATACAACTTCTAATGAGGTGCAACGTAAGAGAGAAGAAAAAACCACTAAAAAAATGAGACTATCCTGCAAGGAAGAAGGCCGAAGCAAATAATCCATTAGATCAGTAAGATCACATATATGACGAAGCAAGAAAAGAGAAAAATAGAAAACAACATGAATACCGTGTAAGCGAGAAGACTAGGCCAAATAATAGTGACACTAATGTAGTGTTCACTAGCCCAATGCAGACGACGATTGTTTCGCTTTCTCAACATATTGAGGAAGGCAATGTCGAGATAACCGATCATCCTGTGGATTGCGTGAATTACATGGATGGAGAGGTCCAGAAAATTGAACAAAAGAGAGAGGAAAAGAATAGAAAATTACGTGAATGGCGTGCAAGGAAGAAGGCTGAGTTAAGTGGTGTAGAGTAACATCTAGCGCTCCAATGCAACCATCAATTGTTTCAACTTCAAAACTGAGTGAAGAGGGTGAGGTCCAGAAAGCTAAAGTTTCGACAAAGAGGAGAGAAGAAAAAACAGAAAATTACGTGAATGGCGTACATGGAAAAAGGCTGAGTTAAGTGGTGTTCACGGTACAGTAACATTTGGCACTCCAATACAAGCATCAACTATTTCAACTTCAAAACAGAGTGAACAGGGTGAGGTCTAGATAACTGAAGTTTTCGACAAAGAGAAGAGAGAAGAAAAAACAAAAAACTACGTGAATGGCGTGCTAGGAAGAAGGTTGAGTTAAGTGGTGTTCATGGTAGTGTAACATCAGACACTCCAATGCAGACGCCGACTGTTTGCCCTTCAGAACAAAATAAAGGGGGTGAGGTCCGATGATCTAAAATGTTCGAGAAAGAGAAGAGAGATGAAAAGAACAGAAAGCAACGTGAAAGGCGTGCAAAGAAAAAGGATGAGTTAAGCCTTGTTAACGGTACTACAGTTGAGAACACATCGCTACATACGCCAACTCTTACCCTTACTTTGCAGCGTGAAAGTGGCAATTTCTTGCAAGCTAAAGTGTCCAAGGAACAGAGAGAAGAAAGGAATAGGAAGCAACATGAATACCGTGCAAAGAGAAAGGAGTCAAACAATGTTAATGGAGAGAATGCTACACCAACTACACCTACTTTTGGTAAGTTTCGTGTCATGACCAACATTCAGCATTAGTCAATTGTACTCATATTTTTTTTATTGTAGGTACTTACTCCGCCATTGGTCAAGGGTCACTATATGGAACGGCATATTCTGCCATTTTGCAAGCACCAAGTGTAGCAGACAAGAAAAATATCAATCCAGATGATCCAATGCACTGGCTTCATAGAAATAATATCTATAAACGACAATGCAAGAAGATGAAATTAGTAAGTATTGAACAACACAAAGACTTACCCGACCTAGGTGAACACATTCTCTAAAATGCCATACATAAACAATATTGCAAGTGTGCTTGGTATTATTTACATTTACATATATTTATGTTATAACCAGGTGGAGTTGAGCAAGAGGAAAATATACATGTGCCGGCTATTGATCAGGATTGTTTGAATTACATGGAATTTGATAGTGGATTGTTCGAACCCCCACTAACGGATTTTAACGCCAAAGGTAATTTAAGAGAAATTATTTTATAGTTTATAAAGTTATCCCATAAACTATATTATCTCATGTACAATGTACCATCATGTAATAGATCATGTTGAGGCCACACAAACCTGTGAATGTACAGAAATTGATGATGAGGAAGCCATGCAATTTCAACATCAAGGTAATAAGTATACACTACTCTTTACTTCACCTGATTATATGTAAATGTTTGTATTTTAATGCCAAACATTATTTCTCTACTAGACGATAGGTACAAGTCATATCGTGTGGATGTTAAGGGAGTTAATGCTATCGATACAGATGATCCATATGATTATGTATACCACAAGCTGCCAAAGAGACACCATGTTTTAAAGAAAGTATCTGACTATAAGTTCTACAATGCGATTAGGTTTCAATTTGAGCCTCCTGGATTCTGTTGCAGGCAGGGAAAGATAAACATACATATTCCAGCTATCCCTGCGGAGTTAAGACGATTGTTTACAAGCCAGGTGCATAGTGATGCAAAATATTTTAGAAAACATATCCGATACTTCAACTCTCATTTCTCTTTCATGAGTCTTGGAGTAACTCTTGATCGCAGTGTCACCACTATGGCCGGTACTGGAATATACACATTTCATGTGCATGGTGCATTGCACCATCACCTGGACCAATTGGTGCCTGGTTCTCAAGGGCCTTGTCATATGCAGCTATATTTTTATGACACAGAAGATGATACACTGATGCATAATATTAACCTTGTCAGGATAATCCTAAGAATATTGGCAGAGAACACATATGTACATACTTTCAACAGAGTTGGTTCTATGGCTAATCTAGATGACTATATGATTGAACTCAATACTAACGTCATGCTTGACCACGAAGATACAATGCCCCTACGGCCTCCCAAGTTGCTACTATCTGGTTAGAAGGGGATGATCCAATGAGAACTTTTGATAGAAGTGTTATTGTATATCCCAAAGGTGATCGGCCACAGTATATCAAAGCATACCATGGTTGTTATGACCCATTAGCGTACCCTTTATTTTTTCCTTTAGGGGAAACTGAATGGGACCTCAAAATGCCGTATGAGACTCCTAAAAAAACACCAGATGATATGGAAATAGATGGACCAATTGACGCATTGACTTCTGCTAATGAGCGTTCTAGGGAAGACACCGCTTTTGATGATCCATCGGGTAAGTACCCTTGTGTCATGTATCGAATCTTTGCGATAGTTATACTCTTAGGTTGTGTATATTAATATCTCAATTCTGTTGCAGTGCGCGATGGCATTGACGACCGTTTAGACAATGAAGACGATAATGATGTGATTAATGGGGTGGGCAAGGGAGTACTATTGCTTTAGACTGCAAGTTAGAAGAGGACTTTTTAACATCATCTTGTTTGGAGGACATCTATTTCAGCAATGGGCCGTTGACATGTATATCAAGATCGAGTCTATGAGGCTAGACTGGTACCCTAACCCTGAGAACCAAAAACGGATATGAGCCGAGCTATACCAGGTGAGTGGAATAAAATATAGCTACGAGCATTAAAACTATCACTAAACAACTACCAACGCACAAATAATTTGTTCATGTTGTTGTTTATGTATTGTAGGGTGTGGTTCACGTAATCAATTCTGGAGAGACACGGGGTTCAGAGGTTGGTAAGAGAATTGTGTTACCTCGCTCTTTTCCTGGGGGCAATCGTGATATGCAGCGAAGGTTTCTTAATGCGATGACTCTTGTTCAACGCTTTGGGAGACCATATTACTTCATCACGATGACTTGCAACCTAAACTGGGAGGAGATAACTGAAAATCTCGAACCTACCTAGTCACCGTAGGATCGACCGGACCTTGTCGCAAGAGTATTTATGGCCAAGTTGCGAGACATGATAGATCAATTTATCAAGAAAAAGTATTTTGGAGAGGTTCAAGTGTATGCTCTATGTTATTGAGTTTCAAAAGAGGGAGCCTACCACATGAACATATACTGTTGATCAGGAAGCCAGGTAGTAAGTTAACAAACCCTGATGGATATGATAAAGTAATTTGCACGGAGATACCAGATAAGGATAATACCCCGTGTTACATCGTCTGGTCATCAAGCATATGCTACGCGGACTATGTGGTGAGCTAAATAAAAAGTGCGCTTGCATGGTGGATGGGGAGTGTCGCTTTAATTATCCTTAACAGTTCTGTCAAGCAACACAGCAAAGAAAGGACTCGTACCCATTATATAGAGGAGAGATGATGGATGGTGTGTCAAGATTAGAGGTGCAGAGTAAGATAACAGGTGGGTGGTCCCATAAAATCCTGGACTGCTAATGTGATATAACTACTATATCAATGTTGAAGCATGCTCAAGCATCAAATCAGTGAAGTACATGTATAAGTATGTATATAAAGGCCACAACTGTGCATCATTCTCAGTCGACCCAACTGGGGAAATCAATGAGATCAGTCAGTACAGGGATGCTAGATATGTATCACCACCGGAAGCTATATATAGGATTCTTGGTTTCCCACTCTTCGGTATCTATTAGGCTGTTTTGCAGCTCCAGCTTCATTTGCCTAACATGTAGTATATTACCTATGATGAGTCTGTTAATCTTGAGGATGTTGTCAGCCAGCCATCTTCTTCTATGACAACACTTACTGAGTATTTCAAAATGAATCGCGTAGATGTGAATGCAAGGAAATTATTGTATAAGGAGTTTCCAGAACACTATAGGTGGATCAAGAATAAAAATGTATGGCAAAAAAGAAAAACTAAGAGAGGTCAAGTAGAAAGGATTGTATATACACACCCCGCTGAAGGAAAGAGATACTACTTGAGAGTGCTTCTGAACCATGTGAGAGGTGTAACCTCATATGAGGATTTGAGAACTGTATCTGGGACTACATACTTTACTTTTAGAGAAACATGCGAGAAGGGTGGGCTTATAGAGACAGATAGGACACATGACTGCTTGAGTGAGTCTGTGACTTTCCAAATGTCATCTGCTCTACGTAGGTTATTTGTGACTATACTGGTGTTTTGTGAGGTTACTGATATTCATGCACTGTGGAACAAGCATAAGGATTCTATGTCAGAAGACTACAGCCGAGATAATGCCAACCCAATATCATTAGAGCAGATGGTGCTTAGAGACATACGAGATTTGCTTCATTTCATGGGAAAGTATATCACAGATTATGACCTTCCCGAGGTGAATGATATAGGTAATTGTTTTTATACTGGTGTGTTTTATTTCTCATTAAATTTTGCTATCTTTTTACCAATAGTTTCTTGATGTACTTATTTGTTTTCGTCAATCAGGTGAATTTTCTAATGATATGATGACCAAGGTCAGAGAGGAACTTAACGTGATCATAGACCAAGAACACTTGGATATATATACATCTCTTAATGATGAGCAACGTATAGGGTTTGATTAGATCATTGATCATGTCATTAATAAGAAGAGCCAGGTATTTTTCATCAACGGTCTAGGTGGCACTAGAAAGACATTCCTATATAAGGCACTTCTTGCTAGAGTGCGATCTGAGGGGTTAATAGCTATTGCAACTGCGACATCTGGTATAGCAGCATCAATATTGCCCGGATGATGCACCGCGCACTCGAGGTTTAAAATCCCTGTTAAGCTTGCTTACAACAGCATGTGCAACTTCACAAAGTAGAGTGGCATCACGGAGTTACTTCGCAGGGCATCCTTGAATTTGGGATGAAGTTGCAATGACAAAGCGCCAAGAAGTTGAGACACTTAACATTTCCCTTCAAGATATTATGGATTGTTATTTGCCATTTGGAGGAAAGGTTATTGCATTTGGTGGTGATTTCAGACAAGTTCTTCCCGTCGTGATGCGTGGGACAAGGGCGCAGATAACTAATGCTACATTGCAGATGTCTTATTTGTGGGAAATATAAGGAAGATACACTTGTTGCGTAACATAAGGGCTGAATCTGACCCATGGTTTTTGAACTATCTCTTTAGGATCGGAAACGGAACTGAAAACATGATCGGAGACGATTACGTTTGTCTACCTGATGACATTGTGATTGGTTATGCAGACACCGAAGATTCAGTGAACAAACTAATTCAACATATGTTTCCCTCACTTGATGATGAAAGAAATGCTAGCTTTGCAACGTATATGAGCACACGGGCCATTCTATCAACAAAGAATGAGTATGTGGATAAACTGAATGCAAAGTTGATTGACAGGTTTTTGGGCCAGGAAAAGGTTTATCACAGCTTTGATTGCATCGACAATGATCCCCACAATAGCTACCCTATTGAATTTTTGAGCTTGATCACTCCAAATGGCCTTCCCCCACATGAGCTCAAAGTAAAGATCAACTGCCCCGTGATTCTCCTCCGTAATCTTGATCCTAACAATGGGTTGTGCAACGGTACAAGACTAATGGTAAGATCATTCCAAGACAATGTAATTGATGCCGAAATTATTGGTGGACAACATGCAAGCAAAAGGGTGTTTATCCTAAGGATCCCTTTGTCTCCCTTGAACGATATTTTCCTACCTTTCAAATTCAAGAGGAAACAATTTCCAATACAGCTAAGTTTTGCAATGACCATAAATAAATCATAGGGACAAACCATCCATAATGTTGGATCTATCTTCTAGAATCTGTGTTCTCACGTACACAGCTTTATGTTGCATTGTCAAGGGGGATATCAAGGTAAATAATAAGAATGTTGGCCAAACCAAAAAAAAAAAATAGACTCCACAGGCAAGAGCACTAGGAATATTGTGTATAAAGATGTTTTGGACTGGTGAACAATGGTAGGTATTATGCCAATATTTACGTTTGCATTTAAAAAAATTCCTTCCAATATCAGTTACTTACCACTGCCATTTGGTTTTGTACAGCACGCCGCAACTGACCAAGTGGGTATCGTATGGTTGGGACCGACATACTAGCTTGTGGTACATATTAGCAATGGAAAAATAATTATTTGAGATATTCACACCATGCATGTGTAATTTGCGTGTAACTAATCGTCCTGCCTGGAGTGATTGGCTATTGCGTCATATATGCATTTGGACCGATTCTAGGAAAATCTATTTGACTAAAATAAAATTATTAACAAAATTATTATGCCACCGTAGCGTTAGTACAAACATATTACTAGTCCTGCATAATTACTCAATGTGGGACCCAAAAAATATATCCATTAACATATCTTGAGCAAGGTCTCCTGTCATATTAACAGTTGGTGTGTATACTGCAGTCCTTAATGTTTGTTGTTCTTGTATCTGTTACACTCACACGAAGTTGCATTTATTGGAGCTGTTGTGCATTGCAGAAATCCCTTTATTGATCTAGCGTTTATTATTGAACCTCCTATATCCGCCCCATGTAAATTGGAGGACTTATTTTTTTGAGAGGTGTAAATCGGAGGACTTGAAGGATACTCCTTGTATTTGCATCTGACTGTCTTCATATATATAGTTCCTACTTCTGTACTTCAGGTTGCTTCAGTTTATCAGCATTGACATACTGCAAAATATAATGTGTCAAGTAAATCTTTGCACATATCTTGTTCTAAAAAAAAAACTTCCATCAGGATTCCCCATTTACAAGACGGACACAAAAAATGAAAAAGAGTACTGTTGAACTCAAAAGTTCAACTGCACAAGAAAATTAGGGATTAAAATCCCATACAAAAGCTTTCATTAACACAAAGAAAACTTAAATCCCATATCATTCTTATCCATGGCTCCAAACTAATGCTAGGACCATGTTGAAAAACATAAGTTCACTTATTAAGATGAAAAACTTATAACATCCTTGAGTCAAAAACAAAAAATAATAATAATGAAATCATGAAGACCTATATTTATCCACTTATGCTACACGTCAGATGCTTTGTATAATTACCCCCATGTAAATGGGAGCAGGGGAAATTTCGTCGTCAAATATTCCTGATGACTCGATGCTACTGGGTCACCATTCCCCCTTTTACGTTTCTTTCAGATCTCTGGAGTTTCTAATTACTTTCGCAGTTTCTTCATCTTCGCTTTTCCTGGCCTTTTTCCTGTTCAGAGTCCGAAGCCTGTTAATTCCGATATATAGTCGTTGACATGTTACTTGAGCACGGCTCACATCATCTGTGCTGGAAGACGGCGTCTATTACTAAGGAGGCAACTACGGCTTGGATATCTGATTTAATGAAAATTATCGAACGCTCCGATTGCAATACCGTGGAACACCTATTGCAACAAAATTATTTAACCTTTGAAACAAAATATAAAAGACTGCAACAATATATCCATCTGATAACAAAAAAAAAAAGAAAGAAAAACAAGGCACAGCCTCACATAGTCAATGAGCGTTCAGAACGAATAGCAGTGGCAGTTTTTTTTAATAAAGATGCAACAAAAATTTAAATCAGTTGCAACATACACACATAGTGCGAGAATGAGGCTGCAACATGGTTGAAACTTGAAAGTGGTCAAGCGTCGGGCGCACGTATCGGACAATTTTGAGTTGCGGATTACCGACAAAAGAAGCCCTATCACACACGCGGCTCACATGCCAGCAGGGCACAAGTCCTGTGTCCAAGTCCGGGAATGGGAGCTATTTGACCCACCTGGGGAGATCCGAATATCCAAGGAAAAATTGTTAAGATGTGTAAAAAAATTTAGTAATGTATGATATGATGTTGTTATGTAAAAAAAAGAGATGACAATTGGAGTAACCTATTCAGCTAGTAACTTGTCCGTGCTAATGCCACGGTAATATTTAGAAGTGTAAATCAAACAACTAAAATAAAATAAATGTTTTGGCAATCAAGTATTAAATACAGCAATATTTAGGAATCACAACTTTTATATCTTTCAAAACCATCTATTCCTGATGCGATTAAAAAATTCTTGTATAAAATCCGATAGTAATTTTTTAGACTACTATTTTGGTCCAAAACAAATCACTACAATAGAACATCCCATCTGTGCTGTTGGAAAGGGTCATCGGTGCCGGGTCATGAACAAATGCTACAATTCCGGCACTAATGAGGGGACCTTCATCAATGCCGGTTTTTGTTTAGCCGGCACTGATGAGGCGGTATATTTGAGGTGTTCTATAGTAGTGAATATTATTTAAAATTTCGTCACTAATGAGAGGACCTTCATCAATGCTTTTTTTTTTAATCAATACTGATAAGACGGTATATTTGAGGTGTTTTGTAGTAGTGAATATTATTCAAAATTCGTAAACTTACTTTCTCTAACAAAGCAGGAATGGAAATGCACTGAAACAAAAGGAAACATAGAATATGCTTAGCAATCTGATAGGAAAAATATTCTTAGAATTCATCCTAAAGAAATTACATCTTGGTTATGATAACAATCTATTTTCTGCACATCTAACTCCTTTCAAAAACTGCTAAAATGTTCTTTGAAAAAATTTAAGGAAACGGATAAAACAACAAAAATCTTAGATACGGTATTTTAATAGCTGTTGACGATATCAAAAGGAGTCCTCGCTTGATAATCTTGGGGCTGCAGACAACATAAAATGCATAAGTCCATTAGAACACATTGTTACAGGATACTTCTTAAAAATAATCCAATCCATCAACAATTTTAATTCAGCTATAGCATTTTGCTAATCCATCTTTATGGCTGTACAAAAGAAGCCTTTGAACAAACACATCAAGAGCACTGCCGCTAGAATGTAATTAAGCAACCAGCCACAATTTGGCCAAAGTAATTTGAAGGAAGCTCCTACTGTTTAAGAGTTATGGTCTTCACCTTTGTGTTCTACTTGATAGGGTGTGCTCTAGCAGCTGTTTGTTTTGGAAAGTTCTTTTTTTTGCCGAGTCGGCCGAAGGATTCGACTGACCAATTTTAAGATTAAGAGATCAAATAGTACAGGTTACAAGGAGTCGACAGGAAGCTGTCGAGGGTTTCGAACATTCCTGCTTCCTTCCATAGTGTAATCTCCTCTTTAATCACCCGGAATAGCTGCCCTGCGTACAGGATCTTCTCTCAAACACTCTTGTTTTCCATTCCTTCCAAATTAGCCAAGTCACTAGCATGAAGCATGTGTCAAAACAGTTCCTGTAGCTTGTCCGAAAAGCCCGACGCGCCAGAAGCCACCATTCTCCTAGCTCCATTCCTACTTCTCTCGGCAATTGGAAGGAGATCTTTGTCCATACCTTAAGCATTGCCCAAACTTGATAGGTGTAGGGACATGAGATGAAGAGATGACTGCAGTTCTCATCAGCTGAATCGTAGAGATGGCATCTCTGTTGGTGAGGCCAGCCCCTCTTGCTGAGGTTATCAGCTGTGAGGCACTTTCCGCGGATCGCCAACCAAATGAAAAATTTGACCCTGGATGGCCCCCTTGTCTTCCAGATTAGCTTGCCTACGCTCGATCTCTCCTTTGCCATGAAGAACATGTTGTATGCTGATGATACCGAGAAATGTCCATCCTCTGTCAGTTTCCACCTCACAGTGTCCTTCACATCCTGTTGCAGCTCTATCTCCTGGATGATGTCCCAAATGACTAAGTATTCAGCAATAGCTCTATTGGAAGTTGCCCCTTGGATCTCTCTCACCCATTTGTTGTTTGGTAAAGCCTGTGCCACCGTCAGCCTTAATCTGTTAATATGGCTGAACAGGGCTGGTAGGGAACTTTGGATGCTGCCCACCACCGACCAATTGGCCTTCCCAAATTTGTTCTCCTGCCATCTCCAATTACAAACTTTGTTGTTTCGAAGAAAAGGTTTTCCAAATCTTTCGCAAGATTGAAACTAGGAATTGTCCAATTACAAACTTTGTTGTTTCGAAAAAAAAGTTTTCCAAATCTTTCGCAGGATTGAGACCAGGAATTGTCCAGGGGCGATCTCTTTGCTCTAAGCGTCTAAACCACCATTTTAGCTTTAAAGCCTGACCAAACAAACTGAGATCCTTTATGCCCAGCCCACCAAGATCTGTTGGCAAACAAACAGACTTCCAAGCCACCAAGCAATGGCCTCCATGGACTTCCTCCTGCCCCTTCCATAGGAAACCTTTGTATTTTCGCTGAATATCCTCACTGAGGCAGCTGCAACACTGCAAGGAAGTGAACAGGGAGTGCCATCAAGACTGACTTGACTAAGGTCAATCTGTCCCCTATCGGTAGCATCTTCAGCTTCCACCCTGCTACTTTCTTGGAAAACTTGTCAAGGAGGGGATGCAGCTCAGGCTTGGTCAATCGTCAAAGGGACAGAGGTAGGCCTAGATAAGTGATTGGGAAGTCCGCTTTCCTGCAGTGTAGAAAGTCTTGCACCATTGTCAAATCCTCTTATGTACAGCGAATTGAAGTGATAGCACTTTTGATGAGGTTTGTCTTCAGGCCAGTTGCTGCACCGAACATATCTAGAATCACTTTCATTGCATGTGTGTCAGGCTGTGTGGGTGGGAAGAAGATCACTGCATCATTTGCATAGATGGACACGTCTGGAATGCGTCGGCAGCTATCAATTCTTGTCAACGCGCCTGATGACATCGCCATTGGCAGCATGGCATGTAAGGTATCCATGACGAGCACAAAAAGAGTGGAGACAAAGGGTCACCTTGCCTCAGCCCTCTTGCCGGTTTGACGGGCTCACCTTGTGTGCTATTGATGGCAATAGTTGTCTCTGCCGTGCATAGAAGTGCAACTATCCAACTTCGCCACCTCGGCCCAAAGCCTCTAAATTGGAGCATTTGAAGAAATGCCCATGACACTGAGTCGAAAGCTTTTGTGATGTCCAATTTGAGCAAAATCATCAGTTTTTGACGCCGGTGATACTGCATGGCCATTCCTTTTACAAAGATATAGTTCTTGTGGATAGATCGCCCTTTGATAAAAGCCAATTGGGTGAAAGAAATCAGCTCGCCGATCCTTGGTGTTAACCTTGTAGCCATCAACTTGCTTGCTAGCTCGGAGAACCTATGGATTAGACTAATGGGGCGGTAATCTTTGAGGAGGGTTGGTGCCTCTTTCCTCGGCAGGAGGGTAATGAGTGCGATGTTAAGGTGCCACAAGCTATAAGTGTTGCCTTTATGGAACTTTGTCAATGCCGCTAGGATATCGACTTTAATAATGTGCCAACAAACTTGGTAGAAATGCTCTGAAAAGCCGTCGGGCCCTAGTGCTTTCTCCTTGGGTAGCTCCTTGATTACCTTCCATACCTCTTCCTTGGTGAAGTTTAGTTTCAGTTTGGCTAGGTTAGTTGACGAGAGCCCGATCACCTGGAAATTGATTTCTCTTTCTTCCTCGACTGGCACTCCCAGGACACTTTCAAAGTAGCTTTTAGTAAGGTCTTGCATATCGATTTGTGTGTGGCCGCTATTTGTCTCATGCTCCAGTATGGGGATCAACAATTTTCGTCGTCGAGCCTTCGTCTTTATGTGGAAGAAATCTGTGTTCCCTTGGCCTTCCTTGAGAAATTTCACTTTGGCGTGTTGGCGCGCCCTTATTCTTTCCAAGGACGCCAGGGCAAGACATCTACCTTTGAGGCCGGCCCTTAGTCTTCTCTCCAAAGTCGTGAGCACCCAGGAGTCTTGAGCCACATCCAGCCTGAAGATGATTTCGTTGGCAATTTGTAACTTGAGTCTCAGGTCCCTAATCTTTCTCTGACGCCATTTTTGGAGCGCTTTCACAAGTCTAGCCATTTTGACATACAAAACCACAAAAGGGTCGTCATCCTGCACTTATTGCTGCCAGATTGTTTTCACTGTCGATAGAAAGTCATGGAGCCTTGCCCAAAAGTTTTCAAGCAAAACCTTCGTCTTCTCGCTGGTCTGTCGCACAAGTTAGCAGAGGGGACAATGGTCTGAGCCTGATGAGCTTAGAGCTTGCAGATGTGAGTCAGCAAAGGCTTCCTCCCACTCAGTGGTAACAAAGACTCTGTCCAGCTTTACTAGGGTTGGTTGTTCTTGTTCATTACTCCATGTATACCTCCTGCCAAACAAATATATCTCCTTGAGCTCGAGCTGGTTTAATTTATTGTGGAAGGCGTTCATCAATCTCTTATTGATCCTATTGTTGTTCTTGTCCTCCGCTGACGTGATCAGGTTAAAGTCCCCTATTATTAACCATTCTCCTTGGCAATTGTCTCTGATTTCAGCCATCTCCTCCATAAACATGAGCTTGTCATCATCACCCAGCAGTCCATATACGGCTGTAAGGTACCATGCCCTATCCCCCTGAGTTGGCTGGACCTGAACTGAGATAGACCACCTTCTAGTGTGCACAACTGAACCTCTAAAGTTATCTCCCTTCCAAGCTAGAATGATGCACGTGGGTCCTCATCACGGTAGGGTAAGCAAAGAATCAAAAGCAACACCACAGACCTCTCTAACAATAGCAGAGTCTACTATAGCAAGCTTAGATTCTTGCAAACATACAATTGATGCCTTGGCACGATAATCGATTTCTCTAACCAAGGCTCTCTTGTCACACACAATTCAACCTCTTACATTTCACACCATCACATTGAAACCTATCATAAGGATAACTGAGGACTTCTACTTCTGGAATGGCACCACACTAAGCCGGCGATGCGATCAACACTGGCCCTTTCATAGTGGTGGCCGAGGCGTTGACCAGATCTTGAGGTAGTTGGGCGGCCTGGCTAGTAATGTCGACATCGAGTAGCTCGGCAAGCTCCTTCATGTGTGTTGTGGGGAGAGTAGGTGATTGAAGAGACCATCATAACGCTTCACCGCATCTGGGTCAGCTTCCTCTTCTTCCTTGATTATCCCCAGCTTCTTCATCATCACGCATCGAGCATTAGAGACAACATGGCGACGTGCCCCATCCCCTTGGCAAGCAAGGCGAGGGCTTCTCCGCGGCTGGAAGTCGAGCAGGATCGCCTTTCGCTGCCTCTGAGTCATCGAAACCGAGGCCGGCGGGCGGCGCCCTAGGAGCGACGACGGCGGCGTGGAGGTCACCAAGTTGATGAAGTGCTGGAGATTCTGTTCTTGAGTTGTAGTAGGGGTTGGGGCTGGCTGCAGCTGAGCAGGGAATGGGGTCGGTGTAGGCTGGGCCAGCATGGACTAGGGCTAAACAGGCACCGGGGTCGGCATGCTGTTCGCCAATGACCTGGGAATTTTTAATGTTACTAATTTAATTTTTTTTTAATTTATAAAACTAATTTTCGATTTGAATCATTTGCAGAACTACTCTCTTGTCGCCAAAAAAACCGCCGTGGCCAGAGCGGCGAATGGTTCCCCGTCAGGCGCGGCTAGCGGCGCGGCGCCGTTAGCCCGGGGACGCCACGTGGATTCGCCGCCCTGGGGGACGGCGGCGAATGCCCATTCGGCCCCCTGGAGGCATTCGCCGGCGAATGCATAGGACCGTCTGCACAGCGATCGGACGGTCCGAATCCACGGCAAATTGCTGTAACGCGCGCTAACAGTACTTAAACAGTCATAATTTCGCATACGGTCTCGGAATCGGGCAAATAAGTACTTCTACGGACATCTACAAAAATTTTACATTCCGCTTCCCCCCCATTTGTCAGGTTTGTCCAAAAAAAATTTTACGAAATTCGGCCATGTAGGGGAAGATTGAGTTTTTGAGGTCGAAGTTTCAGCACGGTTTTTTAAAGCACACTCATATTTCTACAGGCCAATTTACATCGGTTTAAGCTGCCTTCACGAGATTTTGCTATTCTCGTGTTGCTAGTTGAGACAAAATATCTAAAAAAAGAAAAAATTTTGCAGGCGACCCTGGATTCGGACGGTCCGTCCTTGTGCGGACCGTCCGTTTTACTATGCTAAAAACCCGCCGTGGGGGGACGGCGGCGAATGCAAGCATTCGCCGCCGATCCCGGGCGGCGAAGGATGAGCTTGACACGTGGACTTCTCAGCAAATATAGCCGCGGCTAACGGCCGCCGGCGGCTGTTAGCCCGGTGACGGGATGCATTCGCCACCCTGGGCCACGGCGGTTTTTAAATACCGCCGTGGCAGGGCGGCAAGAAGGTTAGTTTTGCAAATGATCCAAATCGAAAATTGTTTTGTAAATTAAAAAAAATTAAATTAGTAACCAGTAAAAATTCAATGACCTGGTTCCTCGCTTGCC
Source organism: Oryza meyeriana var. granulata (assembly GCA_003991445.1). Lineage (NCBI taxonomy): Eukaryota > Viridiplantae > Streptophyta > Magnoliopsida > Poales > Poaceae > Oryza > Oryza meyeriana. The sequence goes on along the minus strand of RYFJ01002867.1, from coordinate 320,963 downwards.
TGTCTTGGGTCCACCACTCAGGCTAGGCCCAACTGCCCAGCGAATTCGTTGGCTCCGTGGTCAGCAGTGGTTGGACCTGGTGGGCCTCAGCCTTCACTTGCCTCCTGGCGAAAAAATCAAGGCACCGCCATCCCTTGGTCACCTGCCTAAGGGTTTTTGAAGCAGTCTCATGCGCGTGCAGAGCTCGCTCCCCATCGCCACCAATGCACCGTGTGGCGCTCGGCGGCAATCTGGGACGGGTCGTTGAAGGACAGCTGCTTTCAGTGAGGGAGACAACTTTGGGTGGCCAGGCGCATGCCCTTGCCGCAGCACGTGTCCCGGTTCTGACGTCGGGCGAGTAAATGCCATGGCAGCTGCTCTCGGCGCCCCTCCCGATGGATGCAGCTCCCCCGAGACGACGGTATGGGATGAGGGACTGCACGGCGTGGATCCGCCGCCCGCCCTCCATCAGGTACAGTTGAAGCCTCCACAACGATGGTGTGGGAACCCACTACATCAAGTTCCCGCCACGGCTGGGTCCACTGTGGCCTCGTTTGGCCGCCTCCAATTCCACCACAGCGTCATCGTCTCCACCTCCACTCCAACGCAGCGGCCACCCGCGGCCAATCTAGCGCAAATGTTTCCACGCTCCCTCCACCGCGGCACCGCTCTGTACCTCGGAAGAGGTCGTAGGCACGGTACCCCTCCTTGGTAGCTCCTGCTGTATTTTCAGAGCACGTTCGGTGAAGTAGTGGCCACCGACGATGGCCCCTATCCTTGGCCCGTGCCATCAACACGGCCCGGGAAGCAGCGGAAGATGTGACACCGTGTAAACATAGTAATCATCGTCGTCCGATAGGCACTCCGAGGTGCAAAGCAGGATCGGATCGACCACCTCAAGAACGTGCAGCAGCAGGTTGTAGTAGAGACACCACTTAGTTTCCAGCGATGCCGGCGGGGGCTCAGAGGAGATGCACTCCGCCATGTCTGGGTCCTCGTCCGATATCGACTGCTGCATCACCTCTGGCTCCGGGAGCAGAATTCTATACTCCTTGGGGATAATGTTCGGGTTCCTCGCCCGAACCAGCATCTCCAGCCCATGAGCGTCACCGGCGGGTAAAGCTCACCAGCTGGCAGTCCAGCTTGTTCAGGAATTTCAATACCTCTTGGCCCCGAATGCGGAACTAGGCCATCAATGCGAGCTTGTGGGTAGATGAGCTCCGCGAAGCCAGCGTCCGTCCCGCGGTGCCACCGGCGGAAGGGCAGCCTGGAGTCACTGTTAGCATTAATCTTGTCTTATATATGTTTTAGCATTTTGCATTAGATACTTGTGTATGTATGTCATGCACGTAGTAGAGTAGTGCATATATACTGCATACATGGGTTAATTAGTTAGATGGTTAGTTGTAGCGCATGCGTGTGTTGCATGTGTTAGCACTTAGCATAATAAGTCTTTAGGTTGTTAGTTAGTGACTGGTCGCATGCAAGAAACGTGGGGGGCACGGATGGCATGCAAGAGTTAGCGGCTGTGCATGTGTGGATTGTACGGGCATGTGCGTGAGACTCGGCCACCAGGATGTTGCTCGGCGGGTGCGTCACGCCATCGAGTGGGTCTTTATAAGCATCCTGTAATCAATTTATTTGTGTGAGTGTTGTGTGAGTGGAACACTCGATGGCGTGACGCACCCACCGAGCAACATCCTGGTGGCCAAGTCTCACGCACACGCCCGTACGATCCACACATGCACAGTCGCTAACTCTAGCATGCCATTCGTGCCCCCTACGTTTCTTGCATGTGACCAACCACTAACTAACAACCTAAAGACTTATTATGCTAAGTGCTAACACATGCAACACACGTATGCGCTACAACTAACCATCTAACTAATTAACCCATGTATGCAGTATATATGCACTACTCTACTGCGTGCATGACATACATACATAAGTATCTAATGCAAAATGCTAAAACATGTACAAGACAAGATTAATGCTAACAATCACCCCCTAATCTTGGCTTGTATTCTCCATCGATCGATCATTACAGCACACAGGGCTCGTCGTCCGCCGTCGTGAGCAACGCCACCTCCTTCCTTGGCTTGCAACATTCGCTAGCAAAGTGCCCACGAACTCCGCAATTGTAGCACTTGTCTTTTTTGCCATTTGACTTGCGCTCGCTGTTATCGGAGTCGCTGCTTGTGCCATCATCGTCGTCGTCATGGCTACGACTGCCACTGCGGCCACCACCAGCCTTGCCGTAGCCACCACCACGGTTCTTCTTTTCTTTGAGTGAGAGACTCTCCCACTGTGCACGTGTGAGCAACAAATGCTCACCATCATTGCTACGGCGCCGCCCCTTTGAAGACTCTTCGAATGTCCTCAAATGTCCGATAGCCTCCGCCACGGACATTTTTAACATGTCGCCAAATTGCTCGATGGTGCCGATGATCTGAAGGAACTTGTCGGGGACAGCACCGAATAACTTCTCTATCACAACACTGTCCTTTACTTTGGCTCCGAGAGAACGCATCTCCCCTACCAGTGTGGTGAGCTTCGGTGTGAATTCCGCAATAGTTTCGGAATCCCCCATGTACAAGTGATCAAATTGTCTCTTCAATGCTTGTAGCCACGCCTTCTTGACTCGATCCTCGCCGACGTTCATCTCCTTTATAGTCTCCCAAGCTTCCTTGGCCGACTATTTGTCCGCGATAGCCATCATTATGGCATTCGGCACAGCCTGAGAGATGGCGACCAAAGCTTCATTGTCCTTCTCTTCTTCTGCCACCGCTTCACCCATGACCGCCGCCCACACGCCGAGGTGACGCAGGATGATCTTCATCTTCACAGCCCACACACCATAGTTGGTGTCATTGAGCATGGGATACTGCATCGCGACCACCCTCGACTGTGGTGCAACCATTGCAGTGCCGCCACCACCGCTGCCGCTCACGCCACTCATTGGCGTTCCCACCGGTGTCTTGCCTCCAGCCATAGCTTGGTTCTGATACCAAATGTTGGAGCCAACCCCGACGAATAGGTCAGCGCGAGCGCTCGGTGCCGGAGACGAACACACCGACGTGGGCACTTCCTCTTCCTGAAGCGACGCACTCATATAAATGAGCTCAAACACACGCACACACGAAAGAGAGAGAGAGAGCGCACTTGCAGCAGCAAACGCCTAGGAGTCACCGCACTCCAGTTCGCCGGAGCGGTTGTGCAGTTCTCGAAGGCCATCAACACCTTTCCTCGAAGTTGCTGCTCAGCTGCCACCGTCTCCGGCGTCCATGAGAGGACGTACCTGCCAGAAGCTGGGCGTTGGTCGGTTGCCCCCATGCGGAACTCCTCAAGGTACTCCATCTCGGCAGCTCTGGACTGCACTGGGGTGGAGGTTGTCGGAGGGTGTTGTGACGATTGAGAAGGCAGCACTTGCAACGCAGACGACTATCACTCCTGCTCCTCGCTCGTCGCCAAGGGGTGCAACAGCCTGGATGGCTACGGCAGCCGAAGGCGTGGCCTGAGCGGCCTGTGTGGTGGCAGCGCGGCGAACTCCGGGGACAGCCGGCCTCGGGCCATGAGAAGGGCACGAGCGAGCGAGGTGACCGGGATGCCAGCACGTATAGCAACGGATGGCACTAGCGCAAGCTCCCTTCTGATATCCTAAACCAAGGCATTTGAAGCACCTCCCTGCAAGCCAGCGAGGAATTGGCGGGACCTGCTTGGCTGGTGTAATGGCGGTAGCAGGTGGTTGGGGGAAATTACTGGCCTTCCGCCTAACCACTGTCTAACCGGCTTCAATGTCCTGCGCGGAAAGGACAGGATGGGTAGGAGGGCAGCCTGCGACGCACCAGCTGCAGTAGCTCTGCAGGCAGCCTCCAGCCAGGATCCAGCGGTAACCGGGGCTTTATCTGGCCGGTGACCGTCGGAGCGAACGGCCGCTGGGGGATGGTGGTAGGATGAAGGGGCACTCATCATCCTCTCTTACAACTCCATAGAAATAGAAATATTACAGCATTATGCACTGCAAACTAAAAAAAATATTCAGACTTGTCGTGTCTGAATAATAGTACTGAAGAAAGAAGGTAAATGGCAGGCAACTATGCTCCTTCTGGAAAGTTCTACTATGTTGACTAATCAAATAATCCATAAAAGATTGTAAATATTTAGAAATGCACTGGTTGTAAATGAACCACCAATCTCTTTCCACTCTTCTTCTGCATGGACTAAAAATAAAAGAAATAAAAGGCTGATAATCTAACACTTTATGGCATTCATAACACATAAACAAAGGAAATCCTCTTCTCCTGTATACCATCATCTGTATATATACTTATTGTTCTTATCTGCATCGATATATCACCAACTAACAAAGGAAAACAAATCAGCAAATGGGAGTATACGATTGACTAATTGATAAGGAAACATATAGTAGAAATTAATGATTCCTGCTAGTCTGTTAAAGCTCTTGTAAACAACACATGTGATGTACAAACATATATAAGTGTGATATGCATTAGTAGGATCATTAGAAGTATCAGCTTGAATGCTAAAGAATTATAGTGCACTGTTAAATATAAAGAAATAAAATGTTGGCCATGACAGGTTCACCTCCACAAAAGCTTCCTCCAAGAAGGATTTCCTCAAATCATCCATCAAAGCTACTTAGACTTTTTTTAATTCCACACACCATAGCTACTAATTCATCTCCAAATAAAACATTATATGCAATTCAGAACATCCTTAAAAGGTTTTATTAACAATCTAATAAATTTAGTTTTGATCTAAATTTTTAAAAATGATGAATTGCATTGTCATGGTTTTTGGAACAAACAGTACTTTACTGAATTACCTTTTATTCTCTATAATTTTGATTGAGAAGCCCCTTATCTAGTGCTTTTCATAACCTACTGAATAAGTTTGTTTCCAGTTACCCACTGGAACTGGCACACAACGCCAAGTATCAGAGTAGAGGGGTGGGCATGGCAATAGGGCAGTCGCTGGATTTTGACTCTTTTTGGGGTAAAATTCTACATCCTTATGTCGTCTATCTCTGAATGTTAACTCTTTATTTTAGTAAAATTCTATTGGCATTCCAACCCAACAATTGAACAGAGAGAAACAGGTAAATCATACTCATCACTAATTTTGAAAGGCCATGTAGAAGACATAGAAACTGAACTCCTGACGGCGTAGAAGTATAGGAATTGCATGTAAACTATAGCATTTCATGGAAAAGAGTGTACCATTGTCAAGGGCGTCGAACCCCCGACTGGCCGGACCGCGGCTACGCAACTCGTAGCCGTCGGCCGTCTTCTCCGGTGAGGTTATCCCCCTCTACTGCAGGCTTAACAGAGAGAGAGATTAGGGATATGATTCTTGCTTAATTGATTGTCAAGCGATTACAAGCATATATGGCCAATGGCCCAACCGAAATGGGGAAGGCTCTCCCTGATTCTAGGAATTTCCAAAACAACTTACTAATCTAAGTTTCTATCTTTAGCCACTAGAGGCTAACCCATGCAGCGCCTGCCCAGCGCGCTCAGCGCGCTCAGCCGCGCGGCGCACGTCGCGGGCACGTCCGCGCCTGGCATATGTGCGTCCGTACATGACATCTCTCCCCGCCTCGAAGTCCAGCTCGCCCTCGAGCTGAAAGGAAGGGAACCGAGCACGGAGGTCGTCCAGATCCTCCCATGTAGCCGAAGCAGGTGGTTCTCCCTGCCATTCAACGAGCACCTGGCGCACTCCCCGGGCCAGCCGAGCTCGAGTCACCCGGGCAGGTGCAGGCACCACAGCACCGTGCAGGAGCGGAGGTAGCAGCGGTGGAACGGACGGCGGGGTACCGACAAACTTCTTGAGGACGCCGACGTGGAACACATCATGAAGGCGAGCGCCGGGAGGAAGCTGTAGCCGCACAGCCACCTCGTTATGAGCTCCCGCCACCTGGTACGGCCCGACGTAGCGCGGCTTGAAGCTTCCCTGTTGCCGAGCGTGGGGGGGATGCTGCTGCCCCGTGCCGAAGGCGAAGAAGAGCCCATCGCCGACCTGGAAGGACACCGGCCTATGGTGCTGGTCGTAGATGCGCTTCTGGACCGCCTGTGCCTGTTCAAGGCGATAGCGGATGTCGTCGAGGAAGGCAGCGCGCTCCTCCATCTCCTGGGCGACCGCTGCGACACGGGTCTCGCCGGGCTCATAGGAGCGGATGGTCGGGGGGTCCTGGCCATAGACTACACGAAACGGAGTTTCGCGGAGCGATGACTGATAGGCGGTGTTGTAGGTGTACTCCGCCCATGGCAGCCAACGGAGCCACTGCCGGGGACGGTCGCCGGTGAAGCAGCGCAAGTACATGACGATGACCCGGTTGGCGGCCTCGGTCTGGCCGTCCGTCTACGGGTGAAAGGCGGACGACATGTAGAGCTTCGTCCCAGTGAGCCGCATGAGCTCCTGCCAGAACGCCGAGGTGAACACTGGATCGCGGTCCGAGACGATGGACTGAGGAACGCCATGGAGGCGACGATGTCGGCGAAGAAGGCCGTGAGCGACGGACTCGGCGGTGTAGGGGTGCGCCAGGGGAATGAAATGGCAGTACTTGCTGAAGCGATCCACGACGGAGAGAATGACCGTCTTGCCTTGCACCTTGGGTAGCGCCTCGATGAAGTCGATGCCGATGTCAGCCCACACAGCAGACGGAACCGGCAGTGGCTGCAGCAGACCGGCCGGCCTGAGGTGGTCGGCCTTGTACTGCTGACAGGTGACGCAGGCCTTCACGAAATCCTGCACCAAGCGACGCATGGTGGGAAAATGAAAATCCCGCCGGAGCCTGTGGAGGGTGCGGTGGATGCCCTCATGGCCGTCGTTGTGGACCGCGGCCAAGATCTCCTGCAGCAGCGGCGACGCCGAGGGAATGTACAGGCGGCCTTCGAAGGCGACCATGCCGTCCACCAGCGCCCACGGAGCGGTGCAGGTGCCAGCCCGGACCTCATCGTGGATGGCGACCAGGGCCGGATCAGTGGCCTGGGCGTGGCGGAGGCGCTCGATGAAGTCAAAGCGGGGCGCCGAAATAGCCATCACCTCTCCTTCGTCATTGTCGCGACGGGAGAGGGCGTCTGCGACGACGTTCGTGGCGCCCGACCGGTACTCCACCGAGAAATCGAAGCCCAGGAGCTTGCCGACCCAGTGGTGCTGAGGGATCGTGGCGAGGCGCTGATCGAGGAGGTACTTCAGGCTGTAGTGGTCGGTCTTGACGATGAAGCGCCGCCCCCAGAGATACGGGCGCCAGTGCCGTACCGCCTGGACGAGGCCGATGAGCTCGCGCTCGTAGGCGGCTAGCGAGCGGTGGCGGGGCGCCACAGGTCTGCTGAAGAAGGCGACCGGATGGCCCTCCTGGACCAGGACCGCGCCGAAGCCGAACGTCGACGCGTCGCACTCGACGGTGAACAGCTTGGCGAAGTCGGGCATGGCGAGGACGGGGGCGGACGTGACGGCGGCCTTGAGCGCTGTGAATGCCGCGGCCGCCGCGTCGTCCCAGGAGAAACCCTCCTTCTTGAGTAGGGCCGTCAGGGGTGCAGCGATCGCCCCGTAGTTGTGGACGAACTTGCGGTAGTACCCGGCGAGGCCAAGGAAACCGCGCACAGCCCGGGGCGAACGTGGAGTCGGCCAATCATGGATCGCCTGCACCTTGGCCGGGTCCATGGCCACACCCGCCGCGGATATGACATGGTCGAGGTAGGCGACGGAGGAAGCACCAAAAGAGCACTTGGTGCGCTTGACGAAGAGTTGGTGGCGGCGTAGTTCGTCGAGGACGGCCCGGAGGTGGCGAAGGTGATCAGCCCACGTCTTGCTGTAAATTAGAATATCGTCAAAAAATACCAGGACGAAGCGGCGCAGGAACGGGCGGAGCACGTCGTTCATCAAGGCCTGGAATGTCGCCGGGGCGTTGCACAGCCGAACGCCATCACCGGAACTCGTATAGGCCGTCGTGGGTGCGGAACGCCGTCTTGTGCACGTCCTCCGGGCGCATGCGCACCTGGTGGTACCCGGACGGAGTCCAGCTTGGTGAAGAACTTGGCGCCATGGAGCTCGTCGAGTAGCTCGTCGACCACCGGATCGGAAGCATCCTTGACGATGAGCGCGTTCAGCGCCCGGTAGTCGACGCAGAAGCGCCACGAACCATCGGGCTTCTTGACGAGGAGGACGGGCGACGAGAACGGCGAGTCGCTGCGGCAGACGATCCTTGATCAATCATGGCGGCACACTGCCGCTCCAACTCGTCCTTGTGCGCCGCGAGGGTACGGTAAGGGCGGACGGCGACCGGTTGGGCGTCGGGCTTGAGAATAATGCGGTGGTCGTGTGCACGCTTGGGGGCAGACGACGGGGTCCGCGAAGAGCCCCCCAAACGAGAGCAACAGCGCCTCCAGGAGGGACCAGCCTCTGTTGTTGCGCCCAGGGCCGGCACAGAGGCTGGCCACGCCGGTCCAGGAGACGGGGCGCCCCTGGCGCTGGAAGGACATGCGCCGGCGGCCGAGGTCCCAACAATGGGCCCAACTCGCCGAGCCACCGGGTGCCGAGGACGACGTCGTACCCGGCCAGTGGCATGACGTAGAGGTCGGCCGGGAACGACTCGCCGGCGATGAGCAGGGGCGCGGCGTGGATGACGCCGGCGCAGGTGACCCGTTCGCCATTTGCGACCAAGGCTGTGAGGCGGGGGCGTTGGCGGAGGGGCAGACCGGATCGCCGCGCCGCCTCCTCCGAGATGAAGTTGTGCGTGCTGCCGGAGTCGAGGAGGGCGGCGAGGAACGCGGCGCCGAGTGCCACGGCGATCTGCATGGTGCCCGCCATGGGAACCCCAGCCACGGCCTGTAGGGAAAAACAGGGTGCCTCGGCGTCGTGCTCCGCGGCGCCAGCGGCGTCTGCGGCGTCCTCGATCTCCACGCTTTCAAGGAAGAAGATGCGGCGGCAAAACCTGTTATGGCCACGGGTATATTTTTCATTGCAATTAAAACAGAGACCCAGACGGCGCCGTTCCGCCATCTCATCCGGGGTGAGGCGCCTCTGGTTGCCCTCGCCGCGACCCTGCTGGGTGGCCACCGGAGGGGGAGGGAGCGCCAGCGGCTGCTGGGGCGCAGGAGCGGGAAGGAGGCGCGCGGGAGCGCCCGAGGGGGAGGCTGCACCGGGCGGTCGATCTCCATCAACTCCACTTGGCGCGCCAGGCTCATGGCGGCCGCGAGCGTCTCCGGGTTGTGGATGCGGACGGCGTGGCTGAGCGGCGGCAGGAGTCCACCGGTGAAGAGCTGGACGCGCTGAGCCTCATCAAGACGACCCGCGCGAGGCAGGAGGGCCTGGAAGCGAGTGGAGTACTCCTCCACGGTCCCTGTACGCCGGCACTCGGCGAGCTCGAACAGCGGAGCCGAGCGGAGGGGAGGCCCAAACCGCAGGTTCAGGAGCTCCTTGAATCGCCCCCACGGCGGCGTGCCCTCGTCCTCCTGGAGTTGGAGGTACCAGAGTTGCGCGACGTCCTCCAAATTGTACGAGGCCATCCACACGCGCTCCTCCGCCATGGTGCGCTGTTGGCGAAAATAGGATTCGCACTTGTTGAGGAAGAGCAGCGGATCGGTCTTGCCGTCGTAGCGGGGAAAATCCAATTTTTGGAATTTTGGGGGGCGATCAAGATCGCGCGGCCCCTCCGGGCGGCCACCGGCGCCGCTGTCCGACGACGAGGCCGACTTCTCCTTCATAGCCGCCATGTCGGCCTTCATGGTTGTCATCTCCGTGGTGATGGATTTCAACATCTCCATCACATCGGCGATGGTGGTATCGCTCATGGCTGCTGGTTGCGGCGTGGAAGCGGTGGAGGACTGCGGCAATGGTGGAGGGCTAGGGTGGTGGGCGGCGGCTGTGGAAGAATGGGTGGAGCGGGTGGGAGAGGACCGACGTGACCGTGATACCAGGTTGTCAAGGGCGTCGAACCCCTGACTGGCCGGACCGCGGCTACGCAACTCGTAGCCGTCGGCCGTCTTCTCCGGTGAGGTTATCCCCCTCTACCGCAGGCTTAACAGAGAGAGAGATTAGGGATATGATTCTTGCTTAATTGATTGTCAAGCGATTACAAGCATATATGGCCAATGGCCCAACCGAAATGGGGAAGGCTCTCCCTAATTCTAGGAATTTCCAAAACAACTTACTAATCTAAGTTTCTATCTTTAGCCACTAGAGGCTAACCCATGCAGCGCCTGCCCAGCGCGCTCAGCCGCGCGGCGCACGTCGCGGGCGCGTCCGCGCCTGGCATATGTGCGTCCGTACATGACAACCATATGTTTTATTTATGAAAATCATAACTCCATTAGAAGATTTAAACATATCAAAATGGGGCATTAGTGACAACATAGCAAACCTTCTCTGTTGAAGGAAGTGAAATGATCAAACCGAATATTCGTCATGCACCAGGAAAGAAAAAACAGATTGCACACCATATTTTAAAGCAATGTTTACCTATAAAAAATGTAGAGCTCTGTTCTCTTCAGGAGGCAGCTAGCTCTATACATTAGGATGGACTGTGATTCAGTAACCTCGAGCATTTTTCCATGAAAATCGGATATAAATCTGATACCAAAAAGGAACATAAAAGAAGTGAATATTCTGCATGTAATTGCAACGGATAAATAAATATAAACCTGACTCCATTCATGCAAATAAAAATTGACGTACTCACTTTACCAAAGAAAATAATGTATGACTAGAAGTTAGGTCCTGCAATTTAGTTATCACGACACATGAGTTAACAATGTAAGGAAAATATACTAAAATCTAGGTAGCATTTAAATGTTGATACTACAACGCCATGGGAGAATTTAAGTGTGATGATAGATACGAAAAGTTTATACTCTAAAAACACTCTTTGCAAAGGCTAAACAGTTTTTTCAGTTCACCTGGTCAGTGTCTATACATCTTTCTCTTGCAGGTTAAGGCTGACACTAATCCCCTTAGGCAACAAACAGTAGGCAAGACCATGCAGGAACTAGTTTATGGTACACAAAAGATGAAAAATTCATAGAGCGAATTCCTTGATATGCCAAAGGACAAAACAGCTGAAACATACAGAAGCTAGCTTATGAGACGATACAAAAGCATAAATCTAATTTTAGGTTCAATTCAACAAAGCTTGCAAATAGTTTGAGCCGGAAACATCAAATAGTAGTACTCATGTCATTAAGGATGTGCTCCGGTGATACGAGACAAGCTCCCAACCTTATAAATGAACTCAACAAAGCATAATTAGTTCAGTTTAGTGGTTTCAGATTTACCCAAATAAATAGTTAAGCCAAGGCACTATCCTGTCCTAGTATTCAGATTAGCATACTGAGTATCATGCAGAACAAGTTTCAGACGATGCAGATCTCATCAAACAATGTATCATTTTGGAGAAATGATTGTGTTCAACACCAATTCAATCCCCACTTCTGTTTCTACATGCGACCGCACAAGAAATCCATGACGGGAGGTGAAGCCGGCAGCTCTTGTTGGGCTTTCTCATAGCATGTGCAGTAAACCAGAGTATCAAACCTGATAAAAGAAACATGATTACTTCAAATGCTTCATAAAAAACTTATTGATTGGCCTACGATATTCAGATTGAAGCCTACTGCATGAAACATCTTTTTTTTGATGAAAAGCATGAAACATCTTTTACCACACCTACTGACTGAAAGCTCAATTAACCCACATCTCATTCAGTACAGGAGAAGGCTTAATTAACAGTTTATTCATATATAAAATGATAAATCATTTATATAAATCAGAGCAAACACATCAGTTTCCTCTAGAAAAGAGAAGAATAGGCAGATCAGGATACTTCATGTGTATCACATGTTAACAATAGCAGATTTACTTGCCACTCAGTTCTTGGTGTGAGGCTAGCGGACAACAAAGAGATGGCAAAGCATGAGTGCTGTCACGATTGTCAACTGATGCCTGCAAACCAAGAGAAAAATGGCATCTTTAATCAGGAAAATACAACCCAAACCGCACATCCAGAGCAACCAACCAACATCTAACTAAACAGCTTTGACGCGGACACCGTGTGCAAGAATGTATAGAGTTAGATTTTTAGAGCACCCAACCAACATCTAACTCCCTGTGTTGCAGGGAGGCCAATCTCGCCAATGAAGGAGCGGTAGATCTCTCGGAGCTCGGCCTCCTTGGCAGTTCCAACACTGTCCCTCCTCAATGGTGCCTCAAGTAACGATTGGATTCAAAAGAAATTAGAGTATTAGACCCAAATTTCAAAAGAAAGTGCAGGACAAGACAGAGAACTGATGGTGAAAATAAACATATGATTCCAATATATAAACAAATTCTGTGAGAGGGCAATGCACAAAGTTTAGCGTAAAATAGAAATGAGTGTGAAAAAATATTTCAGAGCAGATATCCTTTCCCCTTTTTTTTTGTGATTCACAACCGTCCTTTCTCTGTAGTTACATGCTGAATATAAATTTGGACTCATTCCAGGTAAGTTGGGAAAACACCTCCTCAATAAATAATACCATGCGTACTAAACGTTGAAAACACATATTCTTTCATTTGCTTGTGAAACCTATTGTCAATCTACATGAATCAAGAAAATGCTATATCAAACATTTTGTCAGCAATACAACCAAAAATCTATTTCATCGAACAATATGAGCCAAAAAAAAACCTTGACCAGTAGACTTGAATACCCAACCTTCCCCCAAGCCAGATCAAAAGAAACAAGACAATAGGCAGTAGCAAGACCATCCAAGATATTGAATTACAGAATGACAAGAATCATATAATAATATGTAGTTATGTACCCAATTTGTACCCAGCAGAGCATTTCAATTAGCAGAGTATTTGTCAACTATTGAATTTTTGTGAACTGCACAAGCACCAGGGATATATAGCCTACTAATCTATATAGGGGACTGGTTAATCCTCTATGTAGTTGGCCATAGGGCTAGAAAGATGCCGTAACAAAATTAGTCTAGTGGTGATCTTATCCCAACCATGAGTAAAGTTCTGGAAACGATACAAAACAAATAACCAAATTACAGATTAAATCCCAGGTCCAACTTTACATTTTAAAAAAAATGGTAGGGCTTGTTTGGTTTGCTACCATACTAAAATGTTGGTAATACCAAATTATGGGCAAGTTTTGGCTGCCAATATTTTGGCAACATATATGTCTCACAATTGATAGGAAAATAAACATTATCCATTTACTATTTAAAATACCAATATTTTAGTAGGATGAGATTTGGCTTCAAACCAAACATGCCCATAATGACAACCCCCCCTGACCAATTTTATAGCAGGTAGTAGCAGGCGGCCTGTGGCCGGCTGCCTGTCCGCAGCCATGGGGCGTGGTTGCGCCAACGCACTGCGAGGTTTGCTGGGAATCCTAGTGTGGAGCCACCGCTACGCCATCCCCACCAACAGCAGGGGCATTGTCGTGGCTTGCACTGATGCGCTGAGCATGCAGGCCTGCACGTTGCGCCCGTGACCGATTTGGCTAGCGTGGGAGCACCGCCTTGAAGCTGGCCGCCTGCCGCCGTGCTGTCGTCCGCCCCTGCCGCTGGTCCTACGCCGTGCCCCGCCGTAAACCCTATGGATGTGCTCCTGCGCCGCTGCCGCTGGCTCCAATCGACGGTTTCCACTGGGGACGGGGCCAGACGGAGGTGGCCGATGGCGTCGAAGGTAGAGGAAGGGCTGGCGGCGCGATTGGGGAGGGAGTGAGGGCATGTACAGCAACCTCTTCCTGTTGTCAACAGGTAAATTCTGACTATAGGTGGCCAAACGGGCGGACAGGGCCGGCACGGCCCGAGACACGGTCCCGCATGGCCCGCTATGGCACGGCCTGTGTAGGCACGGTTCCTATAGCGGGCCGTGCCGTGCCGGCCCGCGTGCCTCCCCCGGCCCAGGCACGGCACGTCGAGGTCGTGGGCCGTGCCATGCCGGCATGGCACCGTCGGCGGCCCATCGTGCTCGGGTCGGCCCGGTCCGCCGACGCCTGCCGCCGCGCGTCCGGCGTCCCTATGGCTCCGCCGACCCTCTCGCGCGCCCTCCCGCCTCCGCCGCCTGCCGCTCGCCCTCCGCCGCCGCCTTCGCCTGCGCGTGTCGCCCCCGTCAGCCGCCGTGCCCGTGCCCGTGCCACCCGTGCCCCATGCCCGTGCCCCGTGCCCCCGTGCCCGTGCTCCGTGCCGTGCCGTGCCGACACGCTACAGTCCACGGGCCGTGCCGTGCCTGCCCGCCGTGCCGCACCGCCGGCCCAGGCACAGCACGACTACTCGGGCCGTGCCGGCACAGCCCACGGCTAATCGTGCCGGGCCGGCCCAGGCACAGTTACTGTAGCACCGTGCCCAGGCCGGCCCGACGGGGCACGGCCCATTTGGACATCTCTAATTCTGACATAAAAGAGAGGAAATAAAAGAGGAAATAAGAGAGAAACATCGATGTTAAGCTTAATATTGGCTTGACATCGACTCTTAGCATTTAGAAAAAAGGAAATTTTGCTGTATAGAGGTAAGGAAAAGGAAAGAAATATAATAAAAAATTGTTTTCATGTACTAATAATTAGAGCTTTCGTCGTCTCAACTGTTATAAGAGAATAGTCTCTAAATGAACTAATTGCCTATACAGATTTTACCTTGAACATGCCCTGATATCGGGTGCGGTGATGGTAGCGAGATTGGGAAGGAAGAGATTGGGGCCGGATGCGGATTGGTGTTCGGGCGCGATTATGGGAGAGGAATCGATAGTCGGGAGTGAGGTGGGCACGACGGGGCTGGAGACAAACTGGTCGTTGGATACATTCCACGTAGATGAATATGGTCAGTTAGATTTGTATACTGTAGAATTATTGTCATGATTAATATTTTGTGATAAACAATTGGCTTTGCAAATGATTTATTTAATAAGAGATTGGTTTGAAAATAACTGTGAATGTTGGTGTGAGTGCGTATGCTAATGTGAGTCAAGTTGAAAAGAACTTGTGCTCGAATATGATTTCTTTGTTTTTGCACATGTAGATGAGTCTTGAGACCTCGGGAGTATTGTCGGTGATGGATCAAGAGTCGACTTGGGAGACGTTGATGTTCGGATGATCGGGAGATCACGCGGGATACTAAAGGCTAAAGATCAATACACGTGAAAGTGAAGATTCCATATTGTATATAAGAGAAATTGTGTGCGTATAAAAATAGAAGTCGAATCCTACTTGGATTAGTAGTAGGACTAGGAGTTAAGTCCTAGTAGGATTAGGAGTTCTACTCCTGCTTTGTGTATGAGGTTTTAGGTATAAATAGATGAGGGGTTAAAACCCTAGAGCCATAACTTTTGAAAGAGAGAAAAGTTAGGGTTTAGTTTTAAGAGAGAGAAGTGCTTTGTGTGCACTTTGTAAACACATCTTGATACAATAAAGTTGATCTATTTTGAAGAGCATCTTCGGTGTATATCCTTCTGAATTCCGACGGTTCATCCGACAAGAGCGTTGCGGCGAGACGGCGGTTCTATCGGCGGACATACGGCGGTCAGACCGGCGCAACAGAAACGGTCTGACTGGTGCACTCTTATCCAAGTTTGAGGGTTTCTTTTATTCCGCAAAAGATTTTGGTTTTTTATGTTCTTACCATTCACCCTCCTCTGGTAGGCTTGGTTCTTGTGTTCGATCCTACAAGTGGTATCAGAGCCTTGTTTTTTCTTTTTGATCTTCACCAATCTTGAGATTTAGCCATGGCTGACCAATTTTCAACCAAGCCGCATGTTTTTGATGGAATTGATTTTCAATTTTGGAAACAAAAGATACAATCATTTATTATGTCTCAAGGTTATAATATTTAGCAAAAAGTTTCTAATCCTTATGATATTCCTGAGGCTATAATTGCAGGAAATAAAGTTGAATTTAAAAACAATTGTAAAGCTAGAAATATAATTTTAAGTGGTATTTTTCGCTCAGATTTTGATCAGATTTCTCATTTTGAAACTGCGTACGAGATGTGGAAAGCTCTATGTGATTTTCATCAAGGTTCTTGTAACATCAAAGAAATACACAAAGATGTATTTAAAAAGGACTATATGAAATTTGAGATGAAACCTGGCGAAGCTTTGGATGATTATTTTACACGTTTCAATAAAGTTCTTAGCAATCTTCGTTCTGTGAATGATTCTTTTGATACTACTTATACACAGTCCGAAATTGTTAGTGTAACGACCCGTTCTTCATCTCCTTGTTGGAATTCGCTTCCTGAGTTCTAACTCCTCTCCTATTCCGTTCAGCTGTGCCCCAGTTTTTCTCTCCCTGGCCAGCCGACTGCCTTTTTCCCTTGAGCCGAGTAGATTTCTACTCAGTTTCAAAGCCTTGCCTTCTACCCTTGCCCACTCGGTCGTCTTTGCAGCCGAGTAACCCTTGAGCTTGCCGACTACCCTGTCAACCAGTTCTATTTCACGCCCCCGTCTTGCCCCGATCCGGTCAAGCTCACGACACCTTGCCTTGTCACCCGACGTGCTGTCTTATCGCCTCACCAAGTTGCACCACATCCATGTTCTCAACGCTCCTCCCGTTAGACGCCGACTGCCGAAGCGGTGACATAATCCAGCCTTCACCTGCACGCAACCCCGCTCGGACCAGCGGACAATAGCCGTGGTACCTCAAAAATCCGCTTGGACCAACGGTTAGTCAGCAGTTCTGTCAGCAAAGCACCACCAACCCTTTCTTGCCACGACCAGAGTGTCCCATCGTCGCTACAGTGTATACCAACTTCCCCGGCCGCACCTAATCCCTAAGTCAAACTCTCTGCCTTGACGTCGCATCGCCCAGCCAGCTCGCTGTGACCTTGTCAGCTTATCGTGACTCCTTTTTTCTCCATGCTCTGCACTGCATTGTCCAGCTTCGCGCCGACTATATAAAGCCATCCATGCCTCCTCTTTCGTCTGTTTTGCAACCCAGCCGTCTCTACCAAACCGCCATCACCAGCTTCATAGCTAAGCCATCATCTTCCTTCTCCCCAGCCCCCTGAGCCGTTTCTGCTCTTCAAGCTCCATCGCCGCCGTCATCGCGAGCCTACCATCCGGAGTTCCTAACTGGTGAGCCTTGCGCCCCGTCCACAAGTTTAACCGGCCGTCTATAATAACCCTCCATCCAAACAGCCATCCATCCTCAGCCAACTGCTACCCTTTCTGCAGCCGACTGCCGCGATGTTCTTTTCCCAGTATTTTACCTCTTTTCAGCTTGTCAGTAATTATCTTTTCTGCTTGTTTAGATCCTGAACCGGTGGACGATCTAGAAGCCGTCTTCGCCGAGGAAGATCTTCCGCTGGAGCAAGGCAAGCCCCTTTGATCATATTGCCTCCTATATATGCAAAATTATGTTGTTTACAAAATATGCATGCTTAGTTTACACTTTAAATTGATCAGCCTCGGTTTGCAAGCGCAACCGACGGATCCTCCCAGTAGTCGCACTTCTTTTGGTAGAATATTGATGTGTTTCTCCTTTGATAGCCCCACAAATGGCACGTTGGCATTATATCCTTTGGGTATGAATGCCGAGTAGAAAAGCTTAGCCCTGCAGCGATTGTATTGTCGTTTGGGGAACAGTGGTTTTACTCAACTGTTTGAAAACCCGGTACTCTGCGTATCGGTGTGTTTGAAAAGAAGATGAAAGTTTGTGAAAGCCTTGGTGTACAGAGACAGTGCTTGTGTGGCCTGGCTATGTATTATCGATAAGGACCGTTTCCTTTGGAAATTGCATCCGAGCATTTTACAGTGTGACCAAATGGGTAGTGTGGGCTGCCCCTGGCCGAGTAAATTGTAGGTTTAGGAAGTCTGGTGCCGACTGGGTAGACCCATCGAGTTGTGGCTCATGGCCCTGGTGCTGATGGTGGTTGGAGCAACCTGAAGCATTGATCCTGTGTGGATCCTTTGCTGGCATTGGGTAACCCTAGATGGCTTTGGAAATGGCCTTGTCACAAACTTCCGGTACAGGCCAGTACTCGGTGTCAGTTTTGTGTCGTTTGGGTAAAGCGTGCAACCTCTGCAGAGTTTAGCTGAACTGTTCGAACAGCCGTGCCCACGGTTAAGGACGATGTAAGGTGATTCCCATAGCGTAGATTTGTTTGCCAATGGATTGCGAAATGATTTGATGGGAAGGGAATCGTGACCAGAGTTTACCAAGTAAGCAAACGAAAGGCCTATGTGGCCAGAAACGGGTCTGTGTGACCCGAGGTGTTGAAGCACCATAATCAAGTGTGTGAAAAGTTAACAGGAGTAAGTCTTCGAGTTGTAGCCAGAAGACGATAAAGAGCAGGCTCCCGGGTTGTAGCCAGGGCAGCAAAGTTTGAGCTAACTGGTTGTAGCCAGTGTAGCGTATATACGGTTGTAGCAGAAAATGCTTAAGGGGATAGCTGAGTTTAGTTGTAGCCGAGTCTCAGGGTCACGGGTGGTGAGCCACTCGGACAAACAGCGACCTAAGAGTGGTGAAGCCACTCGGGTGATAGCCGAGTTGTGTGATCACTTGGTTGATTGCCAGAAGTTGAAAATGAAAATATATGATTCAGTAACAATGTGTGGCGAGTTGTTGAAAAGTAACTTGCGGAATGGATCGAGACGTGAGCTTCGTTCCGACAACTAAAATTTGACACACTAGTGTTCGAAAAGCAAAACATTTCTAAAGGCTGTTTTCGCAAATAAGACTCATAGCCCCTTTTTGTCTGATCGCCATGGCATTTTTTCCTGCTTGCTGAGTACGGAAAGTACTCACCCTTGTCCATATATATATATATTAGGTTTGGAAGAGAAGACGAGACCCGACTGCTGCCGAGTTCTTCCAGGACCAAGCCGACTACGAAGACTTCTAAGGTTTCGAGCCTAGTTCCCAACCGAGCCTGTGGTGTAGAGGTGCTCTTTTGCCGAGTAGTTTGTCCTTGCTTCCGCTCTGTCTGCGCTGGGTCTCGCTAGTTCACCAGTTAGTGCTTTTGTCTATCCGGGGGCTGTCCTAGATGGAAAACCCTTTGTAATATATGTATGTACTCTATTATGTATCTAATGCTTAGTGTACTCTGAGTTGTATCACCGATGACTATGTGTGTATCCGACCACTAATCCAGGGATCGGATACTGTGTGCACATGGTGGGCCTTCACAAGGCGCCACAGTTAGACATCTTTTGAATGGTCTTGATATGTCTATCTGGAAGATGAAAGTTACATTAATTCAAGAATCGATTAATATGAATATTTTAACCTTGGATTTTCTTTACACTAAATTAAAGACACATGAGATAAACATTCTTTCTCGCAAGATTGATTCTAAATCTACTGCTTTGGTATCTTCTTCGGCTTCTTCTATGGATGCTTCTTCGTCATTTTCTCTTACTACTTTGAAAGCCACGTCTGATGAACAACTCGAGCAAGTCTCTGAGGAGGACTTGGCTTTACTTATTAATAAGTTTTCTCAAGCTTTGAATAATGTTAAGAATAGAAAAAAAGAGGCCCAGTCTGGTGCTTTGAATGTGGAGAGTTAAACCACATTCGTTCCAAGTGTCCTAAGCTCGGGAGATCCAATGGTAAAAAGAAACTCAATATGATTTTAGATACTTATTAATAAAGAAATAGGTTTTGATGCACATGCTTATTTTACTAAACATCCACCGAGTATTCTTGATTTTTCTAAAAGTAGTGAGATTTTGACAAAATCCGAACAAAAGAAAACGATTTTCAAATCCGCTGGAATTTTGTTGAATCTTTCTACAACTTGTGTAATTGCTTCTTCTTCTTCCTCTTCTAAGGAAAAAACACATGTGAAGGACAATTGCTTTCATTGTGGTGAGGGTGGGCATTTGGTTCAGTTTTGCTTTAAACTTGTAAGAAAACAGAAAAAAGACAGAGAACGTGAACTTGCAAGGTTAAGGTGGCAAAGGTCGAACTTTGCTTCAAGTGGCCCGGTCGGACCACAAGCTCTAGGGAGGTCCAACCCAAGGGTAGTTAGACCGCAGGCACATCAGCAATCAAACCAATGGCAGACAGTGGTTAGACCGACTTTTCAGCATTGGTCGGATAAGTTTTCGGTAAAGCCCCAAGATAGGTTTTCAGATAAGTCTGCTACTAATTCTATTTATGCATATACATGTGCTTTGCCGACTGATTTTATTGGTCGTGTGTCTCAGTGTTGGATTCCTAAATTTCTTATTTCTAATCCAACACAAAGGCCTCGACATCTTCTTGTGCATAGGTCTTTTGGCGGCATACTTCCCATGTGCATTAAACGATTGAGATATTATTACTTTTAAGGTAACATTGATCTACTTATGAATTGGCAAATAATATCTACTTCTTCATTAGCTTTTTTCTCGCTAGTTATGGAGATAGTATTTTTAATAATAATACAAGTGGATATATGCCAATTAATGAGAATCTTGGTGATATCGTTGGCAATTGGTTGTCTTTTTCAAAACCTTTGATATCTTCTCAATTTGCTTTGTTTTTTCGTTGGGAGGGTTTGGAGATTGTTTTGAGGGGGACTTTATGTTTTTCAATGCATTCATGTTTAATTTATTGCATTGCTCTCAATTTAAAAATAAAAAGAAAAGTAGAGCTTTGTTTTATACCTCTAGTATATTCTTGTGCTTGCTAGCAATTTGTGTGAGGTTTTTTAGTCACTAGTCTAGCTTGTATGTTTTCTAGTCTTTATATGAGCCTTTGCTATTACTTTTGAGGGATATAATGCAAAACACATAATTCTTTTACATGAATTAAGTAAATATGCAATATTGATACTATTGCTTGTTTGAATGACTTATACTCATATATATGCTTGCTGAAATTTTCATTCCTCAAATGCTCTAGAGATTCCTCAAGTAAAAAAAAGCTTATATGAGAGAAAAAATAGATACCGAATCCTTGGAAACAGTATTCACGATAAAGACGTATCCGACGTGAGAAAAATAATGGTGCCGAATCCTTAAAAACAGTATTTACGACAAGGATGTACCCAAAATAATTGAGAGATTTTCTTTTGTGCTATTAAAAGTAAAATTGAGCAGAAGCTCAGAAATAAAACTTGATGAAAATTCTCTTATAAAGGGCAAGTTAATTTGAAAAAAATGTTCAGTTCAGCTTATCTATGTGTGGGTGTTTTTCTTTCAATATATGTGCTAGTGATTATGTTGTATTATAAATTGTTGAAATCATGAATTTTTAGTGTTGATTTGATCTTGATTGTAATATCATTGATTCATTTTAGACTATAACCCATGCTTGTTTACTAGTTGGTCAATCTATCTCTCTTGTTTTCCAACACATGTCACTTGAGTTTGCTTTAGGTACACTTCAAAGCTCCTAGAAAAGAAAATTTCAGAAGAAGAAAAGTTGATAAATATTTCATATTCATTGCATATGTGCTTTCATGCTTTATATTCTCTCTTTTGAAATTCTTGATGAAATTATTGTCAAGGGTAAGAAATATACAAAAATGCATGCTTAAAGAAAGCGGAACTATTTTAGAAAAGAGGAGAATTTGAAAGTTTAAAAGTTTTGACAGTTGATCGATTCTTAAAAACAGTCGATTTTTGTGTTTTTATTGCAAACAGAGTGGAGAAGTTCTTTCTTTTAAAAAGGGAAAGAGTTTTGACACTTCTTGGTTTTTATTTTTCAAAAACATCAATTTGTATTTTGGAGATGTTTGCCAATATATTCATCAATGGGGAGATTGTAGAATTATTGTTATGATTAATATTTTGTGATGAACAATTGACTTTGCAAATGATTTATTTAATAAGAGATTGGTTTGAAAATAACTGTGAATGTTGGTGTGAGTGCGTATGCTAATGTGAGTCAAGTTGGAAAGAACTTGTGCTCGGATATGATTTCTTTGTTTTTGCATGTATAGGTGAGTCTTGATGCCTCGGGAGTATTATCGGTGATGGATCGGAAGTCGACTTGGGAGAAGTTGATGTCCGGATGATCGGAAGATCACGCGGGATACTAAAGGCTAGAGATCAATACACGTGGAAGCGAAGATTCCATATGAAATATAAGAGGAATTATGTACGTATGGAAAGAGGAGTCGAGTTCTATTTGGATTAGGAGTGGAGTCCTATTAGGACTAGAAATCGAATCCTACTTGGATTAGGAGTTCTACTCCTACTTTGTGTATGAGGTTTTAGGTATAAATAGATGAGGGGTTGAGGCTGTAGGGCCATAACTTTTGGAAAAAAGAAAAATGTATGGTTTAGTTTTGAGAGAGAGGAGTGCTTTGTGTGTGTTTTGTAAACAAATCTTATGCAATAAAGTTGATCTACTTTAAAGAGCATTTTTGGTGTGTATTCTTCTGATTTCCGATGGTTTATCCGATAAGAGCACGGCGGCGAGGCGACCGTTCTATCGGTGGATATACGGCGGTCAGACCGGCGTAACAGAGACGGTCTGACCAGTGCACTCTATCCAGGTTTAAGAGTTTCTTTTATTCCGCAAAAAAGATTTTAGTTTTTGGTGTTCCTACTATCGGCGAAACGAGACTGGGGGCCCCACATACCCTAGGGACACGTGGATTTTTGGCCACGTCAGCTCCTCCGGGGCCCTCATTCTGCACCGGTGATGGCCGGCTATGGCCGTTTTCCCCGCCAAGTACCTGGGGCCCAAGCACTGCCCGGGCCCGGGTGCACCTTCCCCGGGCGCGTCGCGACGACCGCCCGCATCCGCCTTAGGCCCTAGTTCCCGGGGACATTCCCGGGAACCGCGCCCCGGTCCCGGGAGCCACAGGCTCGGTCCCGGGGCGTGTTCCCGAGGCACATTGCTGGGATATTCCCGGGCCCGGATCTCGCCACCCGGTCCCGGGAGCCACAGGCTTGGTCCCGGGGCGCGTTCCCGGGGCACATTGCTGGGATATTCTCGGGCCCGGGTCTCGCCCCCTGGTCCCGAGACCCACAGCTTCAGCCTCGGGTCGCATCCCCGGGGCACATTACGGGGACTTCCTGGGCCCGGGCCTCCCCGGTTCCCAGGACCCACCTCCTCGGCCCCGGGTCCGCGTCCCCGGGGCACATTGCTGGACTCCCCGGCCCCGGGTCACGCCCCCCGGTCCCGGGGCCCACAACTTCCGTCCCCGAGGAACTCGGTGCCTTGTGCGCGCGGAGGGCTCGATGAGCTCTCTGCCCCGGGCCCGAGCTCTGACTCGAGGACCAACTGTTTCCAACTACCCACATTAATGGCGAGGTAACGGGGCGCGTCGCCCCTGTCGCCCGCTCTGCCACACGTGACAGCCCCCCGTGGGCCGGCTCCCTGTGCAGTCAGAGAACTTTTGACTAAGAAGACTTCAGTTTTCCACTTTCTGGCAGCGGTGGCATGCGCTGTCACATCTTCACGACCTAGCCACCCGCAGCAGCCGAGCGACATGATGACCAGACGTGCCGAACCAACTCCGGCGTGGCTCGGCAGGCGGACGTGCACGACAAGACATATTCAATACCTAGAAAAAGCTTTCTCCTCGCATGTAAGCTAGGCGCTGTGGACTCCCTTGGACTATGAAAGGAGGATCCATCCAAGCAAAAGAGGATCCCCGGTCCAGAGCTGGCTCTCTGGCTTCTCTCGATCTCCTCTCGGGCTCTCGCTCTCTTTTCCCGGAGGTAGGTTTCTGGAGGTGTTGAGCTTCTAGAGAGACTTAGTCCCCAAGCTAGGGCTGAGCTCCTGAGCACCCCTCAAGACACACCTTGTAAGAACAAACCGATTCATCTCCCATACTAGCAAACACACAGGAGTAGGGTATATGCCTCCGCGCGGACCAAACCTGTATACTTCTCCTGTCTCCCTTGCGTGCCATCGTCCAGACGCCGCAGCCATCTGTGACAACTCCCCTGGCCGAACCTCAAAGGGGTCCCCACGACTCCCCGCGGTTGGAGTTCCTCCTCCGACAGCTGGCGCGCCAGGTAGGAGGTGTTTGTCACTTCCAGGTGACATGCGGCGTCCCAACGCGGCACACTCGATGGCAGGAGTCATCGTCCGCGGGACTCCGACGAGGAGTCCGGCGGCCATCACCCCGCCGGGCGATGTTAGCCCGTGGCGAGCCGCCATGCTCCCCTCCTCTCTCCTAGGGGCGATGCGGCGCGTGCCGGCGGGCCGAGTTTCCCCCGGCGGCCTGGTTGTGCGGCTCTCGCCCCTTCCCTTGTAGAGGAAGCTGGCAAGTGCCCCGCTGGGTCCGCCGCGGCCTCATCCATGAGGCGCAAGCGGACGCGTCGCTCCACGGCGCGCCGCCATCTCGACTTCCAGTCCGCGTCGCCGCAGGGAGCCCTCCTGGCGGCTGGAAGCCCTCCTGCGCCACCCCCCGGCTTTTACCGGGGACAGAGGTCGGGAGCGGTGGTGGCTCAATGAAGTCGCCGACCTAGTAGGCACGGCCCATTGTCGAGTCACCGCCGACAGCAGTGCAAGGCCCGGGAGCGCCGACCGCGCAACATCTAGCGCGGGCCAGCCCCCCGCCCCGAAGCAGAACCAAGCCCGGAGCGCGGTGCCTCGCGCCACGCCTCCGGCCAAGAATAGCCGTGGCGACCTCCGTGACCGGTCAAATTGGTTGCGGATTCACGAAGACGCTTGGGTCACGTTGGAGCGACAGCGCGAACGGCGCTGCGAGCACGTCGGGCGTCCCGAGGCCCAGGCCTCCAGCTCTAACCCCTCGGCGGAAACCGTCAGTCCGTCCCCCGAGCCCGCTCAGTACGGCTCGGGTTGCCTGGCACTCTCCCCAGGCCTCTGGCAGGTGTGCTGGCCAGCCAAGTTCCGGCCCAGCTTGCCGGAGAAGTATGACGGCTCCATCGACCCCACGGAGTACCTGCAGATATACAACACCACCGCCATCCAGACGGCCCGACGCGATAGGCGAACTACTTCCCCGTCGCCCTTAAGGCTAGGCTCGCTCCTGGATGATGAACCTCCCCGAGGGTTCGATCTACTCCAGGGAGAACCTCTGCCACCAGTTCGTGGCGAACTTCCAGGGTACCTTCCCGGGCCCTGGACCGACGGACGGCGAGCCCTTTCATGTTCCGTCCGGCGGGGACAGGAGGAAGCGCCAGAAGGACAGTCAGGCGCCGAGAACTCGCCTTGGCTGTTGCGGGCAGCCCCCGGGCGACATTGCCCATGGGGACAATGACGCGCAGCGGCAAAAGGCCGCACGTGCGCCGCCGCCACCGGCAATGGCCCGGAAGTTGGTGCGCCTTTCCACCAGCACGGACCGGCACGACCCTTACCGGAGTGTCCGGCCATGCAGCGCTTGGCCGAAGCGCGTCAAGAAGTTCCAGCAGGCAGGCAGCGGCCCAAGCCCGCTCTCGACCGGAGCAACCTCTAGGTTTAAGAACCCGAGAACGTCCTCGCCACCCTTGATGGCGGGCACGCCGCTCCTCACGCCGTGGCTTCAAAGCCATGAAGCGCAGATGCTGGCCGCGGCACCGAGCCCAGCCGTCGCCCGGAGCTGAAGTGGTCAGCACCCAGATCACTTTCTGCCCTGAGGTCCATCCGCCCGGGTACCCAGGGAGGGACAGCTGCTCAGGAGGCTCAAAAGCTGACTGGTGGTGCCTACACTCGGCGCTTCATCTCCAAGCTAGGTGGGAGCGTCCCTCCCCCCTCTTCAAGCTTCTTCCAGCAGACTGGGCAGTTTCACTTGGACGGATGAGGCCGTTCAAGCCCTTAACGAGCTCTAGAGTACCTGACAATGCCCCCTGTCCTCGTGGCACGGCTCAAGGTGAGTCCCTGTTGCTCTAACATAGCGCAACGCCGCAAGTGGTGAGTCGGCGCGCTGATCGTCGAGCGCCCCTTGCCGACAAAACGCGTGGCCTGGGATCCACGCCCCTGGCCCGACTCTGGGGAGCCCGAAACCGGACAGCCTCGCCAAGGCGAGTACGAGTCTGGGGACGCGGCACCCGGAACAACCAGACAGGGCGCGATGTCCCAGACAGCATCGCCTGGCGAGAGCGGGTCCGGGGAGGTCGTCCCGATTCATTCCACATCTCAGCCCGGGCCCCCGGCTCCCGGGCACATATCCACCGCATTCCAGCCAGGGCCCCGGGTCCCGGGCCCATATCTGTCCCCGGCCATGAGAGCTCGCTCCCTCTCGAGGAGCTGAGCCTGAGATGCGCCCGCCACCGGCCCTCTCATCTGGGGCCGGATCGCGGTAGAGCACGCAACAGAAGCTGGTGTACTTCGTCAGTTCGAAAAGTACTCCGCAAGTGCTAAATCACGTTCGCGAATCATCACTGACAACGGCGCGCCTCGTTCCGCGTCGAATCTGCTCATTACCAGCAGAGCCTTAAGCGCTTTCATCAGCGTAAGGTTCGAGCCCGATCACTCCAGGTCGGGGACTTAGTCCTCCGCCGTGTCCTCACACGTGCGGAAGGAAATAAACTTTCCCCCCTGTGGGAAGGCCCCTTCCTGGTGATCGGTGTCTCCCGACCGGGCTCGGTAAGACTGGGCCAGGAGGATGGGACCCGCTTCCTAATCCCTGGCACATCGAGCATCTTCACAAATTTATCCGTAAACACATCCTGTAAGTTGCGGTGTGCTCGGGCCTGCGCCGGATTTCCAGATCTCAGCGCTGGCCGGGGCCCCCATTGTTATACACTTTACTAAGCAGCATTTTTAATATCCTTCCGGTCTCGTGCCCTTTGCCTTTTCCGTGTGTTGCGTTCATGGCGGTCTCACCCCCTTGGGGGGCATATTGCGGGCCGCGCCCTGCGGCGGTTGGTTTGCCGCATTATCATTCAGTTCCTACCAACGACGCTACCGTATCCCCACGTGCTAAGCCCAATGGCAATTGTCCAGCCACGGGCCGTGGCGGCGCCCCTCCGCGCGCGCCCTAGGCCGAGTGGCTGGCGGTGTCCCGCCTGGCTAGCCTCAGGCTCGGTTTTTTTTTCCAGAGGTAGGGGGCGAAATGCTTATGCGTAATCTTTTCCTCCGCACGGTCGCGACCGCGAGGACGCCTTTGGGAGGTGGTCGACGTCACGGTTCGTAGGCATGAATGGACAAGGAAGGAGCCAAATACCCTCACAGTTCACTCGTGTGCAGAATTAGACCCATCTCCGGCAGGTTTGAGTAGATTTTCCAAAACCTCGACGCTAGCCGGGGGCCCCCAATTTAGGTCCTTTTTCCCGACGCGAATTCTTGGTCCGGTCGCTGGTAGCGCTCCTGCCCCGGGATTGTGCTCGCGGAGCCACACCACCCTTTCAACATCCAATACGTTAATCTTATCCCACTTTAAACGTTGCTCAATCTATTCTCCCCTTTGTATGCCATGGGTTTCGTTCTCCTCGGCCCCGGGGGCAAAGCCCAGAATCCTCCAGGGCTTGGCGCAGGCCGCTTAGGTTGCACTGCGTTGCTGAGCCTGATGGTCGGGTCGCGACCGTGCCCCGGCCTGTCGTGGCTCCGGGTCTCGGCATAAACCCCCGTTCGGCCAACCTAGATTCCCGGGCGGGCTGCGTGCCCGCCTAGCCAGCTCGCTCCCCTCCACCGCCGAGGCGTCGGGGTGCTTCGCTACCTGGCGACCCCGTGCCCGGTCAAGGTCGCGTTTCCCGAGGTGCTCCCGGCGAGTCAAAGGTACGACTTAGCACTTTGGCCATACCTAAACCCCGGCGGCTCTTTTCGTATATTCTCTCTCTAGCGAAGTCTTTTCCCGCGGCTCGCTGCCCCCCCGGGCCGGCCGCGCTCAGGGGCATGGGGCCCCGGCCCGAAAAAGACGGTTGGCGTGTCGAGAAGGGAATGACTGTCTCTCGGACTCCTCGCGGCCATCGCTCCCGAGTCTCGCCGCGGAGAAACCCTGCCACCCTTGCATCGGTCGCGGCCACGGCTCTCCTGCCGCCTCGCAACCACCACGGCTGCCTCGCGCGCGGTGAACCCACACTCCCGGGACGTACCCGGCCCTCTGGGCCCAGACGCGTTCCTCCCGGGAGATATTGCCTTTTCTCCCGCCCGCCAATCTCGGACCGGCGAAGCCTCGTTAGCGGCAGAGTTGGCGGCGGCCTCTGATCGACGACGCGCCTCTCTACGTCCTCATCTCCAGCCGCGGGTCGCCACAAGATCCGGTGGCGACGTGTACGGGGCGTGAGCTGCTGCATCACCATTGCGATCCTGCCCGCCCGCTCTCGAGGTCCGCCGATCCGGCGGACTCCCGCCGCTACCGTCTGGGCTGCCGGCTTGCACTTGGCTGGCGCGCTCGCCATCTGCTCCAGCACGGAGTGTAACATCGACTTGTCGCGCGCCCACTCCTGTTCGCGGGCAGCAAAAAAGTACCAGGGCCCGCCCCCCCTCGCACGAGCGGCTGGTCCTGCATCCCCCTCTTCTTCGGGCAGCAGCGGACGTCGTTGTTCCGCACGGGCAATCACATCTCGCGTCAGTCAAACCAGGTAGGCCCCGTGTTCCCCTCGTTCTCAAAGACTGCCCTGTTCGCTCCCAGAGTGGTCCTGGCCGATAACAGCCAGGGGCCACTCCCGTTGCGACAACGGGACTGGGCCCACATACCCAGACGCATGGATCTTCGCCACGTCAGCTCCTCCCGGGCCCACATTCTGCCCTGGTGACGGCGGCAGGCCGTTTCCCTCAATACCTGGCGCGCCGAGCACTGCCTGGGTCCGGGTTGCACCTTCTTCGGGCGCGTCGGCACCACCGCCCGCATCCGCCTCAGCTGGTTCCCCGGGACATTCCCGGACCGCCCCCGTCCCGGGAGCCACAGGCTCGTCCGGGGCGTTTGTTCCCGGGCACATTGCTGGATATCCGGCCCGGTCTGCCACCCGGTCCGGGGAAGGCCATGGCCTTGGGTCCCGGGGCGCGTTCCCGGGGCACATTGCTGGGATAATCCGGGGCCCGGGTCTCCTGCACCCCCGGTCTCTCGGGACCCCACAGCTTTACCCTCGGGTCGCCGGTCCTGGGGCACATTCAGGGGAACTTTCCGGCCCGCGGGCGTCTCGCCCCGGTCCCGCGGACCCCACCTCCTCGGCCCCCGGTTCCCCGCGTACCGGGGCACATGCTAGGGACTTATCTCGCCCCGGGTTCATGTCCGTACCTGGCCCACAGCTTTCCGTCCTCCGAGGAACTCGGCGCCTGTGGCGCCGCGGAAGGGGCTCGACGACTTCTCTGCCACCGGCACCGAGCCCTGACCTCGGAGAAGGAACCCAACTATCCAATACCCTCCACATTAAATGGCGAGGGCGACGGGGTGCGTACCCCTGTTGCCGGCTCTGCAACGCGTGGACGGCTCCTGTTGGCAGTCCAGAGAACTTGACTAAGGCGGCTTCAGTTTCACACCACCTCTCTGGCGCGGGGCGTGCGCGGTATATCTTCACAACCTAGCCGCTCCGAGCCAAGCCGAGGCGACCGTGATGAAAACAAGCACGTGCCCGAAACCAACTCCGGCGTGGGGCGTCGGCGGGCGACTGCACGACAGACATAATCATACCCTAGAAAACTTTCTCCTCCTACATTGAGCTAAGGGGCGCTGTGGACCTTCCCTAACCTATGAAAAGGGGAATCCGTGCCAACGAAAAAGGATCCCCGGTTCCAGAAGCTTGCTCCTCACTCGTTCTTTCCTCGGGCTCTCGCTCCTCTTTTTTCCAGAAGGGAGGTTTTCTTGGAGGTTAATTGGGAGAACTGTACTAGAGAGACTAGTCCCCCAATCAAGGGTAGCCTCCTGAACACCCCCTCAGACACCGTAAGCAAAAACCACATTCAGTTTCCCCACAGTAGCAAACACAGGAGGATACAGGAGTAGAAGTATTCGCCTCGTTCGGTCCGATACCTGTAATACTTCCCCCCGTCTCCCCTTGGGTGTGCTCATTGTCCAGTACGCGCAGCCGTGTGTTGTCGAACAACGTCCCCTTCGCCCGCACCTCAAAAGGGGGTCCCAAACTCCCCCGCGGTTGGAGTTTTTCCCTCCTCCGACACCTACCATTCACCTTCCTCTGATAGTCTTAGTTATTGTGTTCCATACTACATATACAGAGTACGGTGCATTATAGGCCACAGATAGAGATACGGGAGAACACAATACAGCTTAGTATATGGGAATTACATACGTAGTCCTACTCTACTTCGTCACGGAATCCTTTAGATATTCGATTCGACTTTCAAACAGCTAATAATGCTTATTTAATCTAAAAAAACATCGACTTGTACGTGCCAATCAAACAGTTCAGAGGATACCATGTTGAGCCACAATGGCAACGGCGATGCCTCGGCGCCGCACCCGTCCGACGAGACGACGCTGCCTGCCAAGCTGCGTTCGTGGGTCGCCACGCCCTTCGGCCACCTGTCGCGTGCATTGGCCGCCGTGTTTCCGCTCTCCCTTGCCCTTTATCGCCCTTCGCTCGCCGACGGCGATCTGCCGATCAAGCTGTTCTTCACACCGGCGGCGGCGTGCCGGAACGACAGCTTCTTCTACACCTGGCATCCCAGCGGTCAGATCAAGAAACTACCGTACTCGCCCGGCGCCTTCCCGGAGGGGACACTCGTGAGCCCAGTCACGAATCCCCTCCACGGGCTCGTCCTCCTCCGCTGCTGGCCGCCACCGTCCGCATCGTTGGGGTACTTCGTCTGCAACCCTTGTACGGGAGCAGTGTTGCCTCTACCCGATAGCAGCTCGCCGATGAAGATGTCCGGACGGCGGCAAATCCTCAGCAGCAGATTCAACTACGTTCGCTATGGCCTGGGTTATAGTTCAACTGCCAAGAAGTACAAAGTAGTGCGCCTGTTCTGTCTCGTCGACGACGACGGCGCGGCCGCGGTCCCCACTAGCTGCGAGGTCTTCGTGCTCGACGCGTCCTCGTGCTGGCGGCCCGCGGCTGGACGGCCTCCACCGTGCGACTTCTTCTTGAACACCATGGCGGGTGTCTTCTAGAACGGATCCCTGCACTTCCTCTGCGAAGATTCCTCCATCGTCACCTTCAATGTCTGCGACGAAACCTTCGGCTCACTGTCGCCGCCGCCGGGTTTGCAATTCGGTCTTCTCAAGCTTACAGTGCTCGACAGGTGCTTGTGCATCCACGACGACTCCCCGACTTTCAACGGCACCGGCGGCGAGCCCTACCGTGTCTGGGTGCTCAGAGACTACGGCGCGGCGGGGCGCGTTGGGAGCTGATCTGCCGCATCGACGTCGCGGCGTGGCCTCGAGGCATGCTCCAGGCGGCAGCCTTCTGGCTGAAGCCGCTCGCTCTGCGCCACGGCGGGAGAGGGAAAAGGCAGGAGGTTTTGTTCGGCTCGACCAACGACCACAAGGTGTTCGTCGCGCAAGCTGCCGGCCCAAGGTCGTCTTCTCCCCGCACAAGACGATCATCGGTGATTACGCCCGCGGCCACTCCTACTTGGTCGTCCTGCTCGACGAGAGCGGGGCCGCCACTCCCGTCGGCCGCACGAGCGAGGAGCTCGCCTTCTCGTCGCCGTCATCCAAAGCCTGGTCGGAGATACTCAAGGCGCTCCCGGCGCGACAGGTTGCACGGCTCAAGCTCGTGTGCAGGGACGTGCGCGCCATGATCGAGACCGACCGGTTCGCCGCGCTACATGCTGTCAACGCGAACCTGAACAAGAGCCCCCGGATCATGTTCGTGAAGCGGTGCAGCTATTTCGGCGGCACGTTCGTATCGCTGGAGAAATTTCTCGGCACGTCAAAGATGCCTCCTCCGTTGACGAATGGTGACTCCAAGATTGTTTGCTCCATGCCTTGCCACGGTCTTAACGTAGGGACTTACGGGCGCGGCGATTTTGTGTGCAACCCAGCCACGGGATTCTACGAACGCATCGAGCGAGAAGACGACGGCGCCGCATGCAGCATCAGTTTGGGATACGATCTCGTCGCCAACAAGCACGTGCTGGTGCGTCTCAGGAGAAGCACGGAGAGGAGCTTGGAATGCCTGGTCCGGTACATCGACGACCGTTTCTGGTACAAGGCCGACGCGCCGCCGAGACGGCCGGTGGCCGACGACGACGACAACGTACCGCCGGCTGTGTATGCCGGCGGCAAGCTCTACTGGGTGGCACGCTCTGATGCAGAGCCTGAGGGCTCTCCGTCTCCGACGTTCGCGATCCTGGCCTTCGATGTCGGAACAGGGTCGTTCGATGTGCTGCGAGGACCGCCGTCCGGCAACGGCGGCGGCGGCGGCGAACGCGTAACTATCCTTGAGCTCAGTGGCGCGCTCTGCATAGCTCGGACAAACCTGAGCACGAATGTGATGGAGGTGTGGACAATGAAGAGCAAAGGCGGAGCGTGGCTAATGAAGCACCGCGTAGAGCTCGGCAGGTTCTCGCCGGAGTACTCGCCGGAGGACACAACGGCACTGGCCGTCGATCCCAGAGACGGGAGGATCTTTCTGAGCACGGGGAGGACATTGGGCGTCTACGACCCCATGACAGCGGCGATGGAGACCATCTACAGCTTGGAATCAGGTGATGGCATCGACAAGAGGTTTACTCCTATACTGTACCACGAGAGCTTAGTCTACCCATTCAAACAGAGCGATGGGTATCATGCTAAGAAATCATGGTCTGCCCGTATTCAGAGGGTAGTTTAACCAAAGGACCATCATGCTAGTCTACGTAATTTAGAGGCTGTGAGACAGATACGCCAATTTTGAGCTGGTGATGAATTTGCTAGTTTCATCGATTGCTTACCATTATTATCAAGCAATCTGATTTTTTTTTGTGAAGTTGGAAAATTATAGACTTATCAATGTACAATTTTAAGCAAATAAAAGTTTAACATTTTACAAAAAATAAGTAATTTATATTCTTTTGTTGGTTACTTACCTTAAGATAAGAAAATTAGATAACTAATGAACTGACAATCACTTTAGAATCAACTATCGTCATCCATCCAGCGCTCTCTATTCGCAGCCAGAGCCCATCCAAATAGAAAGCCAACCAACTCGATGAAGGTCTTATTTAGGGAAGCTTAAGATTTTGAGAAGCAGCGGGTAAAAAGCTAGTTGGTGAGAATCTGATCTCAACTTATGGCTTTTAGTTCATTTTCTGGATTCTTCTAGATGAAAATCTAGATTATTTGTGAGAGAGGCAACTAATGAACTGACAATCACTTTAGAATCAACCATCGTCATCGATCCAGCCCTCTCTATTCGCAGCCAGAGCCCATCCAAATAGAAAGCCAACCAACTCGGCTAAGGTCCTATTTAGGGGAGCTTAAGATTTTGAGAAGTAGCGGATAAAAAGCTAGTTGGTGAGAATCTGATATCAGCTTATAGCTTTTAGTTCATTTTTTAGATTCTTCTAGATGAAAATCTAGATTATTTGTGAGAGTTCTATAAACTAGAGATTCTAAAAAAAACCTGCAGCGGGTAAAAACTCCTTCAAATAGAACCTAGATTTAGAACCATCAAAACAAAGCACAAAGGGGCTTGGCCCAGTACGTCACAATCCTCGTTCAATCTCAGCCGCACAAAACGACCCGATGGTGCCAAGCGAGATATCGGCTCTGAAAAGTGGGACACTTCTGTGGTAGGATCCAACTGTTGGTGAGCTACGTCTACGTGAAAGGTATGCATCCACCGGGACACGTTTCTCAATCCTAGCCGCACAAAATAATCGGACGGTTTGCGGTGACCACGGCCGACTCGGAAGGCAACCGTTTCCACCGTCTCCTCGGTGACCGGCCGGCCTTCGCCGTACAGACCCCCTCCGCCTCCGCGCTTTTCCTCCCTTCTCCTCCTCCTCCTCAACCCGCGGCGGAGAAGGCCAGACGCGACCAGCCAGCGGCGGTGGGCCCACTAGCTTCGCGCCGTCGGGTAGGTCGGATCTTGGACCCTCTGTGGAGAGCGCCGTTGTTGTTTCTTGGCTTATAGGTTTGGCTAGGGTTTGTTCTTTCTTTTTTTTTTTCGAGTTCTTTCTTCCTTTGCAGTATTGAGTAGTGGAGTGCCCCCATAATTTCAGGATAGAGAGCCTTATTCTTGATGTAACTAGATCAAATTATCTTTTTTTAGTACATAAATCAATTATCCTGGTTGGAAAATTGGGCGTAGGTTGCTGGGTTGAAATGTGCTGATGTTTTTTTTTTTTGACATGGGTCTGCGTAATTCAGGAATCAAGATTGACCATACAGTTCATTGCAGGTGGTTGATTGGTCTGCGTCGTTTGTCAAATATTTCGTGATTCGGTTTTGATAGCCATTGCTTCAAATTCAGGGATTGTCCCGTGTGAATCTCCCTTTCCAAGAAGATGGCTGAAGCATGTACAGTTTCACAAGATAATAGTAGACGCTGTCTCCCGGCGTGGATGCTGAAACCATGCTCAAACAGTGAAGTGTCAAAGATTCAATATCGGAATGAGCCAGTGTTGGAATCCGATAAGCAACCAGTGGATTTGGATCAGATCAAGCCTGTCAAAAGGAAAAGTGGAAGGCAGGTTAAAACTGTGGATGCAGAGGATGTGGGTGAACTGGGAGCTTTACAGCCATGTCAGGGTTGGAAAAAGGTGAGGAGAAAGTGCGCGGATGCTGTCAAAGATGGTCATGAAGAAAGTGTAAAATTAACTAATAAGAGTGCAAGAAAAGTAAGCAGAAGATCTTTTCCGAAGAACAGCAGTAAATGGAAACTGGACAATGTTGAGCCAGAAATATCATTGTTAGGAGCAATTGATGATGATATAGAGCTTACTGTGGATGATCTTGTGAGCATAGCTGAAGAGGTAAACTATATTACGTTTTGTCAGTGTTCCAAATTTGTTTTTTTCCCAGGTGCTGTTATTTAGCTCACTCATATTGTGTGAATATTCGACCATTGATTTCAACTCCAGTTAAAGTTATGTTGATTATAAACTACCTAAATTTTTTGCACTGACATTTAGTAATTAGTATATCCTTCTTTCTAGCTTAATTTGCCATGTCTAATGTGGTCCTTATACCTTGTTGTTTCCTTTGGCAAAAGAAAATAACAAACAAACCAAATACTGGTTTTATTGTTGTGCTCGTATGCACGGAACAACTACGGTGAAAATCAGATAAGTGGAGAAATATATGAGTCTCATGTTTTTATTGTTGTGTATTGGTTTAATAGTTGTAATTTAAATAGAGGAGGTGATATGTTATTAGGCTTGCCTCTTGTCAAATTTGTGGATGTAAGTTTTGAAGACAGAAAATGTGAAACTATAGATAAACCTATCTTCTTCAACATAATCTAGAGTTTGGAGCCATGGCTAAGAATAATATAATATTTCTAATTCCGCTGCAGCTAAAAAGTGATTCTTAAAATTGTTCTTTCTTGTTTTGTTACTGACAGCTTCTATCTGGGATTTTAGACCCTGTATGTTTTTTGTGCAATTGAACGTTGTGTTGAACAGTTTTCTCCGGCTTTGTGTTCTTATATTCTCCATTTTATGATATTTTTGCAAACGGCAGTAATGTGGAACTCATATGGAAGTTTTTTATTCTAAAAACAAGCTGGACATGTGTGAAGATATGCTGATATATTTGTATTATGCAGTATGTAAAAGCTGATAAACTGAAGCAGCATGAAGTGGAAACTACAAAGATGGCCAGATATAATGAGCATCGTTGCAGTTCTTCAATTTCCACTGAGGCGGATACAGGAGGATCAATAATAAATGCTCGCTCAATGAATGGATTGCCGGACACAACAACTAAAACAAATACAGCTCCAAGTGAGATTAGTAGAGATGAGAGCAAC
This sequence comes from Oryza meyeriana var. granulata, assembly GCA_003991445.1. Classification (NCBI taxonomy): domain Eukaryota; kingdom Viridiplantae; phylum Streptophyta; class Magnoliopsida; order Poales; family Poaceae; genus Oryza; species Oryza meyeriana. The sequence goes on along the minus strand of RYFJ01002867.1, from coordinate 285,341 downwards.
AAACAACAAGTGCTGCAGTGTACGCCAAGTTTCTCTGTGACAGGAGATGTTGCTCAGGATATGTTAAACATATTTTTCGGTCCCCTGTTGAATAAATGTTCACAAAAGAAATCCGAGCCTATAGAGTTACTAGTCCAGAATGCAAATCATGCAACAGAGAAGAAAGACCTGAGCTGTGATGTTCAAAGGCAGGGAGAACATGCAACAGAGAAGAAAGACCTGAGCTGGGATGCTCAAAGGCAGGAGGAACATGCAACAGAGAAGAAAGACCTGAGGTGTGATGTTCAAAGGCAGGGGGGGCCTGCGATGAAAAAGAAGAGCAGCTTGAAAGATAAGGTGGCCTTGTTTCTTTGAGTAGAGCAAATCGAGTGCTAGACAGTAGATTACAAGTCATCAGCTAGGATTATGCGTCCCTCAGTTAGCGGGTTTTTCTTTTCTTTTTCTTTTGTGAGTTAGCTGGTTCCAGGGGTGTACATCGCCTGTAAATCTATTTACGTATACATGTAATTATATTCTTTGGCCAACATCTAAGTAAGCTGGTTTTCTTCTTAAGGATGCAGTGTGTTTTCCTGAGATAGAATAGAACAATTTTTCCCATGCCCAGCAGGCAGCTGCTTGTTCTATTTCAGTTTGGCCATCCCAAGGAATGCTGGCTAATGAAACGAAGTGGAAACAGCCTCAAGAATTTTCTGCTCTTGATCTATAATAACACTACAGTATTTTTTAGGACTGGGAGCGATGACACGAATTTTCTGTCAAAAAACTCTACTGAACACTTTGTCTTATCTATATTACAAATGGAAGATCTAGGCAAGATTGTTTATTTAATAACACTACAGTATTTTTTAGGACTGGGAGCGATGACACGAATTTTCTGTCAAAAAACTATACTAAACACTTTGTCTTATCTATATTTACAAATGGAAGATCTAGGTAAGATTGTTTATTTAGTAAAACTTTAGTAAAAAATCTGAATTCTGAAGTACTCGCATAATTTCAGGCATCCAACAGAGGGGAAAGCACGCGCACCTGAGAGCACAAATGACAAACCCTCCAGTCCTCCACGCGAAAACCCCACCGCACCCGTCCATCACGGATCGGACGGCCAGGATTCTCCATTGGTTAAAACCCTAAAAAGGCTCGCATGGCAGCCTCCCGAGCCCTATCCTTTTCCTCCCTGCGAGTCTTCGTCCACTCCTATCCCCTCCTCCCACCGCGCCGCCGCCGCCGCCGCCGCGGCTCCCCCTCCTCCCCTTAGCCAAGGTGAGATGCTCCGGTGTCGCTAGCGCTTCTACTACCAGTAGCTTCGGTCTTGCATGAAGTATCAGTACTATGTATTGTTTTTGCGCGGTTTTACTTGGGTTAGGAGTGGTTGGATCTGCGCTTTCGGCTGGTTTAGGTTGGTGCGCCTTTGCGAGATTTGGGCCATTTGGCTTGCGCGATGCGTCTCAAGCGATCGTTTGAACTGGTTTCATCAGGGAATTGCTGTAGAAGCTGGGGAAGAGTCGATTCCCCGCTGTGGCCGACTGGCCGTTTGGTGCGTAGTGCTCGCGGTTTCGTTAGATTGGGGTGCCGTGGCTGCCCTATGGGAGGTGTTACTAGTTGTTGAGTGGTTTGGTGATGGTGAGATGCTAAGGAGCAGATATGGAGATTTACTGGATTGGAGTGAGTTTTTAGTAGAAGCGATTGGGCGCATGAGTAAGCTGCTAAATGGCAAATGGAATAATGGATATTTGTACAGGATGGAGTGAGCGATTAGCTCTAGGCAGTTAATAAGGTCAATAATAGTAGTATCTTTGACCAGTAATGCTGCAGATATGAACTTCTAGTGACTTGCTATAAATCTGTTTCGTCCATGTCAGCTGTTTTTGTATTGTTAAGCTATTACGCTGTGTGACTGCTCTGTTGAACCTACCGTTGTCGGCCTTTCCTGGCACACATGATGGGTTGTCTTATCTTGTGGTTTTGATTTTTTGTTCCTTTTCTGTTACTTATTCTGTTGGTGTATATTGACTTTGTTGTAGGCTTGTCTGGTACTTTACTGAAATAACTGATTTAATTGTCTCATGCAGATGAATGTTGACAAGCTCAAGAAGATGGCAGGTGCTGTGCGCACCGGGGGGAAGGGTAGCATGCGCAGGTGTGTATTATTCTTATATATGCAATCAACATGTACTGTCATAAAGGATGTATTGTTACTCACTAATCATGATGTTTCATACTAGTGCTGTTAGGTTTCTAATTATGATAAGGCTTGTGTTGGTGACAGGAAGAAGAAGGCAGTCCATAAGGCTACAACCACAGATGACAAAAGACTTCAGAGCACTCTGAAAAGAGTAGGAGTGAACTCAATCCCTGGCATTGAAGAGGTTAACATTTTCAAGGATGATGTGGTTATTCAGTTTCTGAATCCTAAAGGTGAGATCACTTAAATACTAAAATGTGAATTCTACACAATTAGTAGTCTACTTGCCCCTTACATTTTATTTCTTGGTTTTCTTCTAGTGCAAGCTTCGATTGGTGCTAATACATGGGTTGTCAGTGGAACTCCACAAACAAAGAGTATGTTCTCCATGCCTTGCACTTCTCTTCTAATGTAGTAAAACGATATTTCAGTTTGTCATTTTGTTCTAATTTCCTGTGTAGACTAGATAATAGCTATGTAATATGTATGACCTAATTTAGACTTTCCAATTTGCAGACATCTTTCTTTGGTCAATCCATCAATGTCATAGTGGAATATTAGCTCAACAATTTTATTACTAACCTTTTCTAGTGTTTGCATAACGATAATTTTATGTTTCCCTTTTTTTTGGACAGAGCTGCAAGATCTGCTGCCATCAATTATCAACCAACTTGGTATGTCCCTCTTTACAGCAATGTTTTAAAAAAGTGGTATGCGGTTTTGTGTGGTCACCCCACCTTGTAGCGCTTATGCGGCATAATCAGGCGCTTATGCGGCTTAAGCGGTACAAGGTTGGGGCACCTGTTCCTTGTATGCGCCTTTTGCACGCCCTTGTAGACCTTTTGTTTAAAACACTGCTTTACAGTTTACAATGTTCCATGAATACTTATCCAATTAGAATTATAATAGTGTGGCACTACTAACATTTCACCTTGTTGTCTTGATGCTTCAGCTTTTCTGTTATTTACTAAATATCTACTGAAATGTTGAAGTAAATTATTGGGCCCTAGATTTCCCACATCTTTCAAAGCTGTTCAAGCTTCGCTTACCTTTGTTTGTTCCTCCTATTCAGGTCCTGATAACTTGGACAATCTGCGGAGGCTTGCAGAGCAATTCCAAAAGCAGGCTCCTGGTGCTTCTGGTGATGAGGCTGGTGCCAGTGCTGGAGCTGCTCAGGATGACGATGATGATGTTCCTGAGCTTGTCCCTGGAGAGACATTTGAGGAGGCAGCAGAAGAGAAAAAGGAATCATGATTTTGTTGCATGTCTACTGTTGTGAAGGATTATAAGTTGCGCATTGCCAGTAGAGACCTCTGCTCTTAAAAACCTCTGACCTACCTTATTTGTGTCAGTGCTCTGGTTGTCATGTACGAGGATTTGGTCCGATATGTTGGTGAAATTTTACATCAATTAAATGCCTATTTTGGTTGCCCCTGACCTTCGTTTCCCATAACTATATCCATTATAAGAACAGAGCCTTCTAATCTGTCACTGAAATCTTGCTACCTGGTAAAGAAGTTGCTTCATAATTCTTCAGTGCTGACTGTTTGTGTATGGCTGTAGAATAGCCATCAAGGTGAGGTCACAGAGAAGATGAAATTTCCTGTCAATTTTTGCCTAAGCAGGAGAAAATTTCTGGTGGTTTGATCATACATGTTCTAACTCTAAGCGCCCTGCTACCGCTGGCTTGTAAATTTCTCACTGTCGAGAAATTGTGGCAGCTGCATGAACAAGCTTTTATTATTCATTTAACCTATGCTCCCTTCAGATGTACTTTTGCCCTGCATGAGAGTTATTCATGAGGATAGCAGTATGATACTTTGTACTGGATGCCCGTGCTTTCATGACATTTTGCGGAGCTGGAACCTGATGCACATTTGTTTATTATCCTTACAGGACAATAACCCCTGTTTAATACCAAAGAGAATTTCATCCAGCTAGATCAAGCATAGCCTCCAACAGATCACTGCGGACAAACCAGTTAGCAGAATCAAATATCCGACACGGGACATGATTCTCCGTAAATAAATTTATTTATCAAATGAATGATCTCCCACGTCGAAATCAGCACTCAAGCGGATACCAAGATTATCATGTTTGATTAATTCATTATGGCTGTCTGCTCCTGTTGTTTCCAAATATTTGTGTGATGAATTTAGTATGGCTTATGGGTTTGGAATGCTCGTCATGTCTCTGTCAGTAGTTTTTCTTTCTTAAAAAAAGATTTGGTAAGTGTATGAGTGTATCAACACATCATCTGTCTGCATATGCCTTCACATGATACAGAGACTCTTATGCTCAACTTGAAACTGCGCTGAAAAAGAAGAAAGGTGCATTGATCTGAAAAGTTCCTGCTAATCACATCCCATACGATTAAAGATCGCTACGTTGTGCGGTGAATGCAACGTGAGCATGCGTTATACAAATATGTTGTTGCTGTGACCTTCGGCCACGAACAAGAAATGATGATAAGCGGGAAAAATGTTTTTTCCCGTTTATCCTTGCAAAATACGATTTGAGGGTTAAATGCATTCAAAACGCTATTTACTTTCCTTTACAATGGAGTTCACCCGCCTTTTATAGCCAGGGGGACATACAAGGTGATTATAGGATGCCCCTAAAGAACCACTAACCCTAGGGATTACACACTAGACTTGTGGTCTCTTTAGGGACAGCTGTCTGGAGTGGTTCAGGCTGATCTCTGGAGTGGTCCAAGTTGGTCTTCACGTCACGTAAGGGATTATTCATTTCTTGACGTGCGTCCTAAGCTTCGTCTTCGATCTTGATATTTCTTCTCCTCCAAAGAAGAAATGTTCTTGGCTTCCATCTTGATGAAATATTTTTTTCTTCGGATGGACCGAATAACTCCTGCTACCCATATATCTGACAAATAAAATTATTAGTATCGATCAAATTGAGGACATGACGCCTGCTCCAACACATATCAAGGAGAAGTTTTCTGGATCAGAGTTGCAACATCGAGTCAGTGGAGGATTTTTTTAATGGTTAATCTGACTGTCAAAACCAAATCCTGGCTAGGGGGATAGTATTGTACAGTACTACTCCATGCTACCAATTATCCACGTCTATCTATTTTCTTTATCTATTTGGCATATGACCCCAAAACTCGAAAATTTCCATTGAATTCGTTCAAATTTGAGATTTTTTTTTAAAAAAATCAGAAATTCTGGATCGCCTGCATGTGCTGCCTTGGACGAACGCTCGAGGTTAGCAGAGGTATCAAGTACTAACTAATCCGTGTTAAAGAACAACCCAGTGTCTCAGATTTATTTATCCCATCGTCAACTGGTCCTAGATCTTCGAATAGAGGCTCAATACTTGTTTATCTGAATGATATTTTGGTTCTTTAATTAAAAAATCACCCTTCTTGACTCCATTTTCTTTTCCTTCGGAAACAACACTTATATCACCGTATGGATATTTGCCGTCGTATCACATAGATAATTCATAATTTCCACGTTGGAATGAAACCAGATCAAAACCGCTCTCATTTTAGTAAGAGAAGAAAACCATCAGGAAGCTGAAACTTCCTAATAAATTAGAGAGATTACAGAGCTCTCTCCATCTGGTGACCATCGAAACCTGCGTTCATATACAAAGGAGAGAGTGATTTCACCAATTGACGTGTTGATGTTGAAACGAAATCAAATTGAACGGTTCTTGTGCATGATTGCATGCATGCCCGTGAGTCAGGTGAGGCGTGCGTACACAAGTTTCTCTCTCGCGATTGAAATGGTCTCGAATTCGCGTCCAAGTTTCAACAACTCAAGTTTGCAAGCTTAGGATGGTTCTGAGTCTGTGATCATCTGATGGAGAACCAGGTTTCAGCCTGCGGCAGTTGACTGTTTGATTTGGTATTTTAACTGGTAAGTGAGTCCGATAAGAGATAATTATTTGCATTCAGAAGCTACATGAGTGGCTAATTCTCGGAACCATCGACTCATAATTCATAACCAGATTATATGCATTACTTTTTGTAGGGATACCTTCACTGATGGAGTGACAATTATATAATAACATGTCGATACATACTCAGGAATCATTTCAATTGGAACCAAATGGCACTACTCTGCATATGGTCCAACCTTGTTTTCTGCTCAATTGGTGCACAATTTGTTTATCCTTTGATGCCTGACGGCTGAATACGAATGCTTCAGATTGCACTGTGATTACACCAACCATTTTGCACTGCACATTTGCACCCGGCCACTAGTATAGTGCAGAGAATGAGCTCTCGGCCTACGTCCATTTCCTCCCCGGTGAAACCGATGCAGGAAGCAGAGGAAGTCTTGTACCAAGCGACTTGTCTTCACCGTGATGAAAACGACAGGCTGCTCCGTTAGGGTTAGTTTGAATGTAAGGGAAGGAAAAGAACTAGAAGATCACATAGAAACATGGTAAGTTATTAGCGTGTGATTAATTGAGTATTGGCTATTATAAATTTAAAAAATAGATTTATATGATTTTTTAAAGCAACTTCTATATAGAAAATTTTTAAAAAACATACCGTTCAGTAGTTCGGGAAGCATGCTTATGGAAAAACAGCGTATGATTAATTGAGTATTAGCTATTATAAACTTAAAAAATAAATTTATAAAATTTTTAAAAAACACACCGTTTAATAGTTCAGGAAGCATGCTTATAAAAAACGAGGAGGTTTTTTTGCTTAACATGGAGGACGGAAGTACCTTAGGTGCCGTTTGAGACAGCTTCTAGCTTCTGTTTTCTTACTCGTTTTTTATTAGCACGCTTTCTAAAATATAAAATAATGTGTTTTTTAAAAACTTTATATATGAAAGTATCTTAAAAAATTAAATACATTATTTTTTAAGTTTGTAATAGTTACTACTTAATTAATCAGATGATAATAACGTTTCTCGTTTTATATACAATTTATAAGCCACACATATAAGCTAATAAGCTAATAAAAACACCCCTTAGTCTCGCCAAGTCGGCAGGAGATCTTGCCATTTCGCCGGATCCATCATCGCGTACGTACATCAGTACGTGTCCGGCTTCGTTGGCAGCACGCTGCTCGCCCCGGCCAATCCCGAGCCAGCGGCGTTGCGTTGCCCGTGTCGCTCACTCTGGCTACTGGTACCGTGTGATCTCACGTTTTTCCAAAGTTCACCGGCTCGGTTGGGCTACGCCTACCGTTTCTAGGGTCCAGGTATCAACAGCCACAACTCACCTGATACCGTGTCTGCCTACTCGCTGTCGAACTGTCTGGTCAAGCGGTGGTGGTGGCGGCGGCATCGCCGTGCGTTTGTCCGGCCAGAAACGTCGCCGGCAGCGGCACCGGTGCCAGATCGATCCCGCCGTGCACGGCGGCGGCACGGCTGGACAAGGCCTCGTTCCTCGCCGTGACGCGCGGCTTGGCTCCAAAACGCGCCGGAAAACGATGGAAACCAACCGAAAAGTTTGCTTCGCCGAGGCGCACGACACGACCACGCGACCCCGTCGCGCAGGCACGCTCGGTTGCGACCGCTTCCGATCTATTCACGCCTTTGAACCCTTCCTCCCGTCCCGAGCTGGGGGGGGCCCACGCGTCGGTGGCGGTTGCGGCCGTGCGCCGGGTTCACCGGTGCACGGGGCGTGATCCACTGATCCGTGGCCCGAGCGGGTTCATAAACTTCTCCTTGGCCTCCTCCTCGGTCGCCTCGCCCATCCAAACCCAAATCCCAAATCCCGTTACGAAGCAGAGGAGGGGTGGGCCGAGGGGGAAGAAGGGGATACCGTTGCCTCCCCGTTCCGTTCCGTTCCTCGTAAACCCAGAGGCGAGAGAGATGGGGGAAGAGACCCTCGTGGCCATGCCGCTCGCGCCGCACCACCACCACCACCACGCGCACCTCCCCGCTCTCCCGCACCTCGCTGCGCCGCCGCCGCCCGCCGAGCCCGAGGTCACGGAACGGCGAGAAGAGGAGGTTCCGGTGGACGACGTCGTCGAGCCGCCGGCGGACTTGCCAAGGAGGGAGGCGGTTATCATCGATGGGGGGGACGTCGGCGGGGGAGAGGACGTGTACTACGCGAGGAAGATGCTGCAGGGGGTGGTGCTCCGGCCGCCGCCGCACCTGCCTCAGCCGGAGGCGCCGCCGGGGCTGACCAGGGCGCTCTCCGCGCCGGCGCCCGACGGGTACGTGGAGGCCGCGGAGGAGGAAGAGCAGAGGCCCGTCGAGCGGTCCGCCTCCGTGAACTCCGCCGCGGCCGCCGTCGTGGACGTGACGTCCATCGGGCGGTTCTTCCGCGACCGCCGCGACGTGCTCTCGTCGGCCATCACACGGCGAATCTCCTCGCTGAAGGAAGCCTCCTCCCCTCCTCCGGTGGGGATGGACACCTACGGCGTGCAGGAGATCCACCTGCCCAACGTGAAGGTCACCGTCCGCCTCAAGGACGCCGCCGCCCACGGCGCCGGCGACGACGGCTACACCTTCTCCGGCAGCCACATCAAGGGCGGGTCAGCTTCTTCTCCGCTCGGGCTGCCGCGACTGTGCCGCCGTGCGCGCCTTCTTCCGCCAGTCCGCCCTCCCCTACGTGGAGATCAACCTCGACGTCTTCCCGGAGCGCGAGGCAGAGTTCGCCTCCCGCGCGGGCGCCACCGCGCGCGTGCCCCAGATCTTCCTCAACGAGAAGCTCCTCGGCGGGCTCGTCGTCCTCAACTCCCTGCGCAACAGCGGCGAGTTCGAGCGGCGCGTGCGGGACCTCGCCGGGAGGCGGTGCCCCGACGCCGCGCCGCGGGTGCCCGTGTACGGGTTCGACGATCCCGGCAAGGAGGAGGACAGAGAGGACGCCATGGTCGGCATCGTGAGGGTGCTTCGGAACAGGCTGCCGATACAGGACCGGATCGTCAGGCTCAAGCTCGTCAAGAACTGCTTCTCCGGCGCCGACATGGTCGACGGCATCGTTAACCATTTGGAATGCAGCAGGAAGAAGGTCAGTCCCACTTGATTATTTACTACCACAGCTTCTTCGTTTGACTTTTTATTTTTTAAAATCTCAACTTCTTAGGCGCTTCGTTGATCTTTGGTGAACCGTGCATGAAGCATGAATAGTCAGTTCTTCTTGTTTTGAAGTGAAGGGCTTGGTTGCAAATAGTTATGGAAATGGGGGAGATTTGTCATTTTCATTAGGATTATTACTATGAGCTTAAAATGGGTGGTTTAACTTAAGCAAAACTTGTAGTATGTAGTGGTGATTTGGACCAAACTTCAATTCACCAAATCGAAACTTTCATAAAGTTTGGATTAAAATATGTTTTAACATATCCTCACAATGTTTATTAATTAAACTTGGTATCCTTAAAATTAGTACTTCCTTAAAAATATAAGACATCATTGTTTTCCGTAAAAATCAATATTTAAAATTTTTTATTAATAATTAAATTAAAACATATGCGTTTAATATCATGCATGTATTATATTTAAAAATATTTTCATATGATATTAATTTTATAGGTGTTGATAATATAATGTAAAAATATTAATAGGCAAAGTATAATGTAGAAGATCGTGTAAAAACTTAATATGACTTATATTTCTCAAACAAAGAGAGCATTATAATTCTCTTAGTGAACACTTTTGTCATATATATTGAGTACATTTAAGTTGCACTAGATTAAGGAAAGAAGAAAAAAAATCCACCTAGATTAATGCGTCAAAAATCAAATGCTGCCATGTTTGGAACTTTGGCCAGCCCTGTTTTGTGTGGCACCGTTTCCCTGTAGATAATGTTGAAGTGCGCAGAAGATATTTACACTGAAAGCGAGGGACCCAGATGCAAACAAGCCTCTAGGATCACGTGAGCCGGGCGTGTGGGGGAGCGTTACGTGCTGCCGTGCCGAACCGGTCCGCGCACCGGGCCCCACCGGAGTTCCGGTCCTTCCACTTCCCGCGTCCCGCCGTAACGGGTGGGCGGCGGACAGGAGCGGCCCGGCACGGAACGGAACGGAGCGGGGCAAGTACCCGGACCCACATTACGCTGAGTTCAGTTTGGTTGGTTGCTTAAACCGGGACCCACTCCCGACACCCGAAGATTCATCGTAGACCTTCACCACCGTCACTGCCATCCGGGCCCACACAATTTTGTCTTGCTTTTGTTTATCGGCGAGGATCTACTGGGAGGAGCCGTCGCTAGACTGCTCTCCGTACAAAGCTTATGTGCGATTAAGTGGGGCCCACATTTCGGTGCAATTATTGACCTGGCTAATCGAACTGGTCGTGCTTATGTACAACCCACTAATTATAATACGGAGTGAGATTTTGTGCCGACCACCTTAGCTGTGTTCGTAAGTGCTTCTCTGCTTTGCTTTTTCTCTCGTTTTCTACGCGCACGTTTTTTAAAACAATCAACGGTGTGTTTTTTACAAAAATTTTCTATATGAAAGTAGCTCTAAAAAAGCAAATAGATCCATTTTTTAAGTTTTTAATAGAAAATACTTAATTAATCACACGCTAATGATGTTTCTCGTTTTGCGTGCGCTGAATAAGCCAGAAGCCACCATGTTGCCGAACAGGGCCTAAGTCACGCCGAAATAATGCTCGGTTCAACGCAACCTTCGTGGTGTACTGGTAGGTACCAGGTCTGAGTGTTTACTGTTTAGCGGAAGATTTGGTCAGCACGGTGCAATCTGGAGCTTGCTGGAAAATCAGGAGCCTTTGGTTAGCGTGTGATTAGTGGGGCTGTGGCGACTCTGACTATGTGATTAGTGGGGGTGAATGAACAACCGGAAGAAGCTCGCGTCCATTGGTCCTAGTCTCCCATAGGTGATTAAGCACCGACCCAACTAATAGTGCTGCGATTTAGTGGGTTTCTCTGAATTCCTAACCTAGTTTTTGACTTCTACGGTTCTATCTGTGTTGCTGTCGCTGTTGTAGTCATAGTAGTCGCACCACCTCCCGGACTTTATGTCCTGCCAATTGGAGTCTTCGTACAATGCCATGGATTTGGAATATCTTATCCCCGTTTCAGAAATTCAATTGTTCATGTGCCGAATCATTTCTTGGTATCACTTTAACAACTGACATCCAAGCAACTGTTTTTACGAGTAGGCTGTGGAGGTCGGCAAAGAACTCTCGAGGAAGCACTTCATCCACCATGTCTTCAGGTCAGTGCACACCATGCACCATTATCAGAAAGATTTTCAGCCTCTGCTAATCTGAATGCGTTGGTGTGTGTGCAGAGAGAACGACTTCGAGGATGGCAGCCAGAACCTGTACCGGTTCTTGGAGCACGACCCTGCCGTCCCCAAGTACTACAACTTCATCAGGGGAGCCACCAACGACGGCGAGCCGAAGCCGGCCGCCGCCGTTGGGCAGAGGATGACCAAGATCATGGTCGCCATCCTCGAGGCCTACGCCTCCGACGACTGCCGCCACCTCGATTACAGCCGCATCGTCGCCAGCGAGGAGTTCAGAAGGTACAACACCACTAGACCATTGCTTGAATCGGATAAAGCTTATCAATCCGGCAATGTCAGTGACCGTGATGAGTTCTTGCGTGCAGATACGCGAACCTGGTGCAGGAACTCCAGAGGGTGGACATGTCGGCGCTCTCGGCCGAGGAGAGGCTGCCGTTCTTCCTGAACCTGCACAACGCGATGGCCATCCATGCCGTTGTCAGGGTCGGCCAGCCGGGGACCGTCGAACGCCGGTCCTTCTTCTCCGACTTCCAGTACGTCGTCGGGGGGCACCCGTACTCGCTGGCGACGATCAGGAACGGCATCCTCCGGTCCAACCGCCGGCAGCCGTACACCATCGCCAAACCATTCGGCTCGTCCGACAAGAGGCTCGAGGTGCGTACACGCATCCATGCAGCTGCCACCAGTCGCCGGCGATGAAACGGCTGAGATCACATCACCGTGTGCCATGGCGAGAGGAGCTGAAGTTTTCGCGTTCATCTTTTGTGCAGCTGGTGCAGGGGAAGGTGAACCCGCTGGTCCATTTCGGCATGTGCGACGCCACGCGGTCGAGCCCGATCGTGCGCTTCTTCTCCACCCAGGGTGTCGATCCGGAGCTCCGGCACGCGGCGAGGGAGTTCTTCCTCAACGGCAGCGTCGAAATCGACCTCGAGAGCCGGACCGTCCACCTCACCAGAATCATCAAATGGTGAGTTCCTTCCCCGCCACCATCCCCAGTTCTTGTTCAGAACTTCCCACTGAAAAGAAAAAAACTTGTTCAGAAATTCAGACTTCATCACAGTTAGTTTGATCATGAGTTCAGTCATCGTGTCTCCACCATGGTGAGTTGCTGAATCACCATCCCCATTGTATGCAGGTACAGTGTTGACTTCGGTCAGGATAGAGATCTCCTCATGTGGATCCTGAACTACCTGGACCCGACAAAAGCTGGGCTCTTGACACACCTCCTCAACGACGGCGGGCAGATCAACATCTCATATCTCAACTACGACTGGTCCTTGAACATTTGAGGAGAACTTGATTGTTGTAGTAGTGGCATAATACAGTCAGAGTTCCAGTCATGTGCTTTATGTTTGATTGGCAAAATGGTCAATGGAATGAAGCATTGAGCATAAAGGCCATCAGCACGTGGAGCTTATTGCAAGAGTGGATTCTGATGATGTATATATAGTATTGTAAGCATGTCAAGTGGGTTCACGGCATAGTCGCATAGGAAAAATTGATATGTTTATTGTGAGGATAAAATGCACTGGGTTGGTCTACTTTGTGTTTTTCTCTACCAAATGATACATAATCAAATCTCAGACGACTTATGTTAACCATTCTATTCAAATCAAACGGCCTATCCACCCTCTATCAGCCACAACTAAAATTTAGATTTTAAAACTTAATTTAGAGTTGACTAATGAAGTGTCCGTTCGTTACAACGAAAAAACTAAAGTTATGATAAATATCAAAAGATTAGGGTTCAATTCATGAATAGCTCTTTAAGAAAAATATTCCTCCCGTAGAACTGCCTGGTAACTTTGTTTAAAACAGTATATTATGTAATAAAAGTGCTCAACTTACTCTTGTCAGGTAAATGTAATAAACCAAACCTATGGTCACCAACCAAATCATCTACTACGTTAGAAATTGTAGCTACCTCAGTAGGGGAGGGTGTAACGTCCCGTTTTCCGCGAGACGTTAAAAACTAAATTTAATAAAAACCTATTCGTAAAAATTCCGTTCTTTGTTTGCTGTATAGGAAGTCGTGCCAAGAATCTCAGTTTATCTCTTCCCTTGATGCCAGAAGTCGTCCTCTAAAAATTCCCATTCCAAAGATAACTTCAGAGTTCGAATCGTCGTATTCGAATTTCGCTCCTAAACCCTACCCACATATCCCTTCGAATACTCCAATACAATATCCTCTTCAAGGATTCGAATCAAAACCCTAGTCCTCCCCATGAGCCTAACTTAATCGAAAGCTCCTTTATCCAACAATCCTTGTGATCATTGAGAATTTGAATTATAGATTAGAATTCAAATTCCTCTCTTTGGATCCTCTCCCAAATAAATTTCTCCGAAAACCAATACGCAAATTCCTTCCAAAAATATTGAAATTCCCACTTGTCTTCCCCTGCCCCAAGTCCTCCTCCTCAAATCCCTAAATATTTCTAAGTTCAAATATACAATTTGAATTCATATTGCCAATCAAATACTCCCAAATTCTCTTCAAGCAATTCTCTGGAAAAATAGGGAAAACTACTGCCCACTCGGGCCGCTCCCTGTGCACGCGAGTTCGCACCCGACCACCGCACGCTGCTGGATCCCTGCCACGCGTCACGAGGTCACGCCTGCCGTCCGATCTCTCTTGCTCGCCCGCCGCTCTCGCTCTCCCTCCCGGGCCGGCCTATCGGCCGCCACGTACCCCGTGCGTGTCTGCTCCTCCCACTCCGCACGGTCGTCCACTTCACCGTCCCGTTCCCCTTCTCGGCACCACACATGGTTCCCGTTTGGTCAAATGCTGACCTAACCGGCCGACGTCACGGCGGCCCTACCCCGGTCCCACGGAGGCACGCCGCAAGCAGCCAGCGATGGGACAGCCGTTGCCCACCTCTTTTCCCCCTCACTCCCCTTTTGGCCGGGCATCTCACCGGCTGGGACCCCGTTGATGCCAGCCCTACAGCTTCGTCGCCCCACCTTGACTGCGCCAAGTCCGCTCGCTCGTGCTCTCAATTCGAGCTCCACCGCACGATGCCCCGTCTTCCACTGCCCAGCGCTGCTCTGTCGTCGATCGTTTGGCCAAGCCGCCCAAGAGAAATCGCATGGGCGCCTCTCACTCCTCCATGATTGGCGGCCACCTCGAACCGACATAGACCCCTTCCCCCCTTCTATAAATTTGCCCCAAAACTCCTTCGTCCACCCTAGCTCGCTCACCGTCTCCGTCTTCTCCATCGACTAGACGCCGGCCGCGTCCGTCTAGAGGCCATTAGGCCTTGCCCTCCCAATGCCGGCCGAGCCCGCGTCATCCTCTCCTACCACCTCGGTCGCCTGCTGCCATGACGCTGGCCGCCCCGTTTGACACGCCCAATTCGAACCCGCCGCCGACAATCTTGTCTTTCGTTCCAGACCGCCGCCGCTGAGTCGCCGACGTATCTCCTCGCCGTCGGTGGGCTCCCATCTCCTTGCACTCCTATCTTCTAGAAGCTCCTAGATGCCGCTCGGACAGGGTAGTTTTGGTGCTCGTTCTTCGGATAGCCTCCCTCCTGTGCCCCTGCTCCATCGCCAGCGCACGCAATTGTGCCGCTAGCAACCTCTCTCCCGGTGAACCCTCTCGTCCGTGACCTACTGGAACACCCGCAAACCTCTCCCGGCTGTCGGCCTCCATCCTTGCCCCCTCGCGTGCCACCGTGCGTTGGTTTCCTTCTCGTATCGCCGTCCGACGTACTCCGCCGCCATCGGCATTCCTCTCAACGTTGTCTCTCTGTGCCGCCCCTCGTGGATGTCCCCGGAGTGCAGCCGCGGCCGTTCGCCCCTTTTCCCTCATTGCTTCGCCGCCGCTGCGCACGGCCGTGCGCTGCCGTTGTTCTCCCCTGGGCACCATTTCTCTCTCGCCGGTGCCGCTATCTATCGCCGCTGGCCGCCGTCGTTTGCTCTCTTGCTAATCCGAGCCGCTGAATTGCATCTGCGTCCCTTCCTCTGTGCATCTGTGGGTTCCCCTTGCCAGGAAACGCCGCCGTTTGTTGTCGTCGTCCCGTCGTTGTTAGCCGTTCGATCTAGGACTAGCCTCCTCTCCTCGCTCCTGTGCCAATGTGGCTAGCCATGTCAACCACCTCCTGGAGCCACGTGGGAGCCACCTCCGACTGGCTCGACCCTGCTTGAGCCTGGTCAGCACCCCTCCACTCCCAGGCGCACGCACTCAGTGCGTGTGGACCGTGCCACCGACTAGTGGGCCCGTGTCCTTTGGTCCACTCCTGGCCTATGCTCCTCTAACCCCCCCACTCACCACCTCCCTTCCCAATTTACCAAGACTATGCACTTGGTGCCATTGACAAGTGGGCCCAAGATGATCAGTCCACCGCCGGCCCATGAAAATGGGTCCAGTCCATCTTTTCTCTCTCTCACCTCCTCCACAGACCTAGTCCATAATAGACCATAGACTTAGCCGCCCCTTTCTCCCATTGACATGCGGGTCCCGCCTGTCAACTACCCCTAGGGGATATTTCAGAATATTCCTTTCCAGAAATTCATTAAATCCTTTATCCTCTATCCAAAAATTCATATAAGTTTCCAAAATTCATATATCTTGATCCGTAGCTCTAATTGACAATTCCACTAGTTTTCTAAAATTGAGATCTATCTAATGGCACTATTAGTAGTCCTAAATAGGGTCTTTTCTTGGTCCTCGTGTAGGAATTTGATTGTTTGCGTTTAGTTCACGCTGCCGGATTTTTGTTTCGGAGCGGATTTCTCGAAGATTATGAAGACCCTGAGCAAGACAAGTCACCTTTGAACAATTGAACCTATATTCGAACTTAAGTAAGTATATTGTTTGCAAAATTACATCGATAGGCGTGCACATAAACTGTTCGGCTCCGTCTGCGAGACAGATCGGTGGGCCTATCCAACTTGCTGCATATGACCATTATTAATTACAATACCTTATTCCCTGTAACCACCCTTGTTGCACCTCAGTATTAGTGTACTCCTGTGCAAGTATCAACGGTCACCCTCAAACTTAAACTTTGAGAAACACCTTGGATAAAACTGGGTTTTACGAAATTGTTGGAA
Organism: Oryza meyeriana var. granulata; assembly: GCA_003991445.1. Classification (NCBI taxonomy): domain Eukaryota; kingdom Viridiplantae; phylum Streptophyta; class Magnoliopsida; order Poales; family Poaceae; genus Oryza; species Oryza meyeriana. Next base: position 268,950 of record RYFJ01002867.1, on the reverse strand, counting down.
AACCTGACACCTGGGTCAGTGCTGTGTGAAAGAAAATAAGTTTTAAAAAGGGTAAAAACTAGTGACACAAGGCCGGTTTTGAGTGAGATGCCTGTGTGGTCGCCCATAAGGACCGATTTCTTCGGAATTTCATCCAAATATACAACAATACAACCACATGGGTAAAATGAGAAGCCCCAGCTAAGTAACTAGCCACTCAGGAATATCTTGCATGTCTTTGGATTGTGGATCATTGGGAGAGTGGCGAAGAAGACCTCCTGGTTCTTGACATAGCATGGTTTCGGACCTACCCGTTGTTGGTCTCGGACCCCTCTAGTTGGCATGGGGTAACTTCATGTTGACTCTAGAAATGCCTTGTCACGAGCGTCCGATGCCGATGGGTATTCGGTGTCAGTTTCGTGCCGTGTGGGTAAAGCGTACCCTCACTACAGAGGTTAACCAACTATTCGAACAACTATGCCCACGGTCATGGGCGGATGTGCGGTGATTTCTTAGCGTAGTTTTGTTTTACCCTACTTTGTGAAAAAGTGTGTGGTTTGGGAACTATAGCAAATAAGTGATGTCGGGGGACAACTGGACTCTGTGAGTTTGATGAGATGAATAGGCTGTCATGAACAGCAGACTCGGGGAGTTCGGAGATTTGTTTTGGCTCTGTGAGTCGGCTTTGAGGCCAACTCTTGGAGTTGTGCAAACTGGAGAATCAATTTGACGCCTTTCACTCTGACTGAGCAAGACTCTATCTCGCTCTGGTTGTTGAGAAGAACACACTTAGTGGATTCAAAAGGACTTCAAATAAAAGTAACTGCAAAATATCCAGCATCCCTTTAAGCTTGCAATAAACACGTAAGTTCCTTTGGTTTGCCGAGTACGTAAATACTCACCCTTGCTCTATATATAGTTTTTTGTTAGAAAGCTGTAGCTGGAGTTGTAGTGAAATGAAGATTAGGGTTCATCCTTGTCCCCATGCTTCCAGCCGTTGCCTGTGGTGTTGTGAGTTAGTCTGTTGGTTCCGTTGCTGCTGCTGCTTCTGTTCTGTTGGTTGTTGTCTTCGGCTTGCTCCGAAGCTACAACGTAAGTTAAGGTATAAGTCTATCATTTAATTAAGGATTGCAATGATGTATACTTGTTTTTCGTGGATACCAGTGCTGCGTCCTGGGACTGTTGTCGGTATCGCGGTTCCGCGGGAAGCAGTTCATGCTATTCTCCTGTGGCACGCCCTATCTGGTATTGTTGTATGACGGTGTCGAATTGTGGTGTGACATAGGAAGTTCATGGTTTTTTGCGGTGCATGTTTTAGTGCAAGCGAGCGAAAAGAAAAAGGCAAGGGAATGAGACACAATTACTGGACTTTCTTACTTTTTCGTGGTATCGTACGTGATCTGGTATCGCCCGTCACACAGGGACAACGGATTCGTAATCGGACATGGTGTCTTGTGTAAGGATGGCAATGTGGGCCATTACTATATTAATTGTAGAAAAAAATGTAGATTTGAAACGGGTTGATGGTAATATGCATGTCTACGGATGTGAACTATGTACTGACATAAATATGTGTTTTACTCTGGTTTTTTACCTCCTGGTTATTTTCGCTAACCAACACCAGGCCACGTTTGGGCCGACGCCAACTCGCCCACGTCTGTCCGAGAAAATTTTTTATTTTTATATTTATTTATTAAAAGATTTGTAAAAGTAGATTTTTGTTTGAAAAAATTACAAAAATAGACTCCCACCGCTCTCTGGAAGGGCGATTTAAAAATTGCCCTTCCAGAGGGCGATTTAATGACGTGGCGACGGCCGTCAGCCATTTGCAGGCGGCCCCTTGTCCCTGGGGGCCAGCCTCCCTCCCCGCGCGCTCGTAGGCCGGTTCCCTTCGCCCGCCTTTGGCCACGCCCCTCGCCTGTGCCCGCGCCCGCGTCAGCGCCCCTCGCCTGTGCCCGCGCCCTCGGCCGTGCCCCTCGCCCGTGCCCTCGCCCATGCCCGTGCCCCTCGCCCGCGCCCTCGGCCGTGCCCCTCGCCCGTGCCCGCACCCGCGTCCGCGCCCCTCGTCCGTGCCCGCGCCCGTGCATTTTGCAGACAGCCACCTTGCCGTCCTCTGAGAAGGCGATTTTTGGGAGGCCGGGGACCGTCAGCCACGTCATCAAATCGCCTTCTGGAAGGGCGATTTTTAAAAATCGCCCTCCCAGAGGACGGTGAGAGTCTATTTTTGCAATTTTTTTAAACAAAAATCTACTTTTGCAAATCTTTTAATAAATAAATATAAAAATAAAAAATTTTCTCTGTCCGATATCACGCTATGGCCCAAGGCCCATGGAGGTGTACAAGACTAGAAACGTGACTACGACATGCGACTTGCTTCGTCTGCCCGGCCATGGCTATGGCCCAACCAAGTCCCAACATCGATACGAATACGATTCGTACTTCTCATTAAACTGGACATGAACTTTTCTGGTGACGGACCAAAAGTTTGGCAGGAACAAAATCAATTTTTATATTTAGATAGGCTAGAGCAAGTTTCCATACGTTGCAACGGGTATATGCTTGTTTAGACCGTGACATCTTGTATGTGTAGTATCTGGGCATATTAGATTGTGATGTTGGCTCGTGTTGCTAGGCATTATGTTATGCTTGCTAACATGTTATGGAAATTGTTTCACCCTAAATCGTGGAAGAAAATCGTATGTTAAAAACCGTAACTATTGAGCACTCTATGTTAAAAACCGTAACTATTGAGCACATCCTCATGCAAATCGGAGTTTCTGCGAAAAGATCAGCTCATTCATTGCAAGATGAGGCAGGTCCATAGGGTTCGCCTTGCCGGCCGACCTGATCGATTGCTCGCCATGCCCCAATTTTACGATGATTGCTAGCAAGAAAAAAAATATTAGATGACTTTGCTTGGACACTATGTATAGAGTGCTGAAATGATGCTAATTGGAAGGCGCAAAGCACATGCCGGCTTATTGTTTGACCCGGTGATGATTTCAGTGAAATGAAATGAATGGCTAGTGGTTCTATAAATTAATTAATTGCAGTATCTTTGTCTTTCACTGTATGATATTGCCTTGAAAATTTTTGCTCTGCCTGTCACATGGTGGAACCACGCTGACTCGTGTGGGTGTGACGTGTGCGTTAGCTGGGCAAGGGGTGTGATGGGCAGGTCTGGTCAGCACGCAAGCTAATGTGAGTCATGAGGGCCATTCTTGCTGGGTCGGAATGTGTTTGCCATGATGTCGGGTACCAGCATCGTTGTGACGGATGAAATGCAGGATGATTTGGGCGGCGATGAGCAACAGACGCAGGCACCAGCGAGCGGGATGGCAGCGCTTCGGCAGGATTCTAGGAAGCGCGAGAGCTTGGGAGCACCAGTGGAGATTGGAAAGGCCACTGGTAGCAGTGGCCAGACTTGAGGGTGCACGGGACGGTGGCTCCACGTGCGACTATTCGGCTGGCAAGCACCAGGGAGATAGGGTGGCGCTTCTGCTGTCCTTGAATCTGGAGGAGGTGGCTGGGAGCGACGGTGCGGCTACAGTGGAATCAGTGGCCAGCCAAAAAAATTAGAAGCATGGCAGGGCCGTTTGGGGTCATGACGGCGGTCTCCGGCGGTGATTTCGACTGAAAAGGAGAGTACCTTTGACAATTTAGGCATGATTAATTCTTCTTCGGTACCTTTAATTTTGGGGTTGGTAGATCGACGACGGTGAATTTTGTGGTTTGGGCACCAGCGCCGGCGACCACGAAGCAATGGAGGCCGGTGCGGCTCTTGGGTAGTAGAAGAGGAGACGAAGGGAGATCTGGATGCGTAGTGTGCGGAGCTTAGATTGGAGACCAGATAGAGCGTATGATACACGGGAGCGATACGATACCGAATAGGAAACCAAGGAGACGTACGGAAAATATAAAAGCTATGTGAGCTAAGGAAGTTGCCACGTAGGAAAAATCAGAGAAAATAGAGCGGGACACGGACGACGGACGGCAGAAATGCTATCTATTTTTAATAATAGTAGAGATTTATAGTAGTAAATTAGTTTAGATTTGGTAAAATTCGTAAGAAATCATATATTCAAAATTATGCTCTGTTTAGCAATATCTTAAAAAGGTAAGATCTTCTTTATAAAACTAAACTCTTTCAATAGACTGAAATTCAATAAGGTTGATTCTTGGGCTAGCTTGTACTATGGCCCAGCTTGTTAAGCAGGCTATGGCCTATCAAAGCCGGTGGCTTTACCCTAGATATCATTCTGCCCATTGTACGCAGCTCTGTCTCACGTGAGCTGCGTCACCGCCTCTTCTCGTTCTCGATTGGGCAGAGGCGCAGAGCGCTTCCTCTCTGATTTCTCTCTCTTTCTCGCTACTCCTATGACCCCAAGCCCAAGGCAGTCATGGTGGCGGTGTCCTCCTCCTTCCCATGTCGGCGGCATCTCCTTCTCCTCTTTATTCCTATCCCCACCCTCTCCCGCGCCGCCTTCTCCCTAGTACGGTCGGTGTCGCCATCTCCTCCTCGCCAACTCAATCAGATCCAGTAGGGGGACCAGGAGGCACAATGGGGCATGGGAGCAAGCGTCGTCGGGGAACTAGTGGCAAAGAAGGAGGTGACTATGAGGAGTGATTGGATATGGAGGGTTGGGTGGCCGACGCGACAGCGACGACATAGATTAGTGTAGGCGATGTATGCGGTGGTTCCTTGTGTTTCTTCTTTGCGGTGGGAAGGATAGGGGGTGGCTCAGCCAGCGAGCTCAGCGGATCGAGGCATGCGCGGGCGCAGATCGAGGTGGCACAGTGTGGATCGGGGAGGTGGGCCAACGAACTTCCCGGCGACAGCGCAGATCGGGGCGGCGGAATCCATCGTGGTAGGCCCCTCTTCTCCCTCCTTGTCTGTCAGTCATCCCTTTCGCCTTCTGTTCCTCTGTCCCCATCGTCAGCATGCTCGGGGACGTGGGCTACGTACGCAAGCACTGGACGAGAGTCAGCATGACATCAACATGATGCAAGGATGACGTCAATGACAGACGAAAATTTTGGTAGAAACACTATTTGTTTTTTTGGTAGTAGAGATTAGAGTTGATTTGGTGCTTTTTTCATTGTTTTCTATTCTTCAGTTTTGGCTTTTCAACGTTAATAACATATATATGAAAGTTTTATCCATAAATTTTTTTGGTAGCTTTATTCATTTTCTGTAGCTTATATACAGTAGCTTTTTGTGGAGTTGGTCGTTAGTCATTTTGCAGCAATTTTTTGGCCACGAAGCATGGCACGCATAGGCAAGTCTCCATGCCCCTAGGGCCCTAGGGGGGATTTCCCTCCCTCGTCTTCCGCCAGCCAAGTACCTGCTGCTACCTCCTAATTACCACCGCATTTTATGTAGCCACTGGCACTGAAATCTCCAATCAACTGTCTTTCTCACTGCCCATCTGCTGACACTTCTCCTGTTCCTCCATCTTACCCAAACTCTAAGGGCATCTGTAGTGTTTAGTACTTGCATGGGGTACTATAGGCGGGTCTCACAAGAGATAGCAAGTTATGGCGCATTTGATGTATAGCACCACCATCAGCACCAAACAGTGGGACCTACAAGAATAAACAATCTCATTTTCTCTTTCTCTTCACCTCGATCCTCTCAGTTTCTTTCTTGCATGTTTCTAACAAGTGGGCCAAGAAAAAACTTTATTCACAAGAACCGGTTGCTTCGTCTGAGGTCGACCCTTCTCTTCGCACTGAATGCTACTTTCTTTGCAATGTTTGAGACTGGCACTATCTCCTTTCTCTCTCCTCTAGTACCTGTCCAAAACATACAATATGGATGCTCTAATTCAATGACACACTACCACAATATCTTTTTTTTGAATCATGGTAGATTATATTAAATAATAGGAGAGAATAGAAAACTTGTTGTTACAAACAGAAAAGATGCGAACAGACAAGCGCGGCCACAATGTTGGCCAATTCCGACATGCACAAATGTAGATGAACGAGTATCGGCCACCATCTTCATCCTTATCAGTGTACTTAAGATGAGATATCCCACAAGCATGCACATACCTCGGTGGAGTACAACATACTAATTTCTATATGGAAACAAACAACATACATATAGATAGAGCATAGAGCAGATAAGGAAGGTGTGGGAGCCATGGGCCCCGGGTACCTCACTACAAGCACATGGGCCACTCGGATAGAGGATGGGCCAGATCATGTAATTAGAGATAAGATAGCACCCGGCAGGCTGTGCCTTGTACAATAAGGAAACATAGCCTTAGTCGGACAGGATTCTATCTCTAATAAGGAAATCCCTTGGTCGTATCCGACTGGGATCCTTGCCATGTACCCCTGTCCCCTAGTATATAAAGGGAGGCAGGGCGCCCTATGAGGGCGACCCAGATCATTGATCACGAATCCACCTCAGAGGAATAACACCTCAACTGGACGTAGGGTATTACCTCACATTGAGGGCCTGAACCAGTATAATTCCCTCGTGTTCCTCTGCAATCCACCGAATTCCAGTTCGCCGAGTACCCCCATAGTATTATTGCCGGTGCCAAGCATCGACAGTTGGCGTGCCAGGTAGGGGACCGGCGAGTTCTTCATCAACAGATTCGATGGATCCCATCAACGAAGTCAAGGGCGACAAGTTCTCCAACGGAGACGCCATCACCTTCGGGAGCCTTGATTTCGTCGCCGATCAACTCGGCAACCTTTCCTTGGCTGAGGCAGATCCGATCTTGCCAGCTGAGGACCTAGCCGGCGTTGCGCCAGTCGGCCCTAGGGACGTCGCCATCTCCTTCGACGATCTACTACGACAGTCCCTCACATCGCCGGACATCGGGACAACTCTCTCCTTCGGCGTCCGACTCGCGCTAGGCCTTGAGCCAGCGCGGGTTAGGCCGAGAGGGGGAGAGATCATCAATCTCCCGTACGGATTTGGTGACGCTGTGCATCTATAACCCGCGCAGCGGACTCGACCCCCAGCGATTCAGTTTGGACACGGTCATGAACCGTTTCAGATTGGATCTAGGGAGGTCGGAGTCATCCTAACTCCGATAAATTACTCGGAGTCCGACACTAAGTCAGACGGCGGTTCGAGCACCAACTCGGACTCCACCTTGGCAAGCTTCCTCCTCCCCCGCGAGATCTTCATGGCTTCAACGCCACCTTCCGAGGTGCGCCGACTGCAAGAGGAGCAGCAAGAGGAGGCGCGCCGACTACAACAACAAGAGGAGGCCAGCCGACAAGCTCGCAATGACGGGCTTCGACAGGCTGGGCGAGCCGCCCAGCAGCAGATCCTCCAAACCAAAGTCAGCGACCACGACGTCTTCGTCACGCCACAACAGAACGTCGTGGCCGCCGCAACTCTGCTGGACACGCTCCAGTTTGGGCCGGACCATCAGGCCACACCAACCATCGCCAAGATCAAGGCGATGATTACTGCTGCCGCCTGCCAGCAGCAAGAACAGTCAGGCAACACTCACATACCAACCCATCGAACGGGCTCTCCGGCGGCGGAGTCATCTGCATCAGCACGACGACGGGCAGCCGGCTCCACCCGGCAGCATGAAGAATCCCGCCAAACAACACTCGGCAATACCAACTACGACAACCGGCGGCGTCACCAATACGACCGCCGACCCAATCAAGACCTCCGAGTGCGGTTACAACGCGATCTTCGCCACACCCTAAGGGCCCGGCGCGAAGAACGCGAAGAAGACGAACGCCGCCGGCTGGAGGATGAGCACGAGCGCTTCGGTCTCCATTACGAGCGGCTACACCGCCAAAACCGAAGCCCAAGTCCTCACGATAATGAAGGCATTCCAGCCTTTACTCGGGAGTTACAGGACGTCTGATGGCCAGTCGGCTTTAAGCCTACCGGAATTGAAAAGTACGACGGCAAGACCAACCCAGAGTCCTGGCTCACCGTTTACGTCCTAGCAGTTCAAGCTGCTGGGGGCGACAGCAGAGCCATGGCTAACTACCTCCCAGTCGCGTTATCCGACTCGGCGAGGACATGGCTGACAGGCCTCCCAAGGCGGTCGATCGGTTCCTGGGGACAACTCAGGGAGCGGTTCATCGCTAACTTCCAGGGACCTAGAGAGACCGGCTTCCGAGCACGACCTCTTACCAACTGCATCAGAAAAAGAACGAGTCTCTACGGGAATTCATCAAAAGGTTTTCCGAGAAGCGCAATCAAATCCCAAGCATCAAAGACGAGGTCGTCATCGCCGCCTTCCGCAAGGGAGTAAAAGACGCCCCGCTCATCGTGAAGTTCACTCGGAAGCCACCATCTACTGTCCGGACTCTCTTCGACATGGCCAACAAATACGCCGACTCAGCTGAAGCCGTCGCAGAGGCCTTCGACGAGAAGAAGGAGCCCCGACAAAAAGACAACAGGGCAAAAGCCGACAACGAGCCGCCTCAGAACAAGCCTGGCAGCCGCAAGCGGAAGTCAGACAACGAGGTGGCTAACATGGAGCGCAGTCGGTCGGCGGCCCAGCGAACACACGACTACCAGAAAGTCATGAGCGGGCCTTGCCCTTTCACCCCAAGGGCGGCAGCGGCCAGACTGCACATGCTCAAGAAGTTTGCCTCCGAGCAGGCTTCATCATCTGGCGCCGAAAGGACAAGGAGCCAGACTCGGGTCCGGCTGGACGACTTCCAGGACCCCCAAGCCGAACTCAACCACATCTTCGGGGGGCCACTCGCGTACGAATCCAAGCGCAAGCAGAAGCTATCAGCGCGGGGATATTAACGCGGTCTCCACAACGGATACCCCAATACCTGCGCTGGTCAGAAAATGGCTATCACCTTCAACCGCGCGCGATCACCCAGATCGGGTTTCCCACCCGGGACGATACCCACTCGTCCTAGATCCGGTCGTAAAAACATTAGGCTGAAGAAAACCCTCATCGACGGAGGCAGTGGCGCTCAACATCCTGTTCGCCAAGACTTTGGACGAGATGAGAATTCCTCGTTCAGAACTACGGCCGAGCACCGCGCCTTCATGGGATAATCCGGCTTGTCATCACCCACTCGGGCAGATAACCTTGCGGTGACCTTCGGCACGCGGGACAACTTCCGCACAGAAAACATCTCCTTCAAGGTCGCAGACTTCGAGACCGCGTATCACGCGATACTCGGACGACCGGCCCTGCGGCAAATTCATGGCGATACCGCACTACACATACATGGTGCTGAGATGCCCGGGCCAGCAGGAGTCTCTCCCTCCGCAGGACGCTAAGCAAGCTTCACCTGGACAAGGAGAGCTGCGAGCTGGCTCAACACAAGAAGCGGCAGTCGGGGCGCGACAGCATCCGGCAAGACCGTACATCTGAAGTCGATCAAGATCCAGTTCCGGCGAAAAAAGCAGCGAAGTCGGGAATTTCAGCGGACTCTGACACGAAGAAGATCCCCTGGACCCTTCGACCCTCCAAGATGCTTAGTCGGACCGGACTCGACCCAAATAGGAGACGCGCTCGTCATTCCTCAAGAACAAAGATATCTTCGCGTGGAAACCGGTCCGACATGCGGGCGTACCAAGGGAGGTGATCGAGCATGCCCTACACGTAAAGCCAGACGAAGCCGGTCAAACAACGGCTGCGGCGCTTCGCTCAAGACGAAGGATGCTATCCGGGAGGAAATCACCAAGCTCCTCGCAGCCGGCTTCATCAAGGAAGTCTACCACCCGGACTGGCTGGCCACCCGTCCTGGTCCGGAAGAAAAACGGTAAATGGCGCATGTGCGTCGACTACACCGACCTCAACAAAGCGTGCCGCAGGACATTTGGTTTCCCAGGAAGATCAGGGTGGTTGACTCACGGGCGGGTGCGACCTACTAGTTTTCTCGACTGTTTCGGGATATCATCAAATTGTTGAGGGAACAAGAGATGTTTAAAAACATCTTTCATCACGCATTTGGGCGTATTGCTATATAAATGCGTTCGGTCTGAAAAACCAGGCGCAACTACCAAAGGGCTATTCAGCGATGTCTGCACACTCAGATCGGGCGCAACGTGGAAGCCTACGTCGACGATGTGGTGATCCAAGTCTAAATCCAGACAAGACCTCATTGCCGACTTGGAAGAAACTTCAAACCTTCGAAGATTCAAGATGAAGTTGAACGGACAGTGGCACCTTGGGGTGCCGTCTGAAAGTTATCGGCTTCTCGTCTCGCACACGGCATCGAGGCTAACCCGGAAAAGTCAACGCATCAAGAAATGGCATTCCCCCGAACAACTCAAAGACATCCAGAAGCTGACAGGCTGCATGGCGGCACTCAGTCGGTTTTTATCTCCCGACTCGGGCGAACGGGGGCATGCCCTTCTTCAAGCTCCTCAAAAGGCGACACTTTCAGTGGACCCCGAAGCCCAGCAACTTCGAAGACTTCAAAGAATTCCTCCATCACCCCGTGCTAGCGTACCCCTGCCCAGGAACACTAATGCTTATCTGGCGGCAACAACACAGGTAAGTCAGCACGGTGCTGGTAGTGGAGCGATCGAACAGGGTCATCTTCAAAAAAATACAACGGCCAATCTATTTTTGTCAGGCGAGGTCCTTGCCGATCCAAAACAAGATTACCCACGCAGGCCAAAAGTGCTATATAAAATGAACACGGCCTTCATCACAGTCCGAAAGCTGGTGCACTACTTTCAAGCACATCAAGTCACGGTGGTTCACAGCGTTCCACTCGGGGATGTCTTCATAATCGCGAGGCCACCGGCGGGATCGCTAAATGGGCACTTGAGCTGATGGCGTTTGACATTCACCTTTCAGCTACGGGACAGCTATTAAATCTCAAGCTCTAGCGACTTCGGTGGCCGAGTGGACAGAAGTTCAACATCCCAAACTACCACAAACAAGCTAGAGTACTGGACAATGTACTTGACGGTTTCCTTACGGATCGCGGTGCCGGGCGTTGGTGTCATATCTGACATCCCCACAGCTGGGAAAAGTTGAAGTACGTACTACAAATCCACTTCCCGGCCCCAACGTCGCCGAGTACGAGGCTCTTGTTCACACAGGGCTCCGCATCGCCATACATCGGCACGTACTGCGATTGTTGTGCGCGGAGACTCCAACTCGTGGTCAACCAAGTCATGAAAGACTGGACCTGTCTCGACGACACAATGGGGGCATACTGTCAGGAGGTCCGCAAGTTTGGAAAACAAGTTCGACGGGCTGGAAATCACACCACGTCTTGCGTCAATACAACACGGACGCGGGTCCGATAGCCTGGCAAACATGGGACTCCAAGCGAGAGCGTTCCGACTGAATCTTTGTCGAGCAAACTTATGGAGCCATCAGTCAAGAAGAAACCGGCATAAGAGCAGTCGGGAGGCGAGCCTACCCCGACACCGACGAAGTGCTGCACATATTCAAGACTGGAGGGGTCTGTTCTCAAATTCCTCCTGGACGATGAACTCCCAGAAGATCCAATCAAGCCGAGCAAATCAAGCGTCGAAGCAAAAGCTTCCTGCTAGTCGGAGAAGACTGTACCGAAAGAGCGCATCCGTGTCCTCATGCGCTGTGTCACACCGAGGAAGGCAAGCAGATCCCTGCATTCAATCCACCGGCATATGTGGCAACCACGCTGCATCCAGGACGTTAGTCGGGAAAAGCTTACCGGCAGGGATTCTTCTGGCCCACCGCAGTCACAGACGCCAAGGATATCGGTTCGCAAGTGCGAGGGTTGCCAGTTCTTCGCCAAGACAACAAATTCCCGCCAGGGAACTCCAGACTTATCCCTATCTCTTGGCCATTCGCAGTATGGGGGGCTCGAATGGTCGGGCCATTCAAGAAAGCGCCAGGAGGGCACACAGTTTATTCGTCGCAGTGGATAAATTCACAAAGTGGATTGAGGCTAAACCTGTCGCAACAATCACAGCGGCACGAGCAAAGGACTTCATCTTGAGTATACGTATACCGGTTTGGGGTCCTAACCGATCATAACCGACAACGCAACAGTTCGCGGCAGGTATTCCAGATTTCTGCGACGACTTCGCATCAAGATCTGCTATGCGTCTGTGGCCACCGCGAGCAACGGCAGGTTGAGCGAGCCAACGGCATGGTCTTACAGGGCATCAAGGCGGATATACGACCGACTACAACACATATGCGGGTCGGTGGGTACACAGAACTTACATCCGTTCTCTGGTCTCTCAGAACCACGGTTAGTCGGGCAACAGGGCATCCCCTTCTTCCTGGTCTAACGGTACTGAGGCCATGCTACGACCGAGATGACAGTTCGGCTCTCCGCGAGTCCGGGCTTACTCCGAAGACAATTCAACAGCACCCGACTGATCGAATTAGATCAGCTGGAAGAAGCAAGAGACGCCGCAACAATCCAGTCGGCAAGGTATCTTCAAGGCCTGCGTCGCTACCACAATCGCAATGTCGTGGCCGCGCCTTTTTGGTCGGGGATCTCGTTCTAAAGAAGATACAAACACCAAGGACAGGCATAAACTATCCCCCATTGGGAAGGGCCGTTCATTATAGCCGAGTCACGCGGCCAGGCGCCTACCCGACTGAAGACCAAACGACGGCGTCCCCATCACCAACTCATGGAATATAGAACAGCTACGTCCTTTCTATACCTGAGTTTTACTTTTTCCATGTGTACAGTTTTTCCTGACTCACTACGCCGCTTGTTCCAATCGAGTAGTGAGTCGAGGGCTGCATGTATATATGTGTTCTGTCAATAACATACAAGCTTATCTCACCTCGGTTTATAAGCCTTGCCACGACTGATGCGTTCGCGGTAGCCGAGTATAGCATCTTACTCCGACGATTTTTATCAAGTTCTATCGAACTAAACTCGGTGCATGCTACATGGTCGGGTAAAGCCTAATGACAACCGAATAATAAGTTTGGCGGCAGACACATATATTCACACATGATCGTATATGAAAGCATATGTATACACCGACTACAAAATATATTGCCTTTACAGACCCAGGTCTCGGGTAATCGCTTCAGCAGTTGGTTTCGCTTGTGAGATCAGCTCCAGCGCTTCCTCGGGCGTCGTCTCCTCGGAAAATCCCTCCCCGATGGCCTCAATGTCCGCCCTCGGGTAGATAGACTTGGTCATTGCTAGGGTCTGGGCCACGCCGGCGGCAACCCGCTCGTCTGAGTACCTTTTCAGGGCACTCGGCGCGTCCTCGAGACGCCCCATTATTTGAGGAATTCTGCTACAGCTGGTCCCCACTGAGCGGGGATCCACAAGGTCAAGGAGCCCCTTCACGGACCCGACGAGGGCCTCCCGTGACTCCCTGATTGACCTTATCTCCTCCGTATAGAACCGGTACTGGGCCTGGACGTTGGCTCTCATGCCTGCCCAGATCGGCCGGCAAGTAAGCTTGTCAGGATCGGCTACACACAGGGTGACTAATGTATTGGCTGAGATCACAGTCGGGTTGAGGACTTACTTTCGTAGTCGGCCTCCCACCCGGCCACGGTCTTCTCCAGTTCGGCCTTCTCCTTACCGAGCTCGACGACGGCCTTCTCTAACTCGGACTTCTCCCGGTCAAGCTCGGTGTTGGCCTTTGTCAGGTCGGCCTTGACCCTTTCAAGCTCGGCCTTGGCTTCTTCGGCCTCCTTCAGCTGCGACTCCCTCTCCGCTTCGAGGTCTGCACCACAGATTAGCCAAGAGCTCAATCACGCAGTCATAACACCACCAAGCAGTCGGATCGACGTAGCTGGATGATTACACCAACGGTCCAGTCGGGGAGATATGCTCGAGGATTTTACCTCTGATCTTCTTGGCTAGGGCCCATGTCTCAGCCCTGAGCTGATCAGCGCCGCTCTTCAGCCAGGCCTCCCTCCTCGTGTGACGCGCCTCCATCTCGGCCTTCAATGCCCGGAGCTGTTGTAATTCCGCGAGGTGGGGAGCCATCTCGACCAGGATCTCTGTCATCGCTTTGTTGCGGTCGACGAGCTTCTGCTCAGGACAAGGAACAAACCGACGACAGAGTCAAACATCAAGACAAGAAGATTGCTGGAGCTTCACTACAAGAATCATACCGTGACCCCTTGGGACCCGTTGATGGCGGCACGAAGCAGGCTCTCGCGCTCTCTCCTTGCGACGACTTCATCGAGCCTGAAGCTTTTCATAGTGCCGTCGCGAGTGGTCCACGAGAAGGTCCGGGGCATCACACGTGGCGGAGCTTCGATCCGAGGCAAATGTGGGATCTCCGGTAGCGGCGGCAACGGCGACGATGGCGATGACGATAACCATGATGGCGACGGGGTCCTGGCCTCGGCATCGCCTTCCCCTACAACATTGGGGACCGGCTCGGGGGATCCGTCCCTTGCTTCCGCGACGTATGGTGCCTCGGGGGCTGGGGCCTCAGTTTCAACAGCCACCTCTCGGTCGAGTGGCGGTAGTGGCCCTGTAGTCGGAGCCACCTCGGTTTCAGCGACCGGGCTGGCCGCCGGCTCAGCAGGTGTGTTCGCTGCTGCTGACTCGGCTGGGGCGGACTCATCAAGCAGAGCAGATGGGTCGACCCTTTTGAGGTCGATATCGGCCCGCTTCCTGCACAACGAAGCAAGACATCAGGACTGTATTTTAACATACAACGACTACAGAATGCTCGGAGTAGCGCACCTCTTGGAAAACTTCAGCTTCCTGCTAGCACGCCCGCTCCCCGGCGAAGCACTAGCATCGGCACTCGCCCCGGTCGGTGTAGTCGACGGCAGAGGCATATCGGCCTGAGTCGGCCTCGGCTCTGGTACGGTTGGTTCGGGTTCCTTCACCCCAATCGGCCTCTGCTCTGGTTGGCCCCTTGGTGGCGCTGTTGCTGAGTACGACAACGTCGAGCCCAAGCCAACTGCTCTCAGCCTGGGACTCGACCGCGTGGGCGTTGTGGCAGCGGTGTCCTTTATCTTCAAGCTACCGCTCACGGCACGCGCTGTCATGGCCCCCTCGCCCCGATATAAAATTGGCTTCTTCCCCGCTCTCTTCGAGTCGGGTTGAGCATCAGAGGGGCTCCTTGGCCTCTTCCTCGACGTGACAGTAGACAATGGACGAGAATCTTCATCAAATTCCTCATGCCACTACAATCAAGTCGACAAGATACCATCACGCAAGGATGAACAATCATCGTTCCACAGGCGTTCACCACAGAAGAAAGTAGAAGGTTACCTTGGTCCGCGGCCGGATGAAGCTATAGGCAGCAACTCGGCGGTTATCATCTTCGGTGGCAATGACCCCTTCGGAGAAGTAGCCAAACAAGGTGTCGGTTACTGCCCCCTTGTCCGCTGTCTCGCTGCTCACCCGGTCGGGATCGTGTTTACCTCTGAAGGCCCAGCCGAAAGCGCTTCTCAGCTTCAGCGGCTGGACGCGCCTCGTCAGGAAACGACGAGCCACCCAGGGCCCTGTCAAGCCGGCCCTCTTGAGGTCATCTATCTTCGTCAGCAATATGTGTGCCTGGCCCAGTTCTTCAAAGGTTGGCTCCGAAGACCAGCTTGGCAACACCGCCGGCGGCATACCAGTAAACGGGCGCAAGGAAGGAGCTAGATCGGCACAGTAAAACCACTCCTTGTGCCAGCCCTTCAGAGAAGATTTCAAGGGCAAATCGATATATGTTTTCTTCCCATCACTCCTTAGTTGAAGACCAGCCCCCCCAATCACACTGATATTGCTCTTGGAAGGCTGAGGCTTGACATGGAACAAGTGTCGGAAGAGGATGAAATGGGGCTCAACACCCAGAAAGCACTCGCAAAGAGTAACGAATATGGAGATCTGAAGGATCGAGTTGGGATTTAAATGCACCAACTCCAGCCCGTAGAAATCAAGGATGCGGCGGAAGAAATCAGACGACGGAAGACACAAGCCCCGATCAAGGAAAGAGGCGAAAACTACCGTTTCGCCAGGCCGGGGGTTGGGGCTCGACTCATCCCTCGCCGACCGCCAACGGATCACTTCTTGGCTGGGCAATTTCAGCTCGCTCTCCAGCCGTCTCAGCTTCACCGAGCCGCAATCCGAGATCGGCCAAGGACTCCCTGATGCACCCGCAGGATTCGTCGCCTTCGGCATGACTGGAGGTGGTGAGATTTGGGGGAAAGCAAATCGGGGGCTTGGATTAAACGAAGAGGATTGAAATCGCCCGAGTCCGGGTGGGGAACAGCTGTTGCTAACCCTAGCCGGGCGAGAGGCGAAAAGCTAGGCGCGAAGGTGGAAGACGAAGAGATTGGCTGCTTTGGGGAAGACGATGGAATCTTTTTCTCTCTCCCCATCCTTTTATAGCCTATACCGACTAGATGGGCCCAGGCCTGCACAGTTGGTATTGGGCCGGCAAGACATGAGTTCCTACAGTAGCATGCTCCATGTGGGCCGTCCGCAGGCTGAGTTGAAATTATAGCGCTGGTGCTACCCACAGGAATCGATGAGGTAAACAGATAAGCTTCATGAAAGCCTCACTGCTAAACATATATGTTTGGGTATCTGTTTTATCCACCAGGTCTCGAGGATACATCCTTACAAGGATCACAAGCTGGTCTTCATTAAAATTGGGGATGCAGGTATCTTTCTCGGGGACACCTGACCACGTAATGGATTTATTTTCATAAAGTGGTACTCGGCCTACATGCATGGCCATCAGTTGCCATGAGCAATATTATTCCAGCCGACATGACGCTGAAGAGTCTAACTTTCGAGTAGTGCACTACTCGGGAGAGACTATAAATATCTATTCCCGCTGACATGATGCGGAAGAGTCTAGCTTTTGAGTGGGACGCCACTCGGAAACGACTATAAACTCGTATTCCGACTGACATAAAGTCGAAGAGTCCTATATACGAGTAGTCTCCTACTCGGCAAGACTATAAATTATATTCCGGTTGACATGATACCGAAGAGTCATATACCAGTAGTAATCTACTCGGGAAAGACTTCCAGGTTAAAGATCTTTGACTTTATGTTTAATTGTCTTCACAATTAAGCACAAAGTCGGGGGCTACACCTAATAGGTGCGCCTATTCGGCGCACACTATTCATATATTTACATGAAGCCCTTCATAGCCTCGCTGCCAGCTGACATGAAGCAGAACTCGGGAAGACTTACTCGGACAAAGAGTACTCGGGAGCATCGCACTCGGGTAACCTTCACCGTGGAGGAAGAGCACTCGGCATCAGCTGTGACTCAACTATGAAGGTCTCAGGGGCTACTGTGGGAGCCATGGGCCCCGGGTACCTCACTACAAGCACATGGGCCACTCGGATAGAGGATGGGCCAGATCATGTAATTAGAGATAAGATAGCACCCGGCAGGCTGTGCCTTGTACAATAAGGAAACATAGCCTTAGTCGGACAGGATTCTATCTCTAATAAGGAAATCCCTTGGTCGTATCCGACTGGGATCCTTGCCATGTACCCCTGTCCCCTAGTATATAAAGGGAGGCAGGGCGCCCTATGAGGGCGACCCAGATCATTGATCACGAATCCACCTCAGAGGAATAACACCTCAACTGGACGTAGGGTATTACCTCACATTGAGGGCCTGAACCAGTATAATTCCCTCGTGTTCCTCTGCAATCCACCGAATTCCAGGTCGCCGAGTACCCCCATAGTATTATTGCCGGTGCAAAGCATCGACAGAAGGAGTCCCCAACAAGGAAAGAAACACAGTCCTACTCGGGCCCTACCAGGACTGCTCGGATTTGTATCCTAATATGCCTTCCTAGTTCTACTTGGACAGGGAGCATCCGAGTGTAGAAATACAAGACCCCCATGAGGGGAGGGACAAGCCAAGGACAAGCCGAGACAAGCCAACAGAAGTCACATATGCCCAATCTCATCTAGTCGATATTGGAGGAGCCCGACAACAACTAACCGCCGACCACCATACCCGAACCTTACCCCGACATACTAGCAGACTAGATTAGGGTTTCTCCCCATAGTTTATACTCATGAGATCGATATAGTAGAAAGCACCGGCCTCTTGGCAAACAGGAGTAGGGCTATTACCTCTAAGGGGTCAAACTTGTATAAAAATCCCTGTCTCCTTGCATCTTCATTTGCATCTTCATATCAGCCTTAATCTACGTCCTCAAATGCACCGTATATACATAGATACTGCAATCAGGTACCAATCTATCAACAGTTAGCGCGCCAGGTAGGAGGCGTTGGTATTCAGAGGATTCACGAAGAGATGATGTCAAGAGATGGATTTTCCGATGAGGGATTCTACGATGACTACGGATCAAGAGATATGACCCGACCATAGATCGCTCCCCTCTAGATCAGAACTATTACTGTCCCAATCTTCACCGGCTCCATCCAAGAAGATCAATATGGCTTCAAAATGTTACCACCGCGAAAAGCAATAGTTCGAAATTGTCGACCACGAGAACTCAGATTGAAGGCCCGGGCCAACCACTCCCAAACTGACGTCCACCGCCAAAAATCCGACCAGATCAAACCGGTCGACTACGCAGCCACGCCCGACCAAACCATTGTTCTACAACGATATGTGTCTGCATCAAAATAACGATCGTCCCGATTTCCATAAGCATCATCCGATTACGACGGTCACGTGCAACCTACTACGACAAGTTGGACTCATTGTGTCCAAGGACTCCACAACCAACCAAGATGTGGGGCCATCAATCAGACCTTTGATGGGCAACGAGGAGGAGAAGGTGACGATGAAAACAAGTGTGCTATGTGCCGGACAAAGTCTACTATCAATAAATGTTTGCAGACATGGATCTTCCACAAGCGTGCAAGCCAAGATATTTAATAGATTGTTTGTTTTACAGATTAATCTACTAATTCGTAGATACATTTGGCATGTATCTACAAATATACGCAATATTTTGCATACATCCTTTCATATCCGAACTCTCTGACTGGAGGGAGTAATTTATTCTTCTAGATCATTAATTTACTAAGTTTACCTAGAGCACATGTCTATACAATATTTATTTTGCAGCTCATATTATGTCAGGCCGACTACATTCTAACCCACATAGGCTTGCTCTAGTCTACTTTCTGTATAAATTATGCTTTTTTATGGAAAATACAGTACCCAATATTTGATCTGAATCTGCTAGCTATATCCTAACAAAACTAGAAGATTTATAGAAACTGCATGACTTCCTACTCGACAGATCTTTATTATATTTTCCTTCTTCTAGATGCCATATTTTTAGGAAATTATTCGAGCACTTTCTTGACATCGAACATCTGAGTAGGCCAAGGTCAATAACGCCCATTGATTGAGATGACTCTCATCTAAACAAGGCGACATAAGACCGCACCTACCAGTCAACAATAGCAACATACTTCACAACAGTCACCGGTACCACCAGGAATATTTGTGAAAATGTTGCCATATCATTGGACAATACATCACGAAAAATAGTTGGTACTACCCGACACATTTGTCAAGATTATGTCCATATCATCCATCCCGACTACTCCCTATCAGACATATTCCGAACATTGATAAAAGGAGACACTCCGCTTGCAAACGGAGGGCCCGAGGTTCTGCTCATACCATCTACCATGATGATTCAAATAGAGACCTCGAACAGTAATGACACCTAGAGTGCCATTGCAATGCAATCGGACGATGCCTTGCAAAGGTTACCAGCCTGATTACCCGACATGTTTGTTGAGACGATGTCCACGCCATCCATCTCGACTGGTCAAAACCGACTAGTTAAACCATGGGTGAATGAGGAGCTGCCCATGCATCTAGAAAGATGATACAGGTAGAGATCTCGAATGACAACGACAAATAGCATGCCGTTATTCAACAATGGAGGCATATGTGGAAGACAAGCAATATAATCGGAAAGACGTTTTTGACAAGAAGCTTGAAGTAAACCACAACCCTCCGTATGCTTGTGAGTTGGTAAAACAAATGCAAACCATGTTGGCCACATGGGATATGTATCAAATTACCAGTCCGAGCACAGATGCAAGTAGTTGAGACTTGACTACGCCACTGGTTTTCGTGGAACCAGTTAGGCGTAGCGGTCATACCACCCAGACAGTGATCGAGACCTGACTACGCCGTTGCTTTTTGTGGAACCAGTCGGGTGTAGCGGTCCTACCACCCAGATAGTGGTCGAGACCCGACTACGCCGCTGGTCTTCGCGGGTCCAGTAGGACGTAGTGGTCCTACCACCCATACAAATCAGTCTAGGTCAAGCACCTAGCAATCTAAATTCTTCGTTACAAGATTTTACTCGGCTTGAGCAACTGCTTACACTACCAAGATTGTGGACGAAAGACATCAGACAGTCGAAGTACATCGGTAATTCTTATATCTTTCCTTCTTGGACTGTCTACTCATTAACTACGTTTATGAGAAGACAATCAGGGGCTAGGGAAAGTATATAAATTCTACTTATTATTGAAAAACATTTCAAAATTTTAGTTTATGTTACTCCTAAGCATCGCTCGAGGGCTTGTTATCTAATAATTTGTTCTGAGTAGTTGATTTCAGAAAAATCAAAATAACGGTACAACCGATCTGATGACCATACCGAATAAGGTGGAGACTAGTCGGAAGCACTTCATTGGTCGATGTCCTATCCCGACCAATTAAAGCTCAGACCGACAACTCCACAACTCGACTACAAGACATATACTGGTCCAAGGGAGCCCACTAGTCAAAACTCTGTTCTGATTAGATGTGTGCCAGATCAGCAACTTCAAACCTCATCATGTATAAGAAAGGATAAAAAGACAGAGTTAAGTCGAAAATTATCCACTGGTCGAAATCCTATGCCGAGCTGATGAGACCTATAATGATAGCTCTGAAATATGATCACATGATATGTATACACCGGATGACCCATGCAAGGTGACTGTGTGTGCTGTTCCGCATTACATGATATTGCCAAGCTCTTCATCTGTATCACAAACAACGAATTCAGGCTCGCACACTTGCCGAAGGTGATAATGTTCTAAAAAAGGTGAAGACATAAGTTGATAACAACAAGTTCTCACCTAAAGTGAGAAGGTCTCTACAAGGTGGTCTGAGTACTCTGACCAGACGCGTATAGGATAGCTGACAAAGAAAGGAAACATTTCTGTAATTTTTTATATATATCATATAGTGCACCTTGCTATTCCCTATGTTGGCAAATATATTTTCCGTATATTCGTGCTTTTTGACTATTCACATGTTAAATATTGCTCTAAATTACCTAAGTAGTCAAGTGCTAGGGGGGCTTTCATAGTCAAATTATGGGATATGTACATATTATCCAAATACTAGACATGCTTGAAATTTTCTATTCTTCATACCGGCAAAGGGCATAGTGTGGAGGCCATGGGCCCCGGGTACCTCATGACAAGCATATGGGCCACTCGGATAGAGAATGGGCCTAGTCTTGTAATTAGAGATATGGTAGAACTTGGCAGACTTAGCTTTGTACGATAAGGAATATATAGTCCTAGTCGGGCACGTTATATCTCTAAGAGGAGATCCCTTGGCTGTAGTACGGCTGGGACTTCTACCTTGTACCCCTGTCCCCTAGTATATAAGGAGAGGCAGGGCGCCCCCTGAGGGCACGTTTACAAGAACCACCATCATACATCTTCAAAGGAAAATACACTACAACTGGACGTAGGGTATTACCTCATATCGAGGGCTTGAACCAGTATAAACTCCTTGTGTTCCTTTGCAGTCCACCGAGTTTCGATCCAACAAGTAGCCCTATATTCATATTGCCGGTGTAAAACATTGACACATAGTCTCAAATATCTTGTTCTGACTAAATGCAACTGCAAGACATGTAAGGAAGACAACCTAAGGCTGGTCGGAACAAGAAAATTTAAAAGTTTATGGCCATGTACAAATTGCATTTAGGTACAAAATTTTTATTAGGTATTTAATAAACACATTTATTTGCTTATGTTTAATACCTATATTTAGCGACCCGACACTGCTTGGGGGCTTAAATGTTTGACAATATTATTCGAGTATTTCAGGCGAAAGAAACAATAGACAAAGCAAGTGGATACTCTACCGAGATTCTATGCACACACTTAGACAGACGAAGTTCTGAACTCTACTCAAATTTGATAACTGGCTACATTGACAGGTTGCTCAGATGAAAGGATCAAAGAAGTCAAATCTGACCTAGTTGGTAAAACAAATACTATGTTTATTTACTCTGACAAGGTTGACTCCTCGTAGCAATTGGACTAGCTGACATATTCATTTGAGTAGAGTTCGGGGCCTACTGTTAGTGTACTAAATTTAGGATATCCCACAGACATGCACATACCTCAGTGGAGTTCAACATACCAGTTTCTATACAGAAACAAACCCCATGCATATAGATTGTGTTCGGAGCAGATAAGGAAGGAGTCCCCGATAAGGAAAGAAACACAGAGTCCTACTCGAGCCCTACTCAGAATGCTCGGATTCGTATCCTAATATGCCTCCCTAGTTCTAATTGGACAAAGAGGCATTCGAGTGTATAAACACAAGACCCCCATGGAGGGAGGGACAAGCCAACAGAAGCCACATATACCCAGTCTCATCTAGTCGACATAGAAGGAGCTCAACAACAACTAGCCGCCGACCACCATACCCGAACCTTAGGTCGACATACTGACAGACTATATTAGGGTTTTCTCCCCATACTTTATACTCATGAATTGATATAGTGGAAAGCACCGGCCTCCCGGCCAAACAGGAGTAGGGCTATTACCTCTAAGGGGCTTGAACCTGTATAAAAATACCTGTCGTCTTACATCTTTATTTGCATCTTCATATCAGCTTTACTATATATCCTCAAATACACTATATATACACGGATACTGCAGTTGAGTACCAATCCATCGACAATCCTTTTGACAGAACAACAAACCAATGTCACCGAGCAAGTCATTGACCTAGCGGTCTCCTTGAGATCGATATCGGCACGCTTCCTACATGGCGAAACAAACATCAAAGTACCACTGCAACAGACAAGAATCTCAGAAGATCCGGAGCAGCATACCTCTTGGAGAACTTCAGTCTCCCGCCGGGCGATCTGGGTCCCTGCGGAGCGCTGCGCCCGGTTGTTGGCCTGGTCGGCGAAGCAGTCGGCGGCGGCATGGCAACTGGAGGCAACCCCGTCGGTGGTGTGGCCAACTCAGGCACCCGTGTGCTTGGCGGCGCCTGCTTGGACCGCGTACTCGGCGGCGCTTTCGCCGGGCTCGGCAGCGTCGAGCTCAGCCGTATTGATCCCAACTTGGGACTTGATCGCCTGGGCGCCGTGGCAGTGGTGTACTTTATCTTCAGGCCTCCAACCACGACACGTGGTGTCATGGCCCCTTCGCCCCAATATAGAACGTGCTTTTTCCTATCTCTCTTGGAGTCGGGTTGGGCAGCAGCAGGGCTCCTCGGCCTCTTCTTCGCTCTAACGGCTGACAATGGGTGGGAGTCCTCATCGAACTCCACGCATTCCTATAGAAGATTCAATAACATCTATCACATAATGCTGGGCAATCACAGATATAGACCCATCGGCATTCGTCACAGATGAGGGACAACGATTACCTTGGGGCGGCGCCTAAGGAAGCTATAAGCAGCAATCCGGCGTTTATCATCCTTGGTCTCGATCACCCCCTCGGAGAAGTAACCAAACAGGGTCTCGGTTACCTTGAACTTATCGGCCGACTTGTGGCTTACTCGGTCAGGATCAAGTTTGCCTTGGAAATCCCAGCTGAACGCGCTCCTCAGCTTCAGCGGCTGGATGCGCCGAGTCAGGAAACGCCGCACCACCCAAGGCCCGGTTAGGCCAGCTTCTTTAAGCTTATCCAATTTCTCCAGCAATTGATGCACTTGGCCCATCTCCTCAAAGGTTGGATCTGCTGACCAATTTGGTAAAACTACCGGTGGCAAGCCGGTGAATGGGCGCAAGGAGGGAGCCAGATTTGCGCAATAGAACCACTCCTTGTGCCAGCCTTTCAGGGAAGATTTCAAGGGGAGATCAAGATATGTTTTCTTCCTATCACTCCTCAACTGGAGACCAGCCCGCCCAATCACATTGACATTACTCTTAGAGGGCTAGGGTTTGATGTGGAATAGATGCCTAAAAAAATTAAAGTGGGGTTCCACACCTAAAAAACACTCGCAGAGAGTAACAAATATGGAGATTTGAAGAATCGAGTTGGGATTCAAATTCACCAACTCCAACCCATAGAAGTTAAGGATGCGGCGAAAGAAATCAGAAGAGGGAAGGCACAAACCCCGATCGAAAAAAGAGGCAAAAACTACTGTTTCGCTAGATTGGGGATTTGGAACCGACTCACCCTTAGCCGGCCGCCAACGGATCACCTCCTGACTGGGCAACTTCAATTGACTCTCCAGCAGTCTCAGTTTCACCGAGCCGCAATCCGAAGTTGGCCAGGCATTCTCCGGCGCACCCGCAAGATCCAAAGCTTTCGGCATGGTTGGGAGCGGAAAGATCTAGGGGAAAAGCGAATTGGGGGCTTGGAACAGACGAAGCAGACTGGAATTGCCCGAGTTCGAGCAGGGAACAGCAGCAGCAGCTAACCCTAACCGAGCAAAAGGCAAAATTTGGGCACGGAGACGGAAGACGAAACAATTGGCTGATTTGGGGAAGACGAAGGAATCTTTTTCTCTCTCCCCGTTATTTATAGAGCCTGTGCCGACTAAATGGGCTTGGGCCTACATAGTCAGTGTTGGGCCACCAAGATATGAGTTCCTACAGTAGCATGCTCCATGTGGGCCGCCCGCAGGCTGAGTTGAAATTATAGCGCTGGTGCTACTAACAGGAGCCGATGAGGTAAACAGATATGCTTCATGAGAGCCTTATTGCTAAACATATATGTTTGGGTATCTGTTTTATCTACCAGGTCTCAAGGATATATCCTTATGTCGATGTTTTACACCGGCAATAGAACTATAGGGCTACTCAGCAAGGGAAAACTCGGTGGATTGCAGAGGAACACAAAGAGATTTTATACTGGTTCAGGCCCTCAATGTGAGGTAATACCCTACGTCTAGTTGTGGTGTTATTCCTCTGATGGGTTATGTTGATCAATGATCTTGCGTGCTGTTCTCAGCCCTCATGGGGCGCCCTGCCTCCCTTTATATACTAGGGGACAAGGGTACATGATAAGGATCCCAGCCGGATACGGCCAAGGGATTTCCTTTAGAGATAGAAACTTATCCGACTAAGACTCTGTTTTCCTTATCGTACAAGGTAAGGCCTGCCGGGTGCTATCTTATCTCTAATTACATGATTCGGCCCATTCTCTATCCGAGTGGCCCATATGTTGGTGGTGAGGTACCCGGGGCCCATGGCCTCCACAGTAGCCCCTGAGGCCTTCATAGTTGAGTCACAGCTGATGCCGAGTGCTCATCCTCTACAGTGAAGATTGCCCAAGTGCAATGCTCCCGAGTACTCTTTGTCTGAGTAAGTCTTCTTCCCGAGTCCTGCTTCATGTCAGCTGGCAGCGAGGCTATAAAGGGCTTCATGGAGATATATGAATAGTGTGCACCGAATAGGCACACCTATTAGGCGTAGCCCCCGACTTTATGCTTAATTGTGAAGACAATTAAACATAAAGTCAAAGATCTTTAACCTGAAAGTCTTTCCCAAGTAGTATACTACTGGTATATGAGACTCTTTGGTATCATGTCAATTGGAATAAACTTTATAGTCTTGCCGAGTAGGGAACTACTCGTATGTAGGACTCTTCGACTTCATGTCAGTCGGAATGTGTGTTTATAGTCTTGCCGAGTAAAATGTTACTCGTATATGGGACTCTTCAGCTTCATGTTAGCTAGAAAAAGAGCTTTATAGTCTTTCCCGAGTGGCGTCTCACCCAGAAGTTAGACTCCTCCGCATCATGTCAGCGGGAATGAGGAATTTATAGTCTCTCCCGAGTAGTGCACTACTCGAAAGTTAGATTCTTCAGCGTCATATCGGCTGAAATAATGTTGCTCATGGCAACTGATGGCCACGCATGTAGGCCGAGTACCACTTTATGAAAATAAATCCACGGCGTGGTTAGGTGTACTCGAGAAAGATACCTGCGTCCCCAATTTTAATGAAGACCAGTTTGTGATCCTTGTAAGGATATATCCTCGAGCCCTAGTGGATAAAACAGATACCCAAACATATATGTTTAGCAATAAGGCTCTCATGAAGCATATCTGTTTACCTCATCGGCTCCTGTTAGTAGCACCAGCGCTATAATTTCAACTCAGCCTGCAGGTGGCCCACATGGAGCATGCTACTGTAGGAACTCATATCTTGGTGGCCCAGCATCGACTGTGTAGGCCCAAGCCCATTTAGTCGGCACAGGCTCTATAAATAACGGGGAGAGAGAAAAAGATTCCTTCGTCTTCCCTAAATTAGCCAATCGTTTTGTCTTCCGTCTCTGCGCCCAAATTTCGCCTTTTGCTCGGCTAGGGTTAGCTGCTGCTGCTGTTCCTCGCTCGAACTCGAGCGATTCCAGTCCGCTTCGTCTGTTCCAAGACCCCAATTCGCTTTTCCCCCAGACCTTTCCTCTCCCAACCATGCCGAAAGCTTCGGATCTTGCGGGTGCGCCGGAGAATGCCTGGCCGACTTCGGATTGCGGCTCGGTGAAATTGAGGCTGCTGGAGAGTCAATTGAAGTTGCCCAGCCAGGAGGTGATCCGCTGGCGGTTGGCTAAGGGTGAGTCGGTCCCAAATCCCCAATCTGGCGAAACAGTAGTTTTTGCCTCTTTTTTCGATCGGGGTTTGTGCCTTCCCTCTTCTGATTTCTTTCGCCACATCCTTGACTTCTATGGGTTGGAGTTGGTGAATTTGAATCCCAACTCGATTCTTCAAATCTCCATATTTGTCACTCTTTGCGAGTGCTTTTTGGGTGTGGAACCCCATTTTAATTTCTTCAGGCATCTGTTCCACATCAAACCCCAGCCCTCCAAGAATAATGTCATTGTGATTGGGGGGGGGGGGGCGGTCTCCAGTTGAGGAGTGATAGGAAGAAAAAGTATCTTGATCTCCCCTTGAAATCTTCCCTAAAAGGCTGGCACAAGGAGTGGTTCTATTGCGCAGATCTGGCTCCCTCCTTGCGTCCATTCACCGGCTTGCCACCGGTAGCTTTACCAAATTGGTCAGCAGATCCAACCTTTGAGGAGATGGGCCAAGTGCATCAATTGCTGGTGAAATTAGATGATCTTATGAAAGCTGGCCTGACTGGACCTTGGGTGGCCCGCCGTTTCCTGACTCGGCGCATCCAGCCGCTGAAGCTGAGGAGCGCGTTCGGCTAGGCCTTTAAGGGCAAAAAAGATCCTGACCGAGTAAGCGATGAGTCGGCCGACAAGCGCACAGTGACCGAGACCCTGTTCGGTTACTTCTCCGAAGGGGTGATCGCGACCGAAGATGATAATCACCGGGTTGCGGCTTATAGCTTCATTCGGCCCCGTACCAAGGTAATCTCTATCCTTCTTCTGTGATGAATGCCTGTAGGCTTGTGTCTGCGATTGTCCAGCATTGTATAATGTACTTTGTTGACTCATCTGCAGTGGCACGAGGAGTTTGATGAGGACTCCCGTCCATTGTTGGCCGTCAAATCAAAGAAGAGGCCGAGGAGCCCCCCTGTTGCCCAGCCCGACTCCAAGAGAGCCGGGAAAAGGCCCGTTCTATATCAAGGTGAAGGGGCCATGACGCCGCGTGTCGTGGTTGGAAGCCTGAAGATAAAGGACACCGCCGCCGCGGCGCCTAGGCGATCAAGTCCTAGGTTGGGATCAATATGGCCGAGCTCGACGATGCCAAGCCCAGTGAAAGCGCCACCGAGTACGTGGTCCGAGCAGGCGCCGCCAAGCACACGGGTGCCTGAGTTGGCCACACCCCCGACGGGGTCGCCTCTAGTTGTCACGCCGCCGCCGACTGCTTCGCCGACCAGGCCGACAATCGGGCGCAGCGCTCCACAGGGACTCGGATCGCCCGGTGGGAGACTGAAGTTCTCCAAGAGGTATGCTGCTCCGGATTCTTCTGGGGTTCTTGTCTATTGCAGTTGTACTTTGATGTTTGTTTCGCCATGCAGGAAGCGTGCCAATATCAATCTCAAGGAGACCGCCTCGATCGCTCCTCTTGAAGAGCCCGCCCCAGCCGAGCCGGCGCCTGCGAGCACACCCGCTGAGCCGGTGGCCAGCCTAGTCACGGAGACTGAGGTGGTCCCGACCACGGGGTCGCTGGTGCCGCCCGACCAAGGAGCAATTGCTGAGGTTGCTGCCCTAGCCCCTGAGCCAACGCCCGCTGCCGAGGTCGTTGCCGGAGCCCCCAAGTCGACCCCTGAGGTCACAGAGGACGCCGATGTGGGGGCCGGGACCCCGTCTCCATCATGGTCGTCGTCATCGTCGTCGTCGCTGCCGCCGGAGATCCCGAACCTTCCTCGGATTGAAGCTCCTCCGCGTAGGTTCCCTCGAACGTTCACCTGGACGGCTGCTGACGGAACCGTGAAGAGCTTCAAGCTTGATGAGGCCGCGGCGAGAAGGGAACGCGAAAGCTTGCTTCGCGCCGCCATTACCGGGTCCTAGGGAGTTGGGGTATGATTCTTCTGGCAGAGTCGTGGTGGTCTTCTTATTTTGATGTCTGACTCCACTCTTGACTTATTCTTTCCCTGAGTAGAAACTCGTCGATCACAATGAGGAGATGACCATGATCCTGGTCGAAATGGCCCCCCACCTCGCGGAATTAGAGCAGCTCCGGGCGTTGAAGGCCGAGATGGAGGAGCGCCACGCGGGGAGGGAAGCTTGGCTGAAGGACGCCGCCACCCAGCTTAGGGATGAAAATTGGACCCAAGCCGCAAAGATCAGAGGTAAGTCCCCCGATTGCGTCTTCCCAACTGAACTCTTGATGTGTTTCTCTAGCTGCGTTGTTCCCGACTGCCCAGTTGCGTCTTGGCTGCAAGGTTGAGTCCATGACTAATCTGTCGTGCAGCCCTCGAAGCCGAGTTAAAGACCCAAACAGAGGAGGAAGCCCAGCTGAAGGAGGCCGAAGAAGCCAAGGCCGAGCTTGAGAAGGTCAAGGCCGACCTGACAGGGGCCAACGCCGAGCTTGAACGGGAGAGGGCCGAGTTAAAAGAGGCCACAATCAAGCTCGGTGAAGAAAAAGCCAAACTGGAGAAAACCGTAGCCAAGTGGGAGGCCGACTACGAAAGTAAGTCCCCAACCTGATCGTGATCTTAACCAATCCATTAATCATTCCATCTGCAACCGAGCCTGACAAGTTTACTTGCCGGTGGACCCTGATAGACATGAGAGCCAATGTCCAGGCCCAATATCGGTTTTACACAGAGGAGATAAGAGTCATCAGGGAGTCACGGGAAGCCCTCGTCGGGTCCGTGAAAGGGCTCCTTGACCTCATAGATCCCAGCCCTGTGGGAACTAGTTGCAGCAGGATCCCCCAAGTAGAGGCGCGTCTTGAGGATGCACCGAGTGCCTTGAAGAAGTACTCGGATGAGCATGTCATTGCCGGCGTGGCCCAAACCCTGGCGATGACCAAATCAATCTACCCGAGGGCAGACATTGAAGCCATCGGGGAGGGGTTTGCCGAGGAGACGACGCCCGAGGAGGCGCTGGAGCTGATAGCCCGGGCGAGGCCGACTGCTGAGATAATCACCCGAGACCTGGGTCTATAAGAGTAATATATCATGTAGTTGGTATATATAAACTTTTGTGGAAAACATGTGTAAATATATGTGCAGTGCCGCCAAACCTTGAATTACTACTCAACTGTCATTAGCTTTACCCGAATGTGTAGTCTACGCTGAGTTAGTCTGTCGGAACTTAATAAAATCATTCACTGTAAGAAAGTATACTCGGGCAAACGTGACAGTCGTAGTAAGGCTTCATAACTGGAGTAAGACAGGCTCGTGTATTATTGACAAAACACATATAATACATGCAGCCCCCGACTCACTACTCGGTTGATACAAGCGGCGTAGTGAGTCAGAGAGAACTGTACACATGATAAAGTATAAAGCTCAGGTATAGAAAGGACATAGCTGTTCTATATTCCATGAGTTGCTGATGAGGACACCATCTTCGGTCTTCAGTCGGTAGGCGCCTGGCCGCGTAACCTTGGCTATAATGAACGGCCCTTCCCAAAGTGGGGATAATTTGTGCCTGTCTTTGGTGGTTTGTATTTTTCTCAAGACGAGATCCCCGACCAAAAAGGCGCGGCCACGGACATTGCGATTATGGTAGCGACGCAGTCCTTGAAGATACCTTGCCGACTGGATTGTTACGGTGTCCCTTGCTTCTTCCAACTGATATAGCTCGACCAATCGGGTATTGTTTGAGATGTCTTCTGAGTAAGCCCGGACTCGCGGGGAGCCGAACTGTAACTCTGTCGGTAGCATAGCCTCGGCACCGTAGACCAGAAAGAAAGGGAAATGCCCTGTTGCTCGACTAACTGTGGTTCTGAGAGACCAGAGAACAGATGGGAGTTCTTGTACCCACCGGCCCGCGTATGGTTGTAGTTGGTCGAATATCCTGGCCTTGATGCCTTGTAAGACCATACCATTGGCTCGTTCGACCTGCCCGTTGCTCCGCGGGTGTGCCACAGATGCATAGCAGATCTTGATGCCGAAGTCTTCACAGAAGTCTTGAAATACGCCGCCCGTGAACTGAGTACCGTTGTCGGTGATGATGCGATTAGGGACCCTGAAACGGTATAGTATACTCATGATGAAGTCCTTTGCTCGTGCCTCTGTTATGGTTGCAACGGGTTTGGCCTCAATCCACTTGGTAAATTTATCCACCGCGACGAATAGATGTGTGAATCCTTCTGGCGCTTTCTTGAAAGGCCCGACCATGTCGAGCCCCCATACTGCGAATGGCCAAGAAATAGGGATAGTTTGGAGTTCTTGGGCTGGGAGATTAGTTTGTCTTGCATAGAACTGGCAACCTTCGCACTTGCGAACAATTTCTTTTGCGTCTGTTACTGCTGTGGGCCAGAAAAATCCCTGCCGGTAAGCCTTTCCGATTGACGTCCTAGATGCGGCATGGTTGCCACATATGCCCGAGTGGATCGACTGCAGGATCTGCTTGCCTTCCTCGGTGGTGACGCAACGCATGAGGACACCGGATGCGCTCCTTTGGTACAGGTCTTCTCCGACTAGTAGAAAGCTTTTGCTTCGACGCTTGATTTGCTCGGCTTGACTGCGATCGTCTGGGAGTTCGTCGTCCAGGAGAAATTTGACAACAGGGGCTCGCCAGTCTTGACATATGTGCAGCACCTCGTCTGTAGCCAGGGTAGGTTCGCCTCCCGACTGCTGTGGCGCCGGTTTCTTCTTGACCGATGGCTCCATGAGTTGCTCGACAAAGATTCCAGTTGGAACTGCTTCTCGCTTGGATCCCATATTTGCCAGCTCGTCTGCCGCGTCATTGTATTGGCGCAGGACGTGTGTTATTTCCAGCCCGTCGAACTTGTTTTCCAGCTTGCGGACCTCCTGACAGTATGCCGCCATGGTATCATCGAGACAAGTCCAGTCTTTCATGACTTGGTTTACTACGAGTTGGGAATCTCTGCGCACAACCAGTTGACGTATGCCGAGTGATATAGCAATCCGGAGCCCGTGGATAAGTGCCTCGTACTCGGCGACGCTGTGGGAAGCCGAGAAGTGGGTTTGTAGGACGTACTTGAGCTTTTCGCCGGTGGGGGATGTTAATACGACTCCAGCCCCGGCGCCGCCGATCCGTAGAGAATCGTCGAAGTACATTGTCCAGTACTCTAGCTTCGCTGTTGATGTAGGCAGTTGAACTTCTGTCCACTCAACTACGAAGTCGGCTAGAGCTTGTGATGTAATTGCTGTCCGTGGCTGAAAGGTGATATTGAACGCCATCAGCTCGAGTGCCCATTTAGCGATTCGGCCACTGGCCTCGCGATTATGAAGGACATCCCCGAGTGGGAACGATGTAACCACCATGACTTGATGTGCTTGGAAGTAGTGCACAAGCTTCCGGACTGTGATGAGTAGGCCATATAACAGCTTCTGGACTTGCGGATATCTCGTTTTCCAGTCGGCAAGCACCTCGCTGACAAAGTAAACTGGCCGTTGTATTTTCTGGATGTGACCCTGTTCGGATCGCTTGACCACCAGCATCGTGCTGACTACCTGAGTGGTTGCCGCCAGATACAACATTAGCGGTTCTTGGGGCATAGGTGACGCCAACACGGGGGGTGATGTTAGAAAATGTTTGAAGTCTTCAAAGGCTTGTTGGGTGTCCGGAGTCCATTGGAAATTGTCCGCCATTTTGAGTAGCTTGAAGAAGGGCATACCCCGTTCGCCTAGTCGAGAGATAAATCGGCTGAGTGCCGCCATGCAGCCTGTCAGCTTCTGGACGTCCTTCTGGTTAGCCGGGGGAGCCATGTTCATTATGGCGTTGACTTTCTCCGGGTTTGCCTTGATGCCACGCTGTGAGACGATGAAGCCGAGTAACTTGCCGAATGGCACTCCGAAGGCGCATTTTTCCGGGTTCAACTTCATCTTGAATCGTCGAAGATTTTGGAATGTTTCTTCCAGGTCAGCGATGAGGTCTTCTTTGGACTTGGTCTTGATCACCACGTCGTCAACGTAGGCTTCCACGTTGCGCCCGATCTGAGTGTGCAGACACCGCTGAATTGCCCATTGATAGGTTGCTCCAGCATTTTTCAGACCGAATGGCATTGTGGTGTAGCAGTACGCTCCAAACGGCGTGATGAAAGATGTCTTTAAGCAGTCTTCCTCCCTCAGGCTGATTTGATGGTATCCCGAGTAGCAGTCGAGAAAACTGAGTAGGTCGCACCCGGCCGTAGAATCTACCACTTGATCTATCCTGGGAAGACCAAATGGGTCCTTGGGGCACGCCTTGTTGAGATCGATGTAGTCGACACACATGCGCCATTTACCGTTTTTCTTCCGGACCAGAACTGGGTTTGCCAGCCAGTCCGGATGATAGACCTCCTTGATGAACCCGGCTGCGAGGAGCTTGGTGATCTCCTCCCGAATAGCATCCTTGCGGTCATGAGCGAAGCGCCGTAGCCGTTGCTTGAATGGCTTGGCGTCTGTCTTCACATTTAGGGCGTGCTCGATCACCTCCCTTGGTACGCCCGGCATGTTGGGCGGTTTCCATGCGAAGATATCTTTATTGGCTTGTAGGAAGGTGATGAGCGCGTCTTCCTATTTGGGGTCGAGTCCGGTCCCGACTAGAGCAGTCTTGGAGGGGTCGAAAGGGTCCAGGGGGATCTTTTTCGTGTCAGAGTCCACTAAAATTCCTGACTTCGCTGCCTTTTTCGCCGGAACCTGATCTTGCTCGACTTCAGTTGTGACGGCTTGCCGAATGCTATTGCGCCCGACTGCCGTCTCTTGTGATTGAGCCAATTCGCAGCTCTCCTTGTCGCAGGTGAAGGTTTGCTTGACGTCGTTGCGTAGGAAGAGGACTCCTGCTGGCCCAGGCATCTTGAGCACCATATATGTATAGTGCGGTATTGCCATAAATTTGGCAAGTGCTAGTCGTCCAAGTATCGCGTGGTACGCGGTCTCGAAGTAGGCGACCTCGAAGCAGACGTTTTACGTGCGGAAGTTATCCCGCGTGCCGAAGGTTACTGGCAATATGATCTGCCCGAGTGGAGTTGATGACAGGCCGGGAATTATCCTGTGGAAGGGCGTGGTGCTCAGCTGTAGTTCTGAACGAGGGATTTTCATCTCGTCCAAAGTCTTGGCGAATAGGATGTTGAGCGCGCTACCTCTATCGATGAGGGTTTTCTTCAGCCTGATGTTTCTGACGACCGGGTCCAGGACGAGTGGATAACGTCCCGGGTGAGAAACCCGATCTGGGTGATCTGTGTGGTTGAAGGTAATGGCCATCTCTGACCAACGCAGGTACTGGGGGGTGTCCGCCGTAGAGACCGTGTTGATGTCGCACGCTGTTATCTTTTGTTTGCGCTTGGACTCATACACGGATGGCCCTCCGAAGATATGGTTGAGCTCGGCCTGAGGATCTAGGAAATCATCGGCCGGACCCTGATCTGGCTTGTCTTTGTCCTTGTCAGCGCCAGATGATGAAGCCTGCTCGGAGGCAAACTTCTTAAGCATGTAGCAATCTTTTGCTGCGTGCTTGCCCTTGGGGTGGAAGGGGCATGGCCCACTCATGACCTTCTAATAGTCGTTATTCCGCTAGGGCCACGACAGAGTGTGCTCCATATTGGCCACCTCGGTGTCCAACTTCCGCTTGCGGCTGCCAGACTTGTTCTGAGACGGCTCGTTGTCGGCTTTTGCCTTCTGGTCTTTCTGTCGGGACTCCTTCTCGTCGAGGGCCTCTACGACCGCTTCAGCCGAGTCGGCATATTTGTTGGCCATATCGAAAAGAGCCTAGACAGATGGTGGTGGCTTCCGAGTGAACTTTGCGATAAACGGGGCGTCTTTTACTCCCTTGCGGAAGGCGGCGATGACGGCCTCATCTCTGATCATTGGGATCTTGTTGCGCTTCTCGAAGAACCTCTTGATAAAATCTCGTAGAGACTCGTTCTTCTTCTGGTGTAGCTGATAAAGATCGTGCTCTGAAGACGGCCTCTCGTAGGTCCCCTGAAAGTTAGCGATGAACCGCTCCCTGAGTTCTCCCCAGGAACCGATCGACCGCCTTGGGAGCCCTATCAACCATGTCCTTGCCGAGTCGGCTAGCGCGACTGGGAGGTAGTTAGCCATGGCTTTGTTGTCGCCCCCAGCAGCTCGAACCACTAGGGTGTACACGGTGAGCCAGGACTCGGGATTTGTTTTGTCGTCATACTTTTCAATCCCTGTGGGCTTAAAGCCAGCCGGCCAGTGGACGTCCTGTAGCTCCCGAGTGAAAGCTGGGATGCCTTCCTCTTCGTGAGGGCTCGGGCTTCGACCACAGCGGTTAAACCACTCGTGATGGAGACCAAAGCGCTTGTTTTTATCTTCCAGTCGGCAGCGCTCATCTTCGTGTCGTTCGTGGCGCTGGGCGTTGATAGTGTGGTGAAGGTCGTGTTGTAGGCGCTCTCGGAGGTCTTGATTAGGTCGACGATCGTACTGATGACGCTGCCGGTTGTCATTGCCGAGTGACGTTTGCCTCGACTCCTCGCGTGGCCGACTTGAGCCGGCCGCCCGACGCCGTGCAGACGTGGATGAGCCTGCTGTTGGAGATCCCGACTGGTGAGTTGGTACTAGGGTGTCGCCCGACTGCTGTTGTTGTTGCTGGCAGGTAGCAGCCGTGTCATCGCCTTGATCTTGGCGATAGTTGGGGTGGCCTGATGATTAGGCCCGAGCTGGAGCATATCCAGCAAGGTTGTGGCGGCCACAACATTCTGTTGTGGCGTGACGAAGACGTTGTGATCGCCGACTTTAGTCTGGAGAATCTGCTGCTGAGCTACTCGCCCAGCCTTGCATAGCCCGTTATTGCGAGCTTCGCGGTCAGCTTCCTCCTGTTGTCGCAATCGGCGCGTCTCCTCCTGTTGCTCCTCTTGTAGTCGGCGCACCTCGGATGGTGGTGTTGAGGCCATGAAGATCTCGCGGGGGAGGAGAAAGCTTGCTAGACTGGAGTCTGAACTGGCGTTCGAACCGTTATCCGACTTGGAGTCAGACTCCAAGTAGTTTATCGGAGTGAGAACGACCCCGACCTCTCTAGATAGTAGTTTATCGGAGTGAGAACGACCCCGACCTCTCTAGATCCAATCTGAAACGACGCTTGGCCATGTCCAAACTGAATCGCAGGAGATCGGGTCTGCTGCATGGGGTGTAGATCCGCAGCGTCGCCGAGTCCGTGTAGGAGATTGATGATCTCTCCCCTTCTCGGCCCAACCTGAGCTGGCTCAAGGCCTAGCGCAAGTCGGACACCGAAGGAGAGAGTTGTCCCGATGCTCGGCGAAGTAAAGGACTGCCACAGTAGATCGTTGAAGGAGATTGTGGCGTCCTGTGGGCCGACTGGCGCAACGTCGGCTGGTTCCTCGGCCGGCTGGATTGGATCTGCTTCGGCCAAGGTAAGGTTGCCGATCTGGTCGGCAATGAAATCGAGGCTTCCGAATGAGATAATGTCTCCAGGAGAGAACTTGTCGCCGTCGATCTTGGTTGCTGGATCCATCGAGCTTGTGGATGTGAAACTCGCCAGAGCCCCTACCTGGCGCGCCAACTGTCGATGTTTTACACCAGCAATAGAACTATAGGGCTACTCGGCAAGGGGAAACTCGGTGGATTGCAGAGGAACACAAATAGATTTTATACTGGTTCAGGCCCTCAATGTGAGGTAATACCCTACGTCCAGTTGTGGTGTTATTCCTCTGATGGGTTATGTTGATCAATGATCTTGCGTGCTATTCTCTGCCCTCAAGGGGCGCCCTGCCTCCCTTTATATACTAGGGGACAGGGGTACATGATAAGGATCCCAGCCGGATACGGCCAAGGGATTTCCTTTAGAGATAGAAACTTATCCGACTAAGACTCTGTTTTCCTTATCGTACAAGGTAAGGCCTGTCGGGTGCTATCTTATCTCTAATTACATGATTCGGCCCATCCTCTATCCGAGTGGCCCATATGTTGGTGGTGAGGTACCCGGGGCCCATGGTCTCCATACCTTACAAGGATCACAAGCTAGTCTTCATAAAAATTGGGGATGCAGGTATCTTTCTCACACCTAACCACGCTGTGGATTTATTTTCATAAAGTGGTACTCGGCCTACATGCGTGGCCATCAGTTGCCATGAGCAACATTATTCTAGCCGATATGATGCTGAAGAGTCTAACTTTCGAGTAGTGCACTACTCGAGAGGGACTATAAATTCCTCATTCCCGCTGACATGATGCGGAGGAGTCTAACTTCTGGGTGGGACGCTACTCGAGAAAGACTATAAACTCTTTTTTCCAGCTGACATGAAGCTGAAGAGTCCCATATATGAGTAACATCTTACTCGGCAAGACTATAAACACACACTCCGACTGACATGAAGTCAAAGAGTCCTACATACGAGTAGTTCCCTACTCGGTAAGACTATAAATTATATTCCGGTTGACATGATACCGAAGTGTCTCATATACCAGTAGTAATCTACTCGGGAAAGACTTCCAGGTTAAAGATCTTTGACTTTATGTTTAATTGTCTTCACAATTAAGCACAAAGTCGGGGGCTACACCTAATAGGTGCGCCTATTCGGCGCATACTATTCATATACCTACATGAAGCCCTTCATAGCCTCGTTGCCAGCTGACATGAAGCAGGACTCGGGAAGAAGACTCACTTGGACAAAGAGTACTCGGGAGCATTGCACTCGGGCAATCTTCACCGTGGAGGATGAGCACTCGGCATCAGCTGTGACTCAACTATGAAGGTCTCAGGGGCTACTGTGGAGGCCATGGGCCCTGGGTACCTCACCATCAGCATATGGGCCACTCGGATAGAGGATGGGCCGAATTATGTAATTAGATATAAGATAACACTCGGCAGGCTTTACCTTGTATGATAAGAAAAACAAGCTTAGTCGGATAAGTTTCTATCTCTATAAAGGAAATCCCTTGGCCATATCCGGCTGGGATCCTTATCATGTACCCCTGTCCCCTAGTATATAAAGGGAGGCAGGACGCCCCATGAGGGTAGACGAAAGATCATCAATCAACAAACACCTTAGAGGAATAACACCTCAACTGGACGTAGGGTATTACCTCACATCAAGGGCCTAAACCAGTATGAATCTTCTCTGTGTTCCTCTGCAATCCACCGAATTCACCTTCGCCGAGTAGCCCTATAGTTTTATTGCCGGTGCAGAGCATCGACAGTTGGCGCGCCAGGTAGGGGCTCCGGTGAATTCTTCATCAGCAGATTTGATGGATTCGACCAACGGAGTCAATGGCAATTCTCCCCTGGAGACGCAATTACCTTCGGGAGCCTAGATTTCGTTGCCGATCAACTCGGCAATCTCACCTTGGCTGAGGCAGACCCAATCTCGCCGGCCGAGGAACTAGCCGAAATTGCGCCAGTCGGCCCATAGGACACCGCCGTCTCCTTCAATGACTTACTGCGGCAGTCCTTCACATCGCCGAGCATCGGAACAACCCTCTCCTTCGGCGTCCGACTCGCGCTAGGCCTTGAGCCAGCCTGGGTTGGGCCGAGAAGGGGAGAGATCGTCAATCTCCCGCACAGCTTCGGCGATGCTGCGCATCTACATCCCACACAGCAGACCCGACCTCCAATAATTCAGTTTGGACACGGCCAAGCGCCGTTTCAGATTGGATCTAGAGAGGTCGAAGTCGTTCTTACTCCGATAAACTATTCGGAGTCTGACACCAAGTCGGATAGCGGTTCGAGCGCCAGCTCGGACTCTAGTTTGGCAAGCTTCCTCCTTCCCCGCGAGATCTTCATAGCTTCAACACCACCTTCCGAGGTACGCCGACTACAACAAGAGGAGGCCAACCGCAAGGCCCGCAATGACGGGCTACGCCAGGCTAGGCGAGTCGCCTAGCAGCAGATCCTCCAAACCAAAGTCGGCGACCATGACGTCTTCGTCACGCCACAACAGAACGTTGTGGCCGCCGCAACCCTGCTGGACACACTCCAGCTCGGGCCTGATCACCAGGCCACCCCGACTATCGCCAAGATCAAGGCGATGATCACAGCTGTTGCCTATCAGCAGCAACAGCAGTCGGGCGACACAGTTATACCGACCAACCGGTCGGGTTCTCTGGCGGCAGGTTCATCTGCATCAACACGACACTGGGTGGCCGGCTCCAGTCGGCAACGTGAAGAGTCCTGGCAAACAACGCTCGGCAATACCAACAATGATAACCGACGGCGTCGCCAGTACGATCGCCGACCCAATCAAGACCTCCGAGTACGACTGCAACGCGACCTTCGCCACACCTTAAACGCTCGACGTGAAGAACGCAAAGAAGACGAACGCCACCGACTGGAGGACGAAAACGAGCACTTTGGTCTCCACCACGAGCGGCTGCACCGCCGAGATCGGAGCCGGAGCCCTCACGAAGACGAAGGCATCCCACCTTTCACTTGGGAGCTATAGGACGTCTATTGGCCGACTGGCTTTAAGCCCACTGGGATTGAAAAGTATGACGGCAAGACAAATCCTGAGTCCTGGCTCACCGTTTATACCCTAGCAGTTCGTGCCGCTGGGGACGACAGCAAAGCCATGGCTAACTACCTCCCAGTCGCGCTAGCCGACTCTGCGAGGACATGGCTGACAGGCCTCCCGAGGTGGTCGATCGGTTCCTGGGGACAACTCAGGGAGCGGTTCATTGCTAATTTCCAGGGGACCTATGAGAGACCGGCTTCAGAGCATGATCTTTATCAGCTGCACCAGAAGAAAAAGAGTCTCTGCGCGAATTCATCAAAAGGTTTTCCGAGAAGCGCAACCAAATTCCAACTGTCAAAGACGAGGCCGTCATCGCCGCCTTTCGCAAGGGGGTAAAAGACGCCCCGCTTGTCGATGTTTTACACCGGCAATAAATATATGGGGCTACTCGGCAGATGGGAACTCGGTGGATTGCAAAGGAACACAGAGGGATTTTATACTGGTTCAGGCCCTCAATGTGAGGTAATACCCTACGTCCAGTTTATATGTATTCCTTTGAGGAATTATGGTGGCGATTCTGATGAACCGTATGGCCATGAGCTTATGTGTGCTCGTCTCGTGCTTTCTGCCCCCATGGGGCGCCCTGCCTCCCCTTATATACTGGGGGACAGGGTTACAAGGTAGGAGTCCCCATCGGATTACGACTAGGAGATCTCCCCTTAGAGATATAACGCACCCGACTAGGACTGTATATTCCTTTCTATACAAGGTGAAGTCTGCCGAATCTAGCTATATCTCTAATTACAAGGCCAGGCCCATCCTCTGTCCGAGTGGCCCATGTGCTTGTCATGAGGTACCCGGGGCCCATGGCACCCACAGTAGCCCCCGAGACCTTCATAGTTGAGTCACAGCTGATGCCGAGTGCTCATCCTCCATGGTGAAGATCGCCCGAGTGCGTTGCTCCCGAGTACTCTTTGTTCGAGTGTGTCTTCTTCCCGAGTCCTGCTTCATGTCAGCTGGCAACGAGGCTATGAAGGGCTCCGTGTAGATGTATGAATAGTGTGCGCTGAATAGGCGCACCTATTAGGTGTAGCCCCCGACTTTGTGCTTAATTGTGAAAACAATTAAACATGAAGTCAAAGATCTTTAACCTTGAAGTCTTTCCCGAGTAGATTACTACTGGTACATGAGACTCTTCGGTATCATGTCAACCGGAATATAATTTATAGTCTTGCCGAGCAGGGAACTACTCGTATGTAGGACTCTTCGACTTCATGTCAGTCGGAATGTATGTTTATAGTCTTGCCGAGTAGGATGCTACTCGCATATGGGACTCTTCAGCGTCATGTCAGCTGGAAAGGGGGTGTTTATAGTCTTTCCCGAGTGGCGTCCCATTCGGAAGTTAGACTCTTCAGCTCGTCAGCTGGAAGAATGTTTATAGTCTTTCCCGAGTAGTGTGGGTGCCATGGGCCCCGGGTACCTCATGACAAGCATATGGGCCACTCGGATAGAGGATGGGCCTAGCCTTGTAATTAGAGATATAGCTAGATTCGGCAGACTTCGCCTTGTATAGAAAGGAATATACAGTCCTAGTCGGGTACGTTATATTTCTAAGGGGAGATCTCCTAGTCGTAATCCGATGGGGACTCCTACCTTGTAACCTTGTCCCCCAGTATATAAGGGGAGGCAGGGCGCCCCCTAAGGGCACGAGCTCATAGAAGCAAACATCAATCCTCAAAGGAATACCACCATAACTGGACGTAGGGTATTACCTCACATCGAGGGCCTGAACCAGTATAAATCTCCTTGTGTTCCTTTGCAATCCACCGAGTTTCCATCCGCCGAGTAGCCCCATATATTTATTGCCGGTGTAAAACATCGACAGTTGGCGCGCCAGGTAGGGGCTTCGGCGCGATCTGCATCTACAAGCTCGATGGATCCAGCAACCGAAGTCGACGGCAGCAAACTCCCCCCCGGAGATACAATCGCATTCAGAAGCCTTGACTTCGTCGCCGACCAGATCGGCAATCTCACCCCGGCCGACACGGACCCGGTCCAACCGGCCGAGGAACCAGCTGACTCCGCGCCAGTCGGCCCACACGACGCTGCGGCAATCTTCGACGACATGCTGCGGCGATCTCCAATACGCCCGAGTCCAGGGACAACTCTTCCTTTCAGTGTTCGACTCGGACTCGGTTCTGAGCCGGCCGAGATCGGGCCGAGAAGGGAAGAGATCGTCAACTTCCCGTTCGGACTCAGCGACGCCGCGGATATCTACAATCTACATCCGGCGCGGCA
Source organism: Oryza meyeriana var. granulata (assembly GCA_003991445.1). Classification (NCBI taxonomy): domain Eukaryota; kingdom Viridiplantae; phylum Streptophyta; class Magnoliopsida; order Poales; family Poaceae; genus Oryza; species Oryza meyeriana. The sequence continues at coordinate 227,681 of RYFJ01002867.1, read as the reverse complement.
AACCCGATCCCCTGGAGTTCGACTCGGATACGGCTCCGAGCCGCTCGAGATCGGATCTAGGGAGGTCGGAGTGGTAATCACCCCCATCAACTATTCCGACTACGACTCTCAGTCGGACTCCGACTTCCAGTCAGACTACGACTCTAAGTCGGATACCAGCTCGGCAAGCTTCACTCCGCCACGAGAAATTTTCATGGCATCCAGAGGCTCGACTCCTATTCAGGAATCATGCCGACGACACGAGCCACAAGAGGAGGAGGCCAGCCGACTGCGAGAACAACAAGAGGAAGAAGCAAGACGCCTGCACGCCCGCAACGACGATCTGCGCAGAGCCGGGCGGACTGCTCAGCAACAAGCCCTCCAAACCCGAGTCGGCGACCACGACGTCTTCGTCACGCCACAACAGAACATCGTGGCCGCCGCAACCCTACTGGACACGGTCCAACTTGGGCCTGATCACCAGGCCACCCCGACGATTGCAAGGATAAAAGCCATGCTTACCGCTGCTGCATGTCAGCAGCACCAACAGTCGGGCGATACCCTCATACCGACCAACCGGTCGGCATCCCCAATGGCAGTCTCGTCTACCTCAAAGCGACGCCGAGCGGCCGGCTCTAGTCGGCTGCACACGGAGTCACGCCAAACGTCACTTGGCAACCCAAACAACAACCGGCAACGTCGAAGTGACCGTCGGGACAACTGGGATCTCTGAGGCCAATTATGGCGTGATCTTCGGCAGGACACCAATGCTCGGCGCTGCGAACGAGAAGAAGATGAGCAACGCCAACTGGAAGACAAGAACGAGCATTTCGGCCTCCACCACGAGCGGTTTCGCCGCCGTAGTCGGGGTCGGAGTCCTCATGAAGACGAAGGCATACCGGCCTTCACCCAGGAGCTACAACAGGTCGACTGGCCGTCGAGTTTCAAGCCTACAGGCATCGACAAATACGATGGCAAGACCAATCCCGAGTCCTGGCTCACGGTCTACACTCTGGCGATCCGAGCAGCTGGGGGAAATCACAAAGTCATGGCTAACTACCTCCCAGTTGCTCTAGCCGACTCAGCGAGGACACGGCTAACAGGACTCCCAAAGCGATCAATCGGCTCTTGGGGAGAACTCCGGGAACGGTTCATCACCAACTTCCAGGGAACATACGAGAGGCCATCTTCCGAGTACGACCTATATCAGTTGCGCCAAAGGAAGAACGAGTCTCTTCGTGACTTCATCAAGAGGTTTTCTGAGAGGAGGAACTCAATCCCGAAGATCAAGGACGAGGTCATCATCGCCGCCTTTCGAAAAGGAGTCAGAGACACCTCGTTCATCGACAAATTCACGCGGAAGCCTCCCAACTCTGTCAAGGCCCTATTCGACATGGCAAACAAGTACGCCGACTCGGCTCACACTGTTGCCGAGGCCCTCGATGACAACAAGTCACCCTGACAGAAGAAGCGGGACGACACCGACGACGCGGTCCCGACTAAAGCTGGGAATCGCAAACGCAAGTCAGACGGCTCTATTGTGGCAGTCGGTCACAACCGCCTTCGACCTTCAACAACTGAGGATTATCAGAACAACAAGTGACATGCTCGGGGGCTCACAAGCTCAAACACGAGGATGGCATCCCCACTCCCAAATACCGAACAGCTAAGTCGCTTTCTGATAAACATCTCCTTACTCGGCCTTGCTAGTGCCACAGCCGCTTACACCTAATAGGTGTACAAGCTACGCATTTACTTTTTTCCGTTTTTGCTCTTAAATGATTACAAAAGTACTCGAGTAGCATAAATCTCGATCCGTGAAACTCTGCTCCATGTAAGACGAACTCAAGTCACCTAAAACGCGTGCCTGGGAAAGAGCCATGAGCCAACTCCTGACGCTAGGGGGCTATGACTAGTCGGGCAGAGTGCTTAAACGTAAGGGGTCAACTACTCGAGGAAATTAATATCAAAAAGAGGAAGAACACGTATTTACATACATTGTAAAATACATTTGATTCGGATGATTGTTTTCATCATCAGATGCTACTCATCCGATATCTTTATATTGCAGGCCCAGCTCCGGATGCGCGTGACAGGAACTCAGGGCTGCGAGCCCATCTCCTACGCTCGGGGGCTGGACAAGTCTGCCAAAATACACTTGGGATGCTCCATGAGGGCTACTTACCGAGTACTTGCGCCAGTCGAGACGTCATCTTCCCCGACTACGCTCCATGCGAGCTAACAATCGGCCCCCGGCGCCAGTCGGGGCTGTGTACCACTCGGCTAAGTAGGGTACGCCCCATGAGGGTCGCCAGCCGAATCCTACGCTAATGCTAGGTTCGGGTACCTTATTTGGCCACAACTCTGTCAGGTTGGGTACGCCCCATGAGGGTCGCCAGCCGAATCCTATGCTAATGCAAGATTCGGGTGCCTAGCTTGGCTATAACTCTGTTGGATAGGGTACGCCCCATGAGGGTCGCCAGCCGAACCCTCTGCTAATGCAAGGTTCGGGTACCTTGTTCGGCTTTACCCAAGTCAGAGAAGACTTATATCGTCAAAGTGCATCCGGAGTTCTCATGCACTGTGTCACACCTGAGGAGGGCAAGTAGATCCTGCATTATACCTACACAGGCTTACGTGGCAACCAGTTTGCATCCAGAACGTAAGTCGGAAAGGCTTGCGAATAAGGATTTCTCTGGCTGATTGCGGTTACCAACACCAAAAAACTCATCCTGACATGCGATGGATGATACTTCTCTAGAGCTATGCTGGATAGGTCGGCTCAGGCCGGCTTATTTGGTAGCAGCCACCAAGATATGAGTTCCTACAGTAGCATGCTCCATGTGGGCCGCCCGCAGGCTGAGTTGAAATTATAGCGCTGGTGCTACCCACAGGAACCGATGAGGTCAACAGATATGCTTCATGAGAGCCTTATTGCTAAACATATATGTTTGGGTATCTGTCTTATCCACCAGGTCTCGAGGATACATCCTTACAAGGATCACAAGCTGGTTTTCATTAAAATTGGGGATGCAGGTATCTTTCTCGGGTACACCTGACCACGCCGTGGATTTATTTTCATAAAGTGGTACTCGGCCTACATGCTTGGCCACCAGTTGCCATGAGCGACATTATTCCAGCCGACATGACGCTGAAGAGTCTAACTTTCGAGTAGTGCACTACTCGGGAGAGACTATAAACCTTCTTTCCCGCTGACATGATGCGGATGAGTCTAACTTCTGGGTGGGACGCCACTCGGGAAAGACTATAAACCCCTTATTCCAGCTGACATGAAGCTGAAGAGTCCTATATACGAGTAACATCCTACTCGGCAAGACTATAAACACACATTCCGACTGACATGAAGTCGAAGAGTCCTATATACGAGTAGTTCCCTACTCGGCAAGACTATAAATTATATTCCGGTTGACATGATACCGAAGAGTCTCATATACCAGTAGTAATCTACTCGGGAAAGACTTCAAGGTTAAAGATCTTTGACTTCATGTTTAATTGTTTTCACAATTAAGCACAAAGTCGGGGGCTACACCTAATAGGTGCGCCTATTCGGCGCACACTATTCCAACATCTACATGGAGCCCTTCATAGCCTCGCTGCCAGCTGACATGAAGCAGGACTCGGGAGAAGCAGCACTCAGACAAAGAGTACTCGGGAGCAATGCACTCGGGAAGACTTCACCGTGGAGGATGAGCACTCGGCATCAGCTGTGACTCAACTATGAAGGTCTCGGGGGCTACTGTGGGTGCCATGGGCCCCGGGTACCTCATGACAAGCATATGGGCCACTCGGATAGAGGATGGGCCTAGCCTTGTAATTAGAGATATAGCTAGATTCGGCAGACTTCGCCTTGTATAGAAAGGAATATACAGTCCTAGTCGGGTACGTTATATCTCTAAGGGGAGATCTCCTAGTCATAATCCGATGGGGACTCCTACCTTGTAACCTTGTCCCCCAGTATATAAGGGGAGGCAGGGCGCCCCCTAAGGGCACGAGCTCATAGAAGCAAACATCAATCCTCAAAGGAATACCACCATAACTGGACGTAGGGTATTACCTCACATCGAGGGCCTGAACCAGTATAAATCTCCTTGTGTTCCTTTGCAATCCACCGAGTTTCCATCCGCCGAGTAGCCCCATATATTTATTGCCGGTGTAAAACATCGACAAGTAGTATGCTACTCGAAAGTTAGACTCCTCCGCATCATGTCAGCGGGAATGAGAATTTTATAGTCTCTCCCGAGTAGTGTACTACTCGAAAGTTAGACTCATCCGCGTCATGTCAGCGGGAATGAGAAATTTATAGTCTCTCCCGAGTAGTGTACTACTCGAAAGTTAGACTCATCCGCGTCATGTCAGCGGGAATGAGAAATTTATAGTCTCTCCCGAGTAGTGCACTACTCGAAAGTTAGACTCTTCAGCGTCATGTCGGCTGGAATAATGTTGCCAATGGCAACTGGTGGCCACGCATGTAGGCCGAGTACCACTGTATGAAAAATAAATCCACGGCGTGGTCAGGTGTATCCGAGAGAGATATCTGCATCCCCAATTTTAATGAAGACCAGCTTGTGATCCTTGTAAGCATATATCCTCGAGACCTGGTGGATAAAACAGATACCCAAACATATATGTTTAGCAATAAGGCTCTCATGAAGCATATCTGTTTACCTCATCGGCTCCTGTTGGTAGCACCAGCGCTATAATTTCAACTCAGCCTGCGGGCGGCCCACATGGAGCATGCTACTGTAGGAACTCATATCTTGGTGGCTGCTACCAAATAAGCCGGCCTGAGCCGACCTATCCAGCATAGCTCTAGAGAAGTATCATCCATCGCATGTCAGGATGAGTTTTTTGGTGTCGGTAACCGCAATCAGCCAGAGAAATCCTTATTCACAAGCCTTTCCGACTTATGTTCTGGATGCAAACTGGTTGCTACGTAAGCCTGAGTGGGTATAATGCAGGATCTGCTTGCCCTCCTCAGGTGTGACATAGTGCATGAGAACTCCGGATGCACTTTGACGATGTAAATCTTCTCTGACTTGGGTAAAGCCGAACAAGGTACCCGAACCTTGCATTAGCAGAGGGTTCGGCTGGCGACCCTCATGGGGCGTACCCTATCCAACAGAATTATAGCCAAGCTAGGCACCCGAACCTTGCATTAGCATAGGATTCGGCTAGCGACCCTCATGGGGCGTACCCAACCTGACAGAACCGTGACCAAATAAGGTACCCGAACCTAGCATTAGCGTAGGATTCGGCTGGCGACCCTCATGGGGCGTACCCTACTTAGCCGAGGGGTATACAGCCCCGACTGGCGCCGGGGGCCGATTGTTGGCTCGCATGGAGCGTAGTCGGGGAAGATGACGTCCCGACTGGCGCAAGTACTCGGTGAGTAGCCCTCATGGAGCATCCCGAGTGTATTTTGGCAGACTTGTCCAGCCCCCGAGCGTAGGAGATGGGCTCGCAGCCCTGAGTTCCTGTCACGCGTATCCGGAGCTGGGCCTGCAATATAAAGATATCGGATGAGTAGCATCTGATGATGAAAACAATCATCCGAATTAAATGTATTTTACAATACATGTAAATTCATGTTCTTCCTCTTATTGATATGAATTTTCCCGAGTAGTTGATCCCTTACGTTTAAGCACTCTGCCCGACTAGTCATAGCCCCCTAGCGTCGGGAGTTGGCTCATGGCTCTTTCCCAGACACGCGTTTTGGGTGACTTGAGTTCGTCTTTCATGGAGCAAAGTTTCACGGATTAGGATTTATGCTACTTGAGTACTTTTGCAATCATTTAAGAGCAAAAACAGATAAGAGTGCGGCTTGTGCACCTATTAGGTGTAAGCGGCTGCGGCATTGGTAAAGCCGAGTGAAGAAATGTTTATCAGAAAGCGACTTAGCTGTTCGGTATTTGGGAGTGGGGATGCCATCCTTGCGTTTGAGCTTGTGAGCCCCCGAGCATGTCACTTGTTGTCCTGATAGTCTTCAGTTGTTGAAAGTCGAAGACGATTGTGACCGACTGCCACAATAGAGCTGTCTGACTTGCGTTTGCGATTCCCAGCTTTAGTCGGGACCGCGTCGTCGGTGTCGTCCCGCTTCTTCTGTCAGGGTGACTTGTTATCATCGAGGGCCTCGGCAACAGCGTGGGCCGAGTCGGCGTACTTGTTTGCCATGTCGAATAGGGCCTTGACAGAGTTGGGAGGCTTCCGCGTGAATTTGTCGATGAACGAGGTGTCTCTGACTCCTTTTCGAAAGGCTGCGATGATGACCTCGTCCTTGATCTTCAGGATTGAGCTCCTCCTCTCAGAAAACCTCTTGATGAAGTCACGAAGAGACTCGTTCTTCCTTTGGCGCAACTGATATAGGTCGTACTCGGAAGAGCCGATTGATCGCTTTGGGAGTCCTGTTAGCCATGTCCTCGCTGAGTCGGCTAAAGCGACTGGGAGGTAGTTAGCCATGACTTTGTGATTTCCCCCAGCTGCTCGGATCGCCAGAGTGTAGACCGTGAGCCAGGACTCGGGATTGGTCTTGCCGTCGTATTTGTCGATGCATGTAGGCTTAAAGCCGACTGGCCAGTCGACCTGTCGTAATTCCTGGGTGAAGGCCGGTATGCCTTCGTCTTCATGAGGACTCCGACCCCGACTACGGCAGCGAAACCGCCCGTAGTGGAGGCCGAAATGCTCGTTCTCGTCTTCCAGCTGGCGTTGGTCGTCTTCTTCTCGTTTGCGGTGCCGAGCATTAATGTCTTGCTGAAGGTCGCGCCGCAGTCGGTCTCGGAGGTCCTGGTTGTCCCGACGGTCGCTTCGACGTTGCCGGTTGTTGTGGTTGCCGAGTGACGTCTGGCTTGACTCCGCGTGCTGCCGACTAGAGCCGGCCGCTCGATGTCGCTTTGAGGTGGATGAGACTGCCGCTGGGGAAGTTGACCGACTGGTCAGTACGAGCGTGTTGCCCGACTGTTGGTGCTGCTGACATACGGCAGCGGTAAGCATGGCTTTTATCCTTGCGATCGTCGGGGTGGCCTGGTGATCAGGCCCAAGTTGGACCGTGTCCAGTAGGGTTGCGGCGGCCACGATGTTCTGTTGTGGCGTGACGAAGACGTCGTGGTCGCCGACTTTTGTTTGGAGGGTTTGTTGCTGAGCGGTTCGCCCAGCCCTGCGTAGGCCGTCGTTGCGGGCTTGCAGGCGTCTTGCTTCTTCCTCCTGTTGTTCTCGCAGTCGGCAGGCTTCCTCCTCTTGCTGCTCGCATAGTCGGCGTGATTCCTGAGTAGGAGTAGAGCCTTTGGATGCCATGAAGATTTCTCGTGGTGGGGAGAAGCTTGCCAAACTGTTGTCCGACTTGGGGTCGGAATCCTACTGGGAGTCGTAGTCTGACTGAGAGTCGTAGTCGGAATAGTTGATGGGGGTGATTACAACTCCGACCTCCCTAGATCCGATCTCGAGCGGCTCAGGGCCGTATCCGAGTCGAACTCCAGAGGATCGGGTTTGCCACGTCGGTATGTAGATTGTAGATATCCGCGGCGTCGCCGAGTCCGAACGGGAAATTGACGATCTCTTCCTTTTTTGGCCCGATCTTGGCCGGCTCAGAACCGAGTCCGAGTCGAACACCAAAAGAAAGAGTTGTCCCTGGACTTAGGCGTATGGGAGATCGCCGCAGCATGTCGTGAGAGATTGCTGCAGCATCGTGTAGGCCGACTGGCGTGGAGTCGGCTGGTTCCTCGGCCGATTGGATCGGGTCCGTGTCGGCCAAGGTGAGATTGCCGAACATGTCGGCGGCGAAGTCGAGGCTTCCGAATGAGATTGTATCTTCGGGAGAGAATTTGGCGCCGTCGACTCCGGTTGCTGGATCCATCGAGCTTGTAGATGTAGATCGCGCCGAAACCCCTACCTGGCGCGCCAACTGTCGATGTTTTACACCGGCAATAAATATATGGGGCTACTCGGCGGATGGGAACTCGGTGGATTGCAAAGGAACACAGAGGGATTTTATACTGGTTCAGGCCCTCAATGTGAGGTAATACCCTACGTCCAGTTTATATGTATTCCTTTGAGGAATTATGGTGGCGATTCTGATGAACCGTATGGCCATGAGCTTATGTGTGCTCGTCTCGTGCTTTCTGCCCCCATGGGGCGCCCTGCCTCCCCTTATATACTGGGGGACAGGGTTACAAGGTAGGAGTCCCCATCGGATTACGACTAGGAGATCTCCCCTTAGAGATATAACGCACCCGACTAGGACTGTATATTCCTTTCTATACAAGGTGAAGTCTGCCGAATCTAGTTATATCTCTAATTACAAGACCAGGCCCATCCTCTGTCCGAGTGGCCCATGTGCTTGTCATGAGGTACCCGGGGCCCATGGCACCCACACCGCTTATCGCAAAGTTCACTCAGAAGCCACCATCCACAGTCTGGGCTCTCTTTGACATGGCCAACAAATACGCCGACTCGGCCGAAGCGGTAGCCGAGGCCCTTGACGAGAAGAAGGAGCCCCGACAGAAAGACCAGAAGGCGAAAGCCGACAACGAGCCGTCTCAAAATAAGTCTAGCAGCCGCAAGCGGAAGTCGAACAACGAGGTGGCCAACATGGAGCGCAGTCGGCCGCAGCCCTAGCGGAACAACGACTACCAGAAAGTCATGAGCGGGCCATGCCCCTTCCACCCCAAGGGCAAGCACGCGGCCAAAGACTGCTACGTGCTCAAGAAGTTTGCCTCCGAGCAGGCTTCATCGTCTGGCGCCGACAAGGACAAAGACAAGCCAGACTCGGGTCCGACTGATGATTTCCAAGATCCTCAAGCTGAGCTCAACCACATCTTCGGGGGCCACTCGCGTACGAGTCCAAGCGCAAACAGAAGCTCTCAGCGCGCAACATCAACACGGTCTCTACAACGGACACCCCCCAGTACCTGCGCTGGTCAGAGATGGCCATTACCTTCAATCGCGCAGATCACCCAGATCGGGTTTTCCACCCGGGACGCTATCCACTCATCCTGGACCCGGTCGTCAGAAACATCAGGCTGAAGAAAACCCTCATCGACGGAGGTAGCGCGCTCAATATCCTGTTCGCCAAGACTTTGGACGAGATGAAAATTCCTCGTTCAGAACTACGGTCGAGCATTGCGCCCTTCCACGGGATAATTCCCGGCCTGTCATCAACTCCACTCGGGTAGATAACCTTGCCGGTAACCTTCGGCACGCGGGATAACTTCCGCACGGAAAACGTCTGTTTCGAGGTTGCCGACTTCGAGACCGCGTACTACGCAATACTCGGACGACCGGCACTCGCCAAATTCATGGCGATACCGCACTATACATATATGGTGCTCAAGATGCCCGGGCCAGCAAGAGTCCTCTCCCTCCACAGCGACATCAAACAAGCCTTCACCTGCGACAAGGAGAGCTACGAACTGGCTCAATCACAAGAGGCGGCAGTCAGGCGCGATAGCATTCGGCAAGCCGTCACAATTGAAGTCGAACAGGATCAAGTTCCGGCGAAAAAAGCAGCAAAGTCGGGAATTTCAGCGGACTCTGACACGAAGAAGATCCCCCTGGACCCTTCCGACCCCTCCAAGACTGCTCTAGTCGGGACCGGACTCGACCCCAAATAGGAAGACGCGCTCGTCACCTTCCTCCAAGCCAACAAGGATATCTTCGCGTGGAAACCGTCCGACATGCCGGGAGTACCAAGGGAGGTGATCGAGCACGCCCTAAACGTGAAGATAGACGCCAAGCCAGTCAAGCAATGGCTGCAGCGCTTCGCTCAAGACCGCAAGGATGCTATCCGGGAGGAGATCACCAAGCTCCTCGTAGCCGGGTTCATCAAGGAGGTCTATCACCTGGATTGGTTGGCAAACCCAGTTCCGGTCCGGAAGAAAAATAGTAAATGGCGCATGTGCATCGACTACACCGATCTCAAGAAGGCGTGCCCCAAGGACCCATTTGGTCTTCCCAGGATAGATTAGGTGGTTGATTCCACGGCAGGGTGCGACCTACTCAACTTTCTCGACTGCTACTCGGGATACCATCAAATCAGCCTGAGGGAGGAGGACCGCTTAAAGACGTCTTTCATCACGCCGTTTGGAGAGTACTGCTATATCACAATGCCGTTTGGTTTGAAGAATGCTGGAGCAACCTATCAACGGGCCATTCAGCGGTGTCTGCACACTCAGATCGGGCGCAACGCGGAAGCCTACGTCGGCGACGTGGTGATCAAGACCAAGTCCAAAGAAGACCTCATCGCTGACCTGAAAGAAACCTTCCAAAATCTTTGACGATTCAGATGAAGTTGAACCCGGAAAAATGCGCCTTCGGAGTGCCATCCGGCAAGTTACTCGGCTTCATCGTCTCGCACCGCGGCATCGAGGCCAACCCGGAGAAAGTCAACGCCATCAGGAACATGGCACCCCCGACTAACCTTAAAGATGTCCAGAAGCTCACAGGCTGCATGGCGGCACTCAGCTGGTTTATTTCCCGACTGGGCGAACGGGGTATGCCCTTCTTCAAGCTACTCAAAAAGGCAGACAATTTCCAATGGACTCCGGAAGCCCAGCAAGCCTTCAAAGATTTCAAGCAATTCCTTACATCACCTCCCGTGCTGGCGTCACCCATGCCCCAAGAACCGCTAATGCTATATCTGGCGGCAACCACTCAGGTAGTCAGCACGGTACTGGTTGTTGAGCGATCCGAAGAGGGTCATATTCACAAAATACAACGGCCAGTTTACTTTGTCAGCGAGGTGCTTGCCGACTCGAAGACGAGATATCCGTAGGTCCAGAAGCTGCTATATGGCCTACTTATCACAGTCCGGAAGCTGGTGCATTATTTCCAAGCACATCAAGTCACGGTGGTCACAGCGTTTCCACTCGGGGATGTCCTTCACAATCGCAAGGCCATCGGCCGAATCGCTAAATGGGCACTCGAGTTGATGGCGTTCGATATCACCTTTCAGCCACGGACAGCAATTAAATCACAAGCTCTAGCCGACTTCGTGGCTGAGTGGACAGAGGTTCAACTCCCTACATCAACAGCAAAGCTAGAGTACTGGACAATGTACTTTGATGGTTCCCTACGGATCGGCCGCGCCGGGGCTGGAGTCATATTGACGTCCCCCACTGGCGAAAAACTGAAGTACGTTCTACAAATCCACTTCCCGGCTTTCCACAACGTCGCCGAGTATGAGGCACTCATCCACGGGCTCCGCATTGCTATATCACTCGGCATACGTTGACTGGTTGTGCGCGGGGATTCTCAACTTGTGGTAAACCAAGTCGTAAAAGACTGGACTTGTCTCGACGATTCCATGGCAGCATACTGTCAGGAGGTCCGCAAGCTGGAAAATAAGTTCGACGGGCTGGAAATCACACATGTCCTGCGTCAATACAACGACGCGGCAGACGAACTGGCAAACATGGGATCTAAGTGAGAAGCAGTTTCGACTGGAATCTTTGTTGAGCAACTTATGGAGCCATCAGTCAAGAAGAAACCAGCGCTGGAGCAATCGAGAGGCGAACCTACCCCGGCCACAGACGAGGTGCTGCACATATGTCAAGACTGGAGGACTCCTGTTGTCAAATTTCTCCTGGACAATGAACTCCCAGAAGATCGCAATCAAGCAGAGCAGATAAAGCATCGGAGCAAAAGCTTCCTACTAGTTGGAGAAGACCTGTACCGAAGGAGCGCATCTGGTGTCCTCATTCGTTGCGTCACCACCGAGGAGGGCAAGCAGATCCTGCAGTCGATTCACTCGGGCATATGTGGCAACCATGCCGCATCCAGGACGTTAGTCGGAAAGGCTTACCGGCAGGGATTTTTCTGGCCCACAGCAGTAACAGACGCCAAGGACATTGTTCACAAGTGCGAGGGTTGCTAGTTCTATGCAAGACAAACAAATCTTCCAGCCCAGGAACTCCAAACTATCCCTATTTCCTGGCCATTCGCAGTATGGGGGCTCGACATGGTCGGGCCTTTCAAGAAAGCGCCAGGGGGGTTTACACATCTATTCGTCGCGGTGGATAAATTCACCAAGTGGATTGAGGCTAAACCCGTTGCAACAATTATAGCGGCACGAGCAAAGGACTTCATCATGAGTATATTATACCGCTTTGGGGTCCCTAACCGCATCATCACCGATAACGGTACTCAGTTCACGGGCGGCGTATTCCAAGACTTCTGCGAAGATTTCGGCATCAAGATCTGCTACGCATCTGTGGCACACCTGCGGAGCAACGGGCAGGTAGAACGAGCCAACGGTATGGTCTTACAAGGCATCAAGGCCAGGATATTTGACCGACTACAACCATATGCGGGCCGGTGGGTACAAGAACTCCCATCCGTTCTCTGGTCTCTCAGAACCACGGTTAGTCGGGCAACAGGGCAATCCTCTTTCTTTCTGGTCTATGGTGCCGAGGCTATGCTTCCGACAGAGATACAGTTCGGCTCTCTGCGAGCCCGGGCTTACTCAGAAGATGACTCAAATAACACCCGACTGGTCGAGCTAGATCAGTTGGAAGAAGCAAGGGACACCGCAACAATCCAGTCGGCAAGGTATCTTCAAGGCCTGCGTCGCTACCACAACCGCAATGTCTGTGGCCACGCCTTTTTGGTCGGAGATCTCGTCCTGAGGAAAATACAAACCACCAAAGACAGGCATAAATTATTCCCAATCTGGGAAGGGCCGTTCATTATAGCCGAGGTCACGCGGCCAGGCGCCTACCGACTGAAGACTGAAGACGGGGTCCTCATCAGCAACTCATGGAACATAGAACAGCTATGTCCTTTCTATACCTGAGTTTTATAATTTTCATGTGTACAGTTTCTCTGACTCACTACGTCGCTTGTATCAACCGAGTAGTGAGTCGGGGGCTGCATGTATATATGTGTTCTGTCAATAACATACGAGCTTATCCTACTTCAATTACGAAGCCTTACTATGACTGTCACGTTTGCCCGAGTACAGCTTCTTACGTTGAACATTTTTATTAAGTTCTGACAGACTAACTCGGCGCAGACTACACGGTCAAGTAAAGCTAGTGACGACTGAGTAGCAAGCTTGGTGGCATTGCACACATATTTACACATGTTTCTTCACAAAAGTTTATACATACTGACTACATAACATGTTGCCCTTACAGACCCAGGTCTCGGGTAATTATTTTAGCAGTCAGCTTCGCCCGGGCAATCAGCTCCAGCGCCTTCTCGAGCATCGTCTCCTCGGCAAACCCCTCCCCGATGGCTTCAATATCTGCCCTTGGGTAGATGGACTTGGTCATCGCCAGGGTCTGGGCCACGCCGGCAACAACATGCTCATCCGAGTACTTCTTCAAGGCACTCGGTGCATCCTCAAGACGCGCCTCTATCTGGGGGATCCTGCTGCAACTGGTTCCCATAGGGCTGGGATCTATGAGGTCAAGGAGCCCTTTCACGGACCCGATGAGGGCTTCCCGTGACTCCTTGATCACTCTTATCTCCTTTATGTAAAATCGATACTGGGCCTGGACATTGGCTCTCATGTCTGCCCAGGTCCTCCGGCAAGTAAACTTGTCAGACTCGGCTGCAGACGGAATGACTAATGGATTGGCTAAGATCACAGTCAGGTTGATGACTTACTTTCATAGTCGGCCTCCCACCCGGCCACGGTCTTCTCCAGTTCAGTTTTCTCCTTACCGAGCTTGACGACGGCCTCTTTCAGCTCGGCCTTCTCCCGATCAAGCTCGGCGTTGGCCTTTGTCAGGTCGGCCTTGACCTTCTCAAGCTCGGCCCTGGCTTCTTCGGCCTCCTTCAGCTGCGATTCCCTCTCTGTTCGGGTCTTCAACTCCGCTTCGAGAGCTGCACGACAGATTAGCCAAGAGCTCAACCGTGCAGTCATGACATAACTGGGCAGCCGGGAACAACGCAGCTGGATGAATACGTCAATGGTTCAGTCGAGAAGGTGCATTCGGGGAGTTTACCTCTGATCTTTCCGGCTAGGGCCCAAGTCTCCTCCTTGAGCTGGTCGGCGCCACTCTTCAGCCAGGCTTCCCTCCCCGCATGACGCTCCTCCATCTCGGCCTTCAATGCTCGGAGCTGCTCCAACTCTGCGAGGTGGGGAGCCATTTCGACCAGGATCTCTGTCATCGCCTCATTGTGGTCGACAAGCTTCTGCTCAGGGTAAAAAACAAAGCAAGGATGGAGTCAGACGTCCAAACGAGAAGATCACCACGACTCTGCCACAAGAATCATACCCCGACTCCCTGGGACCCGCTGATAGCGGTGCGAAGCAAGCTTTCACGTTCCCTCCTCGCGACAACTTCATCAAGCCTGAAGCTCCTCACGGTCCTGTCAGGCGCCGTCCAGGTAAATGTCCAGGGCATCCTACGCGGAGGAGCTTCAATCCGAGGCAGGTTCGGGATCTCTAGTGACGGCGACGACGACGACAACGACCACGACAGCGACGGGGTCCTGGCCCCCATGCCGTCGTCCCCCGCGGCCTTGGGGACCGGCTCGGGGGCTCCGACAACGGCCTCCGCGACGGGCAACGCTTCAGGGGCTGGGGCCTCAACCTCAGCAGGTGCCTCTTGGTCGGGTGGCGGGGGCGACCCCGCAGTCGGGACCACCTCAGTCTTCGCGGCTGGGCTGGCCATCGGCTCAGCGGGTGTGTTCGCGGCCGCCGGCTCGGCTGGAGCAGGCTCTTGAAGGGGAGCGGTCGGATCGGTCTCCTTGAGATCGATATCGGCCCGCTTCCTGCATGACGAAACAAGACATCAAAACACCACAGCAACACGCAAGGATTCCAGAAGATCCGGAGCAACATACCTCTTGGAGAACTTCAGTTTCCTGCCAGGCGACCCGGGTCCTGGCGGAGCGCTATCTCCGGACGTCAGCCCGGCCGGCGAATTGGTCGGTGCCACAGTCGGTGGTGGCATATCAGCTCGAGTTGGCCCCGGTTCTGGTGCGGCTGGTTTGGGCGCCCCCGTCCTCGGCGATGCCTGCTCTGGCCGGCCTCTCGACGGTGCTGTTGCCGGACTCGGCAATGTTGGGCTCAAACCCACAGGTCTCAACCTTGGGCTTGATCGCCTGGGCGCCACGGCGACGGTGTCCTTTATCTTCAAGCTTCCTGCCACGGCGCGCGGCGTCATGGCCCCCTCGCCTCGATACAGAATGGGCTTCTTCCCCGCTCTCTTGGAGTCGAGCTGGGTAGCAGAGGGGCTCCTCGGCCTTTTCTTCGATGCAGCAGCCGACAATGGGCGGGAGTCTTCATCGAACTCTTCGTGCCACTGCAAATAAGTCAACAAAATACATCACGCAGTGCTGAACAATCACAGTTCCGTAGGCATTCATCACAGAAGAAGATTAAAGGTTACCTTTGTCCGGGGCCGAATGAAGCTATAGGCCGCGACCCGGCGGTTATCATCTTCGGTCGCGACCACCCCTTCGGAGAAGTAACCGAATAGGGTCTCGGTCACTATGTCCTTGTTGGCCGACTTGTTGCTTACTCGGTCAGGATCATTTTTGCCTTTAAAGGCCCAGCCAAATGCACTCCTCAGCTTCAACAGCTGGATGCGCCGAGTCAGGAAGCGACGAGCCACCCAAGGTCCTGTCAGGCCGGCCTTTTTGAGGTCATCTAGCTTCACCAACAATTGATGTGCCTAGCCCATCTCCTCAAAGGATGGCTCTGCTGACCAATTTGGTGAAACCACAGGCGGCAAGCCGGTAAATGGGCGCAAGGAGGGAGCCAGATCTGCGCAATAGAACCATTCCTTGTGCCAGCCTTTCAGAGAAGATTTCAAGGGAAGGTCAAGATATGTCTTCTTCCCATCGCTCCTCAGCTGGAGACCAGCCCCCCAATCACACTAATATTATTCTTGGAGGGTTAGGGTTTGATGTGGAACAGATGTCGGAAGAGGATAAAATGGGGTTCAACACCCAAGAAGCACTCACAGAGAGTAACAAATATGGAGATCTGAAGAATCAAGTTGGGGTTCAAATGCACCAACTCCAGCCCGTAGAAGTCAAGGACACGGCGGAAGAAATCGGAAGATGGAAGGCACAAACCCCGATTGAAAAAAGAGGCGAAAACTACTGTTTCACCAGGTTGGAGATTTGGGACCGACTCACCTTTAGCCGGCCACCAGCGAATCAACTCTTGGCTGGGCAACTTCAGTTGACTCTCCAGCAGCTTCAGCTTTATCGAGCCGCAATCCGAAATCGGCCAAGCATTCTCCGGCGCACCCGCGAGATCCGAAGCTTTCGGCATGACTGGAAGCGACAAGATTTGGAGAAAAACGAATCGGGGGCTTGGAACAAACGAAGAGGATTGGAATCACTCGAGTCCGGGTGGGGAACAGCAGCAGCTAACCCTAGCCGGGCGCGAAGCGAAAAGTTGGGCGCGAAGGTGGAAGACGAAGCGATTGGATGATTTGGGGAAGATGAAGGAATCTTTCTCTCTCTCCCCGCTTTTATAGAGCCGATGCCGACTAGATGGGCTTGGGCCTACACGGTCAACACTGGGCCATCAAGATATGAGTTCCTACAGTAGCATGCTCCATGTGGGCCGCCTGCAGGCTGAGTTGAAATTATAGCGCTGGTGCTACTAACAGGAGCCGATGAGGTAAACAGATATGCTTTATGAGAGCCTTATTGCTAAACACACATGTTTGGGTATCTGTTTTATCCACCAGGTCTCGAGGATATATCCTTACAAGGATCACAAGCTGGTCTTCATTAAAATTAGGGATGCATGTATCTTTTTCAAGTACACCTGACCACGCCGTGGATTTATTTTCATACAGTGGTACTCGGCCTACATGCGTGGCCACCAGTTGCCATGAGCAATGTCATTCCCGCTGACATGATGCGGAAGAGTCTAACTTTTGAGTAGTGCACTACTCGGGAGAGACTATAAATATCTTTTCCCGCTGACATGATGCAGAGGAGTCTAACTTTTGAGTGGGACGCCACTCGGAAAAGACTATAAACCCTCTTTTTCCAGCTGACATGACACTGAAGAGTCCCATATACAAGTAGCATCCTACTCGGCAAGACTATAAACACATATTCCGACTAACATGAAGTCGAGGAGTCCTACATACGAGTAGTTCCCTACTCGGCAAGACTATAAAGTTTATTCCGGTTGACATGATACTGTTCGCACCAAAAACCACCGGGTGTGCCAAGAAGCTTGTTGATGATTTGGTTTGATGCGATTGAACATACGAAGGCCTGGGAGATCTGCTTAGCTCCAGTGCAGGTCCTAAAATCTTGAGGTTCGCGGGCGTGCCAGTCAATTTGACCTCGCAATTGACAAGGAGATGAAGAAATTTGATTACTGATCCAATCGGCCAGTAAGCCGATACGGATTCCTTCCAGCCGATCGCCGCTATGCTCGTGCCCGGGCCCTCGCCTGTACTTGCGCTCCCGGGTCCTCGCTTGTGCTCGCGCCCGGGTCAGCAGCAACTGCACATCGGCTATCGGCCGATACGGGCTGATGTAGGCTCCTCGTAGCCGATGGCCGATGGCACCTGTGTATCGGCTAGGAAACCGATAGCGCTATAAACAAGTGGATAAGCTGTCAGTATAACATGTGCATCGGCTAGAAGCCGATAATAATATAGATGACCAAGATAGTAAGCCAGCCGACTGCCAAGGAAACACATGTGCATCGGCTAGAAAACCGATGATAATATAGATGACCAAAATAGTAAAGATAATACAGTCGGCTTTATAGAAAGATAACCTATCGGCTAAGCACTCCGATAGAACGTCGCATATACACCGATCGGCTCGACAAGGATAAATCTATTATTATCGATCTAGTAGTTCAAACCTAACTGATGCAGCACAGATCGATAATAGTAAAGGAACCTCAACAAACCGATAGATCTAATGCAACTGTGATGAAAACAACTTACCGGCTATACATTCCGATAAGACGCTTGCACAAAGGCTATCAGCCTAACAGGAATAATTTATCGCTAGCAGTTTAGTAGGTCGGACCCAACCGATGCAGCACAAACTGATGATAAACTACCCCCGATAGACTGATAAAAACTATGCACGCGTGATGTGATATACCTGACCAGCCTAAGAGGTCGGACCGAACCGATGCAGCCGTAGACAGATCCGATACACCGTGGTAAGCCGACTACCATAGACCGACTAGAATATCGGACCTAACCGAGAAAGTCCTAGCCGATTGGTAGTCGGGGTAACGAGACTTACCCTCTCGCAGGAGTTCGGACCTAACCGATGCAGCCCCGCTCGAGAAGCAAGAACCCGTTGGTAAAGGGTGGCGATGCGCCGAAGTTGTATTGATCGTTGTGATGATTTACAAGCTACCCGGGCATACGTATATATACCCCGAGTTACAAGAGTCCTGATAGGACACGGTACAGGACTTTCCTAACTAGAAAAGGAAAACTAACAGACCTGATCGGACAAGAGATCAGGTTTCCTAAAAGATAAAACTATCTAATAGATAAGATAAATAACTGCCATAACGTGGTCTTCACGATTCCTTCCAGGCTTGGTCTCTCCCAGATAAGCTTCCATTGGCTGACATGGCTTCTTTCCTTAACCGAACATGGATATGAATCGTGCCAAATTTTGGCGTTAACACATGCCCCCCAATTTCGGAATTTGTTATCAAACTTCGAAATTCTTCTTCTGTTTGGGCCTCATCATTCCTTCCTGGCCTCCTGAAATCGGCTTTCATGAGCCGATACCTTTTGTACTAGGTGTGCTAGGCTCTTGAAGTCTTCTGATGACAATCTTTCCTTGATCGGAGCCACCAAACCTTGGAATGCTAACTCGGCCAGTTGTGCATCATCCAGACTTAAACTATAACATCGGCTTCTAACATCACGAAACCGCTGGATATATTCTGCGACTGATTCCTCCGGCTTCTGTATTACCGATGTTAAGTCTATCAAACTCATCTCCTGACTTCCCATAAAGAAATACTTGTGGAATTGTTTCTCTAGATCGGCCCAACCTCGAACTGAGTTAGGTGGCAATGAAGAAAACCATGTAAAGGCCGATCCAGATAATGATAACGGGAAGAGTCTAACTCTCAAAGCCTCTACAGCCGATGCTTCTCCGCACTGCGCCAGGAATCGGCTGACATGCTCCACTGTAGACACATCATCTTGCCCTGAGAATTTGGAGAAGTCTGGTACTCTGTATCGGCGCGGCAACGGAACTCTATCAAACCAATCTGGATATGGATGCCGATACATAAATGTTTCCTCCTTCGGTCTCAAACCGAATTGTTCTCTCATCACCTCTGTGATTCTTGCTGTCAAATCTTCTTTTGGATCTTCACCGTAATAACGCAGAGGTGGAGTTGATAGCCGATTCTGATTCTGATATCCCCTCAGATACTTGTACTCAGGAACAGCTTCTGGATAACTCTGTTGATGCCCCCCATAGTACGCAGTTTGATATCCTTGAGGAATCCCATCTTGTTGCCCCCCGGGTATTTGAATCGGCTCCACTGCCTTCTTGATCAAGCTCTGTAATGTGTTCACCAATATCCCAGATTGATCAGTCAACGCATGATGAACTGCTTCATTAAACATGTCTTGGATCGGCTTCTGTGAACTTGCAGGCGATATATGGCTCGATTCGTCAACAAGAACAGGCTTTGGAAATTGTGACTTCTGAATCGGCCCTTGATCTGTCATACCGAAGGATTGTAGACAAAGCTTCTGAAACTCCACGATGTTCTGCTCCACTTGTTGTCTCTTCTTCGGTCAAGTCTTCCATTGTGACTGGGTTTGCATCATCTTTGCTAACCTCTTTTCCAGCCATGTCGAAGTTCTGTATCCCACTGGGCCAAAAACGTTTTGATTCAGCCGATAGGATACAATCAGATGATTGTGATGATACGAAGATCGTGTCCCACCGGGCGTGCCAAAAATATGTTCGCACCAAAAACCACCGGGTGTGCCAAGAAGCTTGTTGATGATTTGGTTTGATGCGATTGAACATACGAAGGCCTGGGAGATCTGCTTAGCTCCAGTGCAGGTCCTAAAATCTTGAGGTTCGCGGGCGTGCCAGTCAATTTGACCTCGCAATTGACAAGGAGATGAAGAAATTTGATTACTGATCCAATCGGCTAGTAAGCCGATACGGATTCCTTCCAGCCGATCGCCGCTATGCTCGTGCCCGGGCCCTCGCCTGTACTTGCGCTCCCGGGTCCTCGCTTGTGCTCGCGCCCGGGTCAGCAGCAACTGCACATCGGCTATCGGCCGATACGGGCTGATGTAGGCTCCTCGTAGCCGATGGCCGATGGCACCTGTGTATCGGCTAGGAAACCGATAGCGCTATAAACAAGTGGATAAGCTGTCAGTATAACATGTGCATCGGCTAGAAGCCGATAATAATATAGATGACCAAGATAGTAAGCCAGCCGACTGCCAAGGAAACACATGTGCATCGGCTAGAAAACCGATGATAATATAGATGACCAAAATAGTAAAGATAATACAGTCGGCTTTATAGAAAGATAACCTATCGGCTAAGCACTCCGATAGAACGTCGCATATACACCGATCGGCTCGACAAGGATAAATCTATTATTATCGATCTAGTAGTTCAAACCTAACTGATGCAGCACAGATCGATAATAGTAAAGGAACCTCAACAAACCGATAGATCTAATGCAACTGTGATGAAAACAACTTACCGGCTATACATTCCGATAAGACGCTTGCACAAAGGCTATCAGCCTAACAGGAATAATTTATCGCTAGCAGTTTAGTAGGTCGGACCCAACCGATGCAGCACAAACTGATGATAAACTACCCCCGATAGACTGATAAAAACTATGCACGCGTGATGTGATATACCTGACCAGCCTAAGAGGTCGGACCGAACCGATGCAGCCGTAGACAGATCCGATACACCGTGGTAAGCCGACTACCATAGACCGACTAGAATATCGGACCTAACCGAGAAAGTCCTAGCCGATTGGTAGTCGGGGTAACGAGACTTACCCTCTCGCAAGAGTTCGGACCTAACCGATGCAGCCCCGCTCGAGAAGCAAGAACCCGTTGGTAAAGGGTGGCGATGCGCCGAAGTTGTATTGATCGTTGTGATGATTTACAAGCTACCCGGGCATACGTATATATACCCCGAGTTACAAGAGTCCTGATAGGACACGGTACAGGACTTTCCTAACTAGAAAAGGAAAACTAACAGACCTGATCGGACAAGAGATCAGGTTTCCTAAAAGATAAAACTATCTAATAGATAAGATAAATAACTGCCATAACGTGGTCTTCACGATTCCTTCCAGGCTTGGTCTCTCCCAGATAAGCTTCCATTGGCTGACATGGCTTCTTTCCTTAACCGAACATGGATATGAATCGTGCCAAATTTTGGCGTTAACAGATACCGAAGAGTCTCATATACCAGTAGTAATCTACTCGGGAAAGACTTCCAGGATAAAGATCTTTGATTTTATGTTTAATTGTCTTCACAATTAAGCACAAAGTCGGGGGCTACACCTAATAGGTGCGCCTATTCGGCGCACACTATTCATATATCTCCATGAAGCCCTTCATAGCCTCGTTGCCAGCTGATATGAAGCAGGACTCGGGAAGAAGACTTACTCGGACAAAGAGTACTTGGGAGCATCGCACTCGGGCGATCTTCACCGTGGAGGATGAGCACTCGGCATCAGCTGTGACTCAACTATGAAGGTCTCAGGGGCTACTGTGGAGGCCATGGGCCCCGGGTACCTCATTACCAGTATATGGGCCACTCGGATAGAGGATGGGCCGAAACATGTAATTAAAGATAAGATGTCACCTGGCAGGCTTTGCCTTCTATAATAAGGAAACATAGTCTTAGTCGGATAGGTCTCTATCTCTAGGAAGGAAATCCGTTGGCCGTATCCGGCTGGGATCCTTATCATGTACCCCTGTCCCCTAGTATATAAAGGGAGGCAGGGCCGCCCCATGAGGGCAGACAAAAGATCATCGATCAACAAACACCTCAGAGGAATAACACCTCAACTGGACGTAGGGTATTACCTCACATCGAGGGCCTAAACCAGTATAAATCTTCTGTGTGTTCCTCTGCAATCCACCGAATTCACCTTCGCCGAGTAGCCCTATAGTTTTATTGCCTGTGCAGAGCATCGACAAAACAGATACCCAAACATATATGTTTAGCAATTAGGCCTTCATGAAGCATACCTGTTTACCTCATCGGTTCCTGTTGGTAGCACCAGCACTGCGATTTTAACACAGCCCACGAGCGGCCCATTATGAGCGTGCTACTGTAGAAACTCATATCTTGGTGGCCCAATACCGACTGTGTAAACCCATGCCCATTAGTCAGAATTGGCTCTATAAAGGCTGAGGGAGAGAGAAAAAGATTCCTTCATCTTCCCCAAAACGGCCAATCGTTTCATCTTCCGCCTCCGCGCCGAAATTTCGCCTCCCGCTTTGCTAGGGCTCACTGTTGCTTGCTGTTCCCCACTAGAACTCGGGCGATTCCGATCCTTCTCGTCAATTCCAAGCCCCCAATCGCATTTCCCCCAAATTTCTCCGCCCCAATCATGCCGAGAACCTCGAATCCTGCGGGTGAGTCGGAGAATGCCTGGCCGACTTCGGATTGCGGCTCGGTGAAGTTGAAGCTCCTGGAGAGTCAATTGAAGCTGCAAGGCCAAGGCGTTATCCACTGGCGTTCGGCCAAGGGTGAGTCAGTTCCAAACCCCCAATCTAGCGAAACTGTCGTCTTTGCCTCTTTTTTCGACCAGGGTTTGTTTCTTCCCTCTTCCGCGTTCTTCCGCCGTCTCCTTGGCTTCCACCGTCTCAATCCTTCAAACCTCCATATTCGTGACTCTTTGCGAGTTCTTCTTGGGTGTGGAACCCCACTTCAACCTCTTCAGACATTTGTTCCATGTTAAGCCCCAGCCCTCCAAGAATAATGTTCAAGTAATTGGGGGGAGGGGGGGCGCTGGTCTTCAGTTGAGGGGCGAGAGGAAGAAAACATATATCGATCTTCCCTTGAAATCCTCCTTGAAAGGTTGGCATAAGGAGTGGTTCTACTGTTCTAATCTGGAACCCTCCCTGCCTCCGTTCACCGGCTCGCCACCAGTAGTCTCATCCAATTGGTCTTCAAATCCAACCTTTGAAGAGATGGGCCAAGTGCATCAATTGCTGGAGAAACTAGTGAAATTCAAGCGAGCCGGCTTAACCGGGCCCTGGGTGGCCAGGCGTTTCCTGAACCAGCGCGTGCAACCGCTGAAGCTGAGGAGAGCATTCAACTGGGATTACCAAGGGAAACATGACCCTGATTGAGAACGCCACGAGTCGGCTGACCAGCAGAAGGTAACTGAAACCTTGTTCGGTTATTTCTCCAGCGGGGTAATTGAGACCGAGGACGCCAAACGCACCATCGCAGCTTATAACCACAATTGGCCTCGCCCCGAGGTAACCTTCGTCCTTCTTCTGTGATGAATGGCTGTGAACATGTGTCTGTAATTGCCCAGCATTATTTGATGTATGTTGTTGAACTATTTGTAGAGGTGTGAGAAGTTTGATGATGACTCCCGCTCGTTGTCGGCCACCAAGTTGAAGAAGAGGCCGAGAAGCCCTCCCACTGCCCAACTCAACTCCAAGAGAGCGGGGAAAAGGCCTGTTATTGACCAGGGCAAGAAGGTGGTGACGCCGAGTGCCATGGCCAGGAGTCTGAGAATAACGGACCCCACCGTCGTAGCACCTAGGGCGTCGAGCCCCAGGCCGGGGCCAGTGTGGCCAAGCTCAACCTCGTCGAGCCTGGCAAGAGTGCCGCCGAGTACGCGGTCAGAGCAAGCGCCGGCAAGTACCCGAGTGCCCGACCCGGCCGCGCCGTGAATGGGGCCGACTCAGGCGACAACGCTGCCGCCGATTGCCACGCCGATTGGATCGACAACTGGCCGCAGAGCACCGCCAGGGCCTGGATCACCCGGAGGGAGACTTAAGTTCTCCAAGAGGCAAGTTGCTCCGGATCTTCTAAAAATCTTGTCTGGCGTAGTGGTGCCGTGTTGACGTCTGACTTGTTATGCAGGAAGCGAGCTGATATCGATCTCAAGGACGCCAGTCCGGCCACTCCTGTTGTAGAACCAGCCCTAGCCAAGCCAGCGCTAGCGAGCGCACCTGCTGAGCTGGCGACGATCCCTGTCGTAGGAACTGGGACAGTCCCGACTGTAGGGCCACCAACGCCGGCCGACCAAGGTGTAGTCTTCGAAACTGATGCTCCAGCCCCTGAGCCAAGCCCTGACGCCCCAGAGCCGGCCCCTGACGCCCTAGAGCTAGCCCCTGACGCCCTAGAATCAGCCCCCAAGGCCCCCGAGGCAGCTAAGGTGGGGGCCAGGACTCCGTCTCTGTCTTGGTCGTTATCGTCGTCGTCATCCTCGGCACCATCGACAGAGAGAGTGGACCTCCCCAGGCTCGAAGCTCCTCCCCGGAAGTTCCCAAGAACCTTCCGTTGGACGGACTCCAGCAGGGAGGCGAAGAAACACAAGCTTGATGAAGCGGCGGCGCGGAAGGAGCGCGAAGATTTCCTTCGCGCAGCGATTGCCGCGTCCGAGGGGGCCCGAGTAAGGCCTTCATTGCGACGGGTTTCTGTCTGTCTTCGTTATTTGGATGCCTTGATAGTTACTCCTGCTTTACTTTGTTTTTGTTCTGAGTAGAAGATTGTCGATCGGTCAAAGCAGATGAGCGAGATTCTAACTCAGCTAGCTCCCGGGCTCCAGGAACTGCAATAGCTCCGGGACTTAAAAGCCGAAGTGGAGTAGCGCAGCCAAGAGAAGGAGACTTGGCTGAGGGAAGCATCGCTACGCTTAGAACCGAAAATTGGGACCAAGCCAAGAGGATTAGAGGTACATCCCCTGAATACATCCTCCCGACTGAGCCCTTAGTATTTTTCTCTAGCTGGGTCATTCTCCAACTGCCCATTTGTGCCTTGACTGCAATCTGGGGTATTTGACCACTCTGACGTGCAGCCCTCGAAACCGAGCTGAAGGCCCGAACAGAAGGAGAATCCAGGCTGGAGGAGGCCAAAAAAGCCAAGGCCGACCTTGAAAAAGACAAGGCCGACCTGACAAAGGCCAATGCCGAGCTTGAGCAAGAGAGGGCCGGTTTGAAGAAGGCCAACACCGAGCTCGAGAAGGAAAGAGTCGAACTAGAAAAAACCATCGCCAAGTGGGAGGCCGACTACAAAAGTAAGTCTCTGTCCTGACTGTGATCTTAGCCAATCCTTTAGTTACTCCATCTGCGGTTTTGCCTGATAAGTTTACTTGGTTGTGAACCTGGGTAGCTGCTAGAGCCAATGCTCAGATCCAGTTTCAGGACTTCGCGGAGGAGATAAGAGTTGTCAAGGAGTCATGGGAGACCCTTAGCGAGTCCGTGAAAGGGCTTCTTGACATAATGGATCCTCACGACGAGGGAACTAGCTCCTGCACCATCTTTCAAGTTGAGGCGCGCCTTAAGGATGCACCGAGTGCCCTAAAGAGGTACTCGGATGAGAATGTTGTTGCCGGAGTGGCCCATACCCTGGCAATGACCAAATCCATCTACCCAAGGGTAGATATCGAAGCCATTGGGGAGGAGTTTGCCGAGGAGATGACGCCTGAGGAGGCGCTGAAGCTGATAGCTGAGGCGAGGCCGACTGCAGCGACAATCACCCGAGACCTGAGTCTGTGAGAGCAACGTATCATGTAGTCAGTTATGTACAAACTTTTGTAAAAAACATGTGTAAATATATGTGCAATGCCGCCAAACCCTAAATCGTTACTTAGTTGTCATTAGCTTTACCCGACTGTGTAGTCTACGCCGAGTTAGTCTATAGGAACTTAATAAAATCGTTCACCGCAGAGAGCTGTACTCGGGCAGACATAGGAAAGTTGTAGTATAACTTCATAACTTAAGTAAGATGGGCTCATATATTATTGACAAGGCACATATAATCCATGCAGCCCCCGACTCACTACTCGGTTGAAACAAGCGGTGTAGTGAGTCAGAGAAAAGCTGTACACATGAAAATTGTAAAACTCAGGTATAGAAAGGACGTAGCTGTTCTATATTCCATGAGTTACTGATGAGGGCACCGTCTTTTGTCTTCAGTTGGTAGGCGCCTAGCCGCGTGATCTCGGCTATAATGAACGGCCCTTCCCATATTGGGGATAGTTTGTGCCTGTCTTTGGTGGTTTGTATTTTTCTCAAGACGAGATCTCCGACCAAAAAGGCGCGGCCACGGACATTGTGATTGTGATAGTGACGCAGGCTCTGAAGGTACCATGCTGACTAGATTGTTGCGATATCCCTTGCTTCTTCTAACTGATCTAGCTCGACCAATCGGGTATTGTTTGAGATGTCTTCTGAGTAAGCCCGAACTCGTGGAGAGCCAAACTCTAACTCGGTTGGTAGCACAACTTCGGCACCGTAGACCAGAAAGAAAGGGGATTGCCCTGTTGCCCGACTAACCGTGGTTCTGAGAGACTAGAGAACGGATGGGAGTTCTTGCACCCATCGGCCCACGTATGGTTTTAGTCGGTCAAATATCCTTGTCCTAATGCCTTGTAAGACCATGCCATTGGCTCGTTCAACCTGCCCATTGCTCCGCGGATGTGCCACAGATGCATAGCAGATCTTGATGCCGAAGTCGTCACAGAAATCTTGAAACACGCCACCCATGAACTGAGTACCGTTGTCAGTGATGATGCGGTTGGGGACCCCGAAACAGTATAGTATAATCATGATGAAGTCCTTTGCTCGTGCCGCTGTTATGGTTTCAACGGGTTTGGCCTCAATCCACTTGGTGAATTTATCCACCGTGACGAACAAGTGTGTGAACCCTCCTGGCGCTTTCTTGAAAGGCCCGATCATGTCAAGCCCCCATACTACAAAGGGCCAAGAGATTGGGATTGTCTGGAGCTCCTGGGCTGGGAGATTGGTTTGCCTTGCGTACAATTGGCAACCCTCGCATGTGCGAATGATGTCTTTAGCATCTGTTACTGCTGTTGGCTAGAAAAATCCCTGCTGGTAAGCCTTTCCGACTAACGTCTTGGATGCGGCATGGTTGCCACATACGCCCGAGTGGATGGACTGCAGTATCTGCTTGCCCTCCTCGGTGGTGACGCAGCACATGAGGACATCGGATGCGCTTCTTCGGAACAGGTCTTCTCCGACGACTAAGAAATTCTTGCTTCGACGTTTGATTCGTTCGGCTTCGCTGCGGTCTTCTAGGAGTTCATCGTCTAGGAGGAATTTGAGAACAGGAGTCCGCTAGTCTTGACATATGTGCAGCACATCGCTTGTAGCCAGGGTAGGTTCACCTCCCGACTGCTCTGGCGCTGGTTTTTTCTTGATTGACGGCTCCATATGTTGCTCGACAAAGATCCCTATCGGGACCTCTTCTCGTTTGGATCCCATGTTTGCCAGCTCGTCTACAGCATCATTGTATTGCCGTAAGACATGTGTTATCTCCAGCCCGTCGAACTTATTTTCCAACTTCCGGACCTCCTGACAGTATGCCGCCATTGTGTCATCGAGGCATGTCCAGTCTTTCATGACTTGGTTCACCACGAGTTGAGAGTCTCCATGCACAACTAGTCGACAAATGCCGAGTGATATAGCGATGCAGAGCCCGTGGATAAGTGCCTCGTACTCGGTGACATTGTGGGAAGCTGGGAAGTGGATCTGTAAAACGTACTTGAGTTTGCCGCCGGTGGGCGACGTCAGTACGACGCCAGCCTCGGCGCCGCCGATCCGTAGGGAACCGTTGAAGTACATTGTCCAGTACTCTAGCTTTGCTGTTGATGTAGGCAGTTGAACTTCTGTCCACTTGGCCACGAAGTCAGCTAGAGCTTGTGATTTGATTGCTGTCTGTGGCTGAAAGGTGATATCGAATGCCATCAACTCGAGCGCCCATTTAGCAATTCGGCCGGTGGCCTCGCGGTTATGAAGGACGTCCCTGAGTGGAAACGATGTGACCGCCATGACTTGATGTGCTTGGAAATAGTGCACCAGCTTTCGGACTGTGATGAGTAGGCCATATAACAGCTTCTGGACCTGCGGATATCTCATCTTCGAGTCAGCAAGGACCTCGCTGACAAAGTAGACTGGCCGTTGAACTTTTTGGATGTGACCCTGTTCGGATCGCTCAACCACCAGTACCGTGTTGACTACCTGAGTAGTTGCCGCCAGATATAGCATCAGCGGTTCTTGTGGCATGGGTGACACCAACACGGGGGGTGATGTGAGAAATGTCTTGAAGTCTTCGAAGGCTTGCTGAGCTTCGGGAGTCCACTGAAAATTGTCCGCTTTCTTTCATAACTTGAAAAAGGGCATGCCCCGTTCGCCCAGTCGGGAAACAAATCGGCTGAGTGCTGCCATGCAGCCTGTCAGCTTCTGGACGTTCTTCTGGTTAGTCGGGGGAGCCATGTTCATAATTGCGTTGACTTCCTCTGGGTTGGCCTCGATGCCATGATGCGAGACGATGAAGCCGAGTAACTTGCCGGATGGCACACCGAAGGTGCACTTTTCTGGGTTCAACTTCATCTTGAATCTTTGAAGATTTTGGAAGGTTTCTTCTAGATCAGCAATGAGGTCTTCTTTGGACTTGGTCTTGATCACCACATTGTCGACGTAGGCCTCCACGTTGCACCCGATCTGAGTGTGTAGACACCGCTGAATTGCCCGTTGATACGTTGCTCTAGCGTTTTTCAAACCGTACGGCATAGTGATGCAGCAGTACGCCCCAAACGGCGGGATGAAAGATGTCTTGAGACAGTCCTCCTCTTTCAGTCTGATTTGGTGGTATCTCGAGTAGCAGTCGAGAAAACTAAGAAGGTCGCACCCTGCAGTTGAATCTACCACCTGGTCTATTCTCGGTAAACCAAATGGGTCTTTGGGGCACGCCTTGTTGAGGTCGGTGTAGTCGATGCACATGCGCCATTTACCTTTTTCTTCCGGACCAGAACTGGGTTTGCCAGCCAATCCGGGTGATAGACCTCTTTGATGAACCCGGCTGCGAGAAGCTTGGTTATCTCCTCCCGAATAGCATCTTTACGGTCTTGAGCGAAGCACCGCAGCCGTTGTTTGACTGGTTTGGCGTCTATCTTCACGTTGAGGGCGTGCTTGATCACCTCCCTTGGTACGCCCGGCATGTCGGACGGTTTCCACGCGAAGATATCCTTGTTGGCTTGGAGGAAGGTGACGAGCACGTCTTCCTATTTGGGGTCGAGTCCGGTCCCGACTAGGGCAGTCTTGGAGGGGTCGAAAGGGTCCAGGGGGATCTTCTTTGTGTCTGAGTCCGCTGAAATTCCCAACTTTGCTGCCTTTTTGGCCGGAACTGGGTCTTCCTCGACTTCTGTTGTGACGGTTTGCCGAATGCTGTTGCGCCCGACTGCCGCCTCTTGGGATTGAGCCAACTCACAGCTCTCCTTGTCACAGGTGAAGGCTTGCTTGACGTCGCTGCGGAGCGAGAGGACTCTTGCTGGCCCAGGCATCTTGAGCACCATATATGTATAGTGCGGTATCGCCATGAATCTGGCGAGCGCCAGTCGTCCAAGTATCGCGTGGTACGCGGTCTTGAAGTCGGCGACCTCAAAGCAGACGTTTTCTGTGCGGAAGTTGTCCCATGTGCCGAAGGTAACCGGCAAGGTAATCTGTCTGAGTGGTGTTGAAGACAAGCCGGGAATTATCCCGTGGAAAGGCGCCGTACTCGGCCGTAGATCTGAACGAGGAATCTTCATCTCATCCAGGGTCTTGGCGAAGAGGATATTGAGCGTGCTGCCTCCGTCTATGAGAACCTTCTTCAATCTGATATTTTTCACGACCGGGTCCAGGACGAGTGGATAACGTCCCGGGTGCGAAACCCGATCTGGATGATCGGCGCGGGTGAACGTGATAGACGTCTCTGACCAGCGCAGATATTGGAGGGTGTCTGCTGTAGAAATTGAGTTGACATCACGCGCTGTAAGCTTCTGCTTTCGCTTGGACTCGTAAGCAGACGGCCCTCCGAAGATGTGGTTGAGCTCGGCTTGGGGATCTTGGAAATCGTCAGCTGGACCCTGATCTGGCTTGTCCTTGTCCTTGTCGGTGCCAGACGATGAAGCCTGCTCGGAAGCAAACTTCTTAAGCATGAAGCAGTCTTTGGCCGCGTGTTTGCCTTTGGGGTGGAAGGGGCAAGGCCCATTCATGACTTTCTGGTAGTCGTTGTTGCGTTGGGGCCGCGACCAGGTTCGCTCCATGTTGGCCACCTCGTTGTCCGACTTCTGCTTGCGGTTGCCGGACTTGTTTTGGGATGGCTCGTTGTCAAGTTTCGCCTTTTGGTCTTTCTGTCAGGACTCCTTCTTTTTGTCGAGGGCCTCTGCAACCGCTTCAATTGAGTTAGCATATTTGTTGGCCATGTCAAAAAGAGCCCGGACAGAGGATGGTGGTTTCCGAGTGAACTTCGCGATGAACGGGGCGTCCTTCACTCCCTTGCGGAAGGCGGCAATGATGGCCTCGTCTCTGATCGTTGGGATCTTGCTACGGTTCTCAGAGAATCTCTTGATAAAATCACATAGAGACTCGTTCTTCTTCTGGAGTAGTTGATATAAATCGTGTTCAGAAGACGGCCTCTCGTAGGTTCCCTGAAAATTAGCGATGAACCGCTCCCTGAGTTCTCCCCAGGAACCGATCGACCACTTTGGGAGCCCTGTTAGCCATGTCCTTGCCAAGTCGGCTAGTGCAACCGGGAGGTAGTTAGCCATGGCTTTGTGGTCGCCTCCGACAACTCGAACTGCCAGGGTATATACGGTGAGCCAAGACTTGGGGTTTGTTTTGCCATTATACTTTTCAATCCCAGTGGGCTTAAAGCTAGTCAGCCAGTCGACGTCCTGTAGCTCCCGGGTGAAAGCTGGAATGCCTTTGTCTTCATGAGGGCTCGGGCTTCGACCACGGCGGTTAAACCGCTCGTGATGGAGACCGAAGCGCTCGTTTTCGTCCTCCAGTCGGTGGCGCTCATTTTCGTCTTCTCGTTCGTGGCGCCGGGCATTGATGGTGTGGCAGAGGTCGTGTTGTAGGCGTACTCGGAGATCTTGGTTGGGCCGGCGGTCATACTGGTGACGCCGCCGGTTGTCATTGGTGTTGCCGAGTGACGTTTGCCTTGACTCCTCACGTGGCCGACTTGAGCCGGCCGCCCGACGTCGTGCTGATGTGGATGAACCCGTCGCTGGAGATCCCGACCGGTTAGTCAGCTCTATTGTGTCGCCCGACTGCTGTTGTTGCTGCTGGCAAGCAGTAGCTGTGATCATCGCCTTGATCTTGGCGATAGTCGGGGTGGCCTGGTGGTCAGGCCCCAGCTGGAGCATGTCCAGCAAGGTTGCAGCGGCCACGACATTCTATTGTGGCGTGACGAAGACGTCATGGTCGCCAACTTTAGTCTGGAGAATCTGCTGCTGAGCGGCTCACCCAGCCTTGCGTAGCCCGTCGTTGCGAGCCTCGCGGTCAACCTCCTCCTGTTGTCGCAGTCGGCGCGCCGCCTCCTGTTGCTCCTCTTGTAGTCGGCGCACCTCGGGTGGTGGTGTTGAATCCATGAAGATCTCGCGGGGAGGAGAAATCTTGCCAGACTGGAGTCCGAACTAGTGTTCGAACCGTTGTCCGACTTGGAGTTGGAATCCGAGTAGTTCATTGAAGTAAGAACGACTTTGACCTCTCTAGATCCAATCTGAAACGGCGCTTGGCCATGACCAAACTGAATCGCAGGAGACCGGGTCTGCCGTGCGAGATGTAGATCTGCGGCGTCGCCGAATCTGTGTGGGAGATTGACGATCTTTCCCCTTCTTGACCCAACCCGGGCTGGCTCAAGGCCTAGCGCAAGTCAGACGCCGAAGGAGAGAGTTGTCCCGATGCTCGGCGAAGTGAAGGATTGCCGCAGTAGATCGATGAAGGAGATTGCAGCGTCCTGTGGGCTGACTGGCGCAGCGTCGGCTGGTTCCTCGGCCGGTTGGATTGGATCTGCTTCGGCCAAGGTGAGGTTGCCGATCTGGTCGGCGACGAAGTCGAGGCTTCCGAAAGAAATTGTATCTCCGGGGGGGGGGAACTTGTTGCCGTTGACTCCTCTTGTTGAATCCATCGAGATTGTTGATGAAGAAATTGCCAGAGCCCCTACCTGGGGCGCCAACTGTCGATGTTTTACACCGGCAATATAACTATAGGGCTACTCGACGAGGGGAAACTCGGTGGATTGCAAAGGAACACAAGGAGATTTTATACTGGTTCAGGCTCTCAATGTGAGGTAATACCCTACGTCCAGTTGTGGTGGTATTCCGTTGAGGATTTGTGTTGATCAATAATCTTGTGCCCTCAGGGGGCGCCCTGCCTCCCCTTATATACTGGGGGACAGGGGTACAAGGTAAGAGTCCCAGCCAAATACGGCCAAGGGATCTCCTCTTAGAGATACAATCTACCCGACTAGGACTGTATATTCCTTATTGTACAAGGCAAAGTCTACCAGGTGCTACCATATTTCTAATTACAAGTCTCGGCCCATCCTCTATCCGAGTGGCCCATATGCTTGTGATGAGATACCCGGGGCCCATGGCCTCCACACCTTGCTTGGCTTTTTTGTCAACGGGGTTGTGGAAACTGAAGATGCCGAGCGCCCCACTGCATCTTACAGCCAAAAAAGGCCTCGACCACAGGTAATCTTGAAAAGCTGATTTGATATTGCTATGCATTTGTGATGAATATCTGGGGACATTTGTCTGGAATCATCCTCCAATGTATGAAGTATGTTGTTAAAACATTTGTAGGAGTGTGAGGAATTTGACGATGACTCCCAAACCTTATCGGCCACAAAAATGAAAAAGAGGCCAGCCAGTCCTTCTACTGCTCAACCCAGCTTCAAGAGAGCCAGGAAGAAACCCATTGAAGATCCGAGCAAGAAGAGAACAAGTAAGCCGAGCGCAGCACCGGGGAGCCTGAAGATTAAGGACCCCGCCAGTTTAGCCCTAGGCCGCCGAGTCCGGGACCTCCTCCTCCAAGTCCAAGGCCATCAACATCGAGCTCAAGGCTGATGCGCTGAGTACAAGATCAGATCGAGCCCAAGGGCGGCACCACCGAGTAGCTCAACGCCCCAGTCGGCTACACCAGAAACTGGGCCAACTGGAGGTAAAGCACCACCGCCGACTGCCGCGCCGACTGGCCCGACAGCAAGCAGCTCTCCACCGCCAGTATCCTCTGGAGCTCCCTCGTGGAGGTTCAAGATCTCTAAGAGGTAAGTGATCTTCAATCTTCCAGGAGTTTTGAATGATGTGACAATATCTTGATACTTGACTTATTATGCAGGAAACGAGTTAACATTGATCCCAAGGGGACCGCGCCAACCACTCCTGTTATCGAGCCACCCCTAGCCGAGCCAGCAACAACAAGTTCGTTTGCCGAGCCAGAGACTGCCCCAATTGTAGAAGTTGAAGCAGTCCTGACAGCAAGACCAATAGTGCTGGCTGACCAAGGGGAGAGTGCTGAAGCTGCTGCCCTAGCCCCCGAGCAAGTTGCTGAAGCCCCAGCTGCCACCGAGTCTAGGGCCAGGACCCCATCGCCACTTATATCATCGTCGTCTTCTGATGAAGTTAACATCCCCGGCTCGAAGCCCCTCCTCGTGACTTCCCGAGAACATTCCATTGGGTGTCTCCTGAAGGAGTTATGGAGAGCTACGAGCATGATGAGCAAGCCACGGCAAGGGAGCGTGAAGTTCTTCTTCGTGCTACAATCGCCGCTTCCAGGGGAATTCAGGTGTGTAGCAAATCTTGCTATGTTGAGTTCTTGATGGTTCTCCTTTATCTGGTACTCCACCATTTGACTCTGTTTTGCTCTGTTTTACTCTGAGCAGAAGATTGTCGACCGCTTGGAGAAAGTGAACAAGGTCCTGACCCAGCTCACCCCCCATCTTCAACGACTGAGCCAGCTCCAGGCCGCCAAGGACAACTTGGAACGAGCTAGCCAGGAGAAGGAAATTTGGCTAAGGGAAGCAGTGGATCAGCTTAGGGATGAAAAGTGAGCTCTAGCCGAGAGGATTAGAAGTAAGTCTTCTGTATTATCCTCCCGAATAAATCCCAAGTATATCTCTCCAGCTTTGTTGATTCCCGACTACCTTGTTGAGTTCTGATTGCAATCTCGAGTTCTTGACTATTTTGATTTGCAGCCCTCGAAGCCGAGTTGAAAACCCAAGCAGAGGAGAAGAAACATCAAGAGGTTAAGCTGAAGGAAGTTGAAAAGGCTAAAGCTGAACTGGAGAAGACCAAAGCCAAAGTGGAGGCCGACTATGCAAGTAAGCCTTCTCCCTGACAATAACTTTAACCCGCCTTCTTGTTACTTTGACTGCATTGTTTCGCTGACAAGTATACTTGTCAATGAATCTAAATAGCTTCGAAAGCCAACGCCCAAACCCAATTTAAAGCCTTTGCAGAGGAGATCAAGGTTGTCAAGGAGTCACGGGAAATTCTTGCCAAATCCGTGAAAGGGCTCCTTGACATTATGGAACCTCACCATGTCAGGACCAGCTCCAGTACAGTCTCCTAGGTGCAGGCACGTCTTAGCGAAGCCCCGAGTATCTTGGAAAAGTACTCGGATGAGCATGTCACTGTCGGTGTGGCCCAAACCCTCGCTATGACCAAATTGATCTACCCTAGGGTAGATATCGAGGCCATTGGTGAGGGTTTTGCCGAAGAGACAACATCTGAAGAAGCACTGGAGTTGATCAACCAGGCGAGGCCAACTGCAGAGGCGATCGCAAGAGACCTGGGTATGTAGAAAACAAGCGATTATGCAGCTGGTGTATATATAACTTTTGGTGAAAGCATGTATATATCTTGTAAAATGTTGCCGAGTATTTGCTTATTCTTAGTTGTCATTAGCATTATGCTTATTCTTAGTTGTCATTAGCATTACCCGACTATGTAGTCTTGTCATGTTTTACACCAGCAATATAACTATAGGGCTACTCGGCAAGAGGAAACTCGGTGGATTGCAAAGGAACACAAGTAGATTTATACTGGTTTAGGCCCTCGATGTAAGGTAATACCCTACGTCCAGTTGTTGTGGTATTCCTTTGAGGATGTATGTTTGCTTCTATGAGCTTGTGCCCTCAGGGGGCGCCCTGCCTCCCCTTATATACTAGGGACAGGGGTACAAGGTAGGAGTCCCAGCTGGATACAGCCAAGGGATCTCTTCTTGGAGATACAATTTACCCGACTAGAATTGTATATTCCTTATTGTACAAGGCAAGGTCCACCGGGTGCTACTATATCTCTAATTACAAGACTCGGCCCATCCTCTATCCGAGTGGCCCATATGCTTGTGATGAGGTACCCGGGGCCCATGGCCTCCACAGTAGCCCCTGAGACCTTCATAGTTGAGTCACAGCTGATGCCGAGTGCTCATCCTCTACGGTGAAGATTTCCCGAGTCCATTGCTCTCGAGTACTCTTTGTCCAAGTGTGTCTTCTTCCCGAGTCCGGCTTCATGTCAGCTGGCAGCGAGGCTATGAAGGGCTTCATATAGATGTATGAATAGTGTACACCGAATAGGCGCACCTATTAGGTGTAGCCCCCGACTTTGTGCGTAATTGTGAAAACAATTAAACATAAAGTCAAAGATCTTTAACCTGGAAGTCTTTCCCGAGTAGTATACTACTGGTATATGAGACTCTTCGGTATCATGTCAACCGAAATATGATTTATAGTCTTGCCGAGTAGCATGCCACTCGTATATGGGACTCTTCAGCTTCATGTCAGCTGGAAAAAGGGTGTTTATAGTCTCTCCCGAGCAACGTCCCACTCGGAAGTTAGACTCGTCAGCATCATGTTAGCTGGAAAGAATATTTATAGTCTCTCCCGAGTAGTGCACTACTCGGAAGTTAGACTCTTCAGCGTCATGTCGGCTGGAATAATGTTGCTCATGGCAACTGGTGGCCAAGAATGTAGGCCGAGTACCACTTTATAAAAATAAATCCATTGCGTGGTCAGGTGTACTCGAGAAAGATACATGCATCCCCAATTTTGATGAAGACTAGCTTATGATCCTTATAAGGATATATCCTCGATATCTGGTGGATAAGACAGATACCCAAACACATGTGTTCAGCAATTAGGCCTTCATGAAGCATATCTGTTTACCTCATCAGTTTCTGTAAGCAGCACCAGCGTCGTGATTAACACAGCCCGCGAGTGGCCCAAGTTGAGCGTGCTACTGTAGAAACTTATATCTTGGCGGCTCAGTACCGACTGTGTAAGCCCAAGCCCATGAGTCGGCATAGGCCCTATAAAGGCTAGGGGAGAGAGAAAAGATTCCTCATCTTCCCCAAGCGACCAATCGTTTCGTCTTCCCAACTCCGCGCTGAAATTTCGCCTCCCGCTTCGCTAGGGTTCGTCATTGCCTGCTCCTCCCCATTGAAGCTCGAGCGATTTCGCCTCCATTTGGCCATCCCAAGCCCCCGACCACATTTCCCCCAAATCTTTTTGTCCCCCAAGCATGCCGAGGGCTCTAGATTTTGTTGGGGCATCGGATGAGGCGTGGCCAACCTCGGATTGTGGCCGGTCGAAGTTGGAGAATCTGGAGAAGTCGCTGTGGCTGCAAAGCCGTGACATCATCCGCTGGCGCCCGACTGAGGGTGAGTCGGTTCCAAATCCCCAAGCCGGCGTGACTATTGTTTTGCCTCTTTTTTTGACCGGGGTTTGTTTCTTCCCTCTTCTGAGTTCCTCCGCCGTCTTCTTGACTTCTATGGATTGGAGTTGGTGAATCTGAATCCCAACTCAATCTTGCAAATCTCTATATTCGTGACTCTTTGCAAGTGCTACTTGGGTGTAGAACCCTACTTCAATTTCTTTAGGCACTTATTCCACATCAAGCCCCAGCCCTCCAAGAATAGAGTTCAGGTGATTGGGGGAGTTGGCCTTCAGTTGAGGAGTGAAATGAAGAAAATATATATCAATCTTCCTTTGAAATCCTCCTTGAAAGGTTGGCATAAGGAGTGGTTCTACTGTTCGGATCTGGAACCCTCCCTGCCTCCATTCACCAGCTCGCCGCCGGCAGTCACACCCAATTGGTCATCGGATCCAACTTTCGAAGAGATGGGCCAAGTACATCAGTTGCTGGCAAGATTGGAGAAATTTAAGAGAGCCGGCCTGACCGGCCCCTGGGTGGCCAAGCGTTTCCTGACCCGGCGCGTCCAGCCATTGAAGCTAAGGAGCGAATTTTGCTGGGATTATCAAGGGAAAAATGACCCTGACCGAGAAAGCCGAGAAGTAGCTGACCAGCAAAAAGTGACCGAAACATATTTGGTTACTTCTCCAGTGGGGTGGTGGAAACCGAGGATGCAGAGTGCTCCATCGTGGCTTATAGCCGAAATTGGCCCCGTCCCGAGGTAACCCTTGCTTCTCTTCTGTGATGAATGCTTGTAGACATGTATCCATAGTTGCTCAGCATCATGTGATGCATATTGTTGAATTGTTTGTAGTGGTGCAAGGAGTTTGATGATGACTCCCGTCTGCTGTCAGCCACGAAGTCGAAGAAGAGGCCGAGAAGTCCTTCCGCTGCCCAACCCGACTCCAAGAGAGTGGGGAAGAGGCCTGTTATAGACAAGGGCAAGAAGAAGGTCATCAGGCCGAGTGCCGCAGCTAGGAGCCTCAAGATCAGAGACACCACCAACGCGGCTGCTAGGCCTTCAAGCCCTAGATCGGGACCAGTGCAGTCAGGCTCCGCAACATCGAACCCAAAAAGCGCATCGTCGAGTAAGAAGTCAAGCTCAGTGCTGCCAGGCCCAGCAACGTCGAGGCCAAGGGCGGCACCGCCGAGTACTCAGTCACCCCAGCCGGCCACTCCGCAAGCAGGGCCGACTAGGATGGAAATGCCGCCGCCGACTACCGCACCGTCAGGCCCGACAGCTAGTGGCCCTCCAGCGCCGTCTTGTGGATCTCCCGGATAGAAGCTCAAGTTCTCCAAGAGGTAGGTTGCTTTGCATCTTTTGAAGATTTTGT
The DNA here is from genome assembly GCA_003991445.1 of Oryza meyeriana var. granulata. Lineage (NCBI taxonomy): Eukaryota > Viridiplantae > Streptophyta > Magnoliopsida > Poales > Poaceae > Oryza > Oryza meyeriana. The sequence goes on along the minus strand of RYFJ01002867.1, from coordinate 189,695 downwards.
TCGTCGCGATAACGCCTTGACATTTGACCTGTTACACAGGAAACGAGTCGACATCGATCTTAAGGAGACCGCTCCCATTGTCGAGCCAGCCCCAACTGATCCAGCGCCAGCAAGCACATCTGCCAAGCCGGTGGCAGTCCCAATTGCAGAACTAAGACCGTCCCGACCGCAAGGCCACCGACACCGGTCAACCAAGGGGTGGATATTGAAGCTGTTGCTCCAGCCCCTGAGCCAATCCTTGACGCACCTGAGGCCGCTGAGCCGAAAGCCAGGACCCCATTGCCATCCTGGTCACCGTCGTCGTCGTCGTCGTCGTCGTCGTTGTCCCCGGAGAGGCTGAACCTCCCCAAGCTCGAAGCTCCACCACGCAAATTCCTGAGGACCTTCGGCTGGATGACCCCCGATGGGGTGGCAAAGAAGTACAAGCACGACGAAGCAGCGGCAGAGAGGGAGCGCGAAGATTTTCTCCGCGCCACGATCGCCGCAGCCCAGGGGGCCTGAGTAAGATCTTCGCCATGACATGCTCTTGTAGGTCTTCTTCATTCGACGCATGATTCTGCTTTGTAATGCTCTTGCTTTGAGCAGAAGCTTGTTGACCGTGCGGAGCAGATAAATGAGGTCCTGACCTAGCTCACCCCCAAACTCCAAGAATTGGACCAGCTCCAGACCGCAAAAGAGGAATTGGAGCGGCGCAGCCAGGGAGAGAGAGCTGGCTGAAGGAAGTCGTTGATTAGCTCAGGACCCAAAATTGGGACCAAGCCAAAAGGATGAGAGGTAAGCCTCCAGAATGCATCTTCCTGGCCGAATCCTTGGTATATTTCTCTAGCTGTATTGTTCCCGACTGCCCAGTTGTGCCTTGACTGCAACGTTGAGTTCTTGACTAATTTGTCGTGCAACCCTCGAAGCTGAGTTGAAGACCCGAATGGAGGGAGAAAAACAGCTGAAGGAGGCTGAGAGAGCCAGGGCCGAACTTGAAAAGGACAAGGCCGACCTGACAAAGGCCAAAACCGAGCTTGAGGAAGAGAAGGTCGAGTTGAAAAAGGCAAACACCAAGCTCGAGAAAGAAAAAGTGGAACTGGAGAAGGCCATAGCCAAGTGGGAGGCCGACTACAAAAGTAAGTCTCCGCTTCTGACAATAACCTTAGCCAATCCATTAATTATTCCCTCTGCGGCTTTGCTTAACAAGTTTACTTGTCGGTGAACCCGGGTAGCTGCGAGAGCCAATTCCTAGATCCAGTTTCAGGCCTTCGCAGAGGAGATCAGGGTAGTCAAGGAGTTACGGGAAATCCTTGGCGAGTTTGTGAAAGGGCTCCTTGACCTGATGGATCCCCGTCCTGTGGGAACCAGCTCCAGCACAATCTTCCAACTCGAGGAGCGCCTTAAAGATGCACCGAGTGCCTTGAAGAGGTATTCGGATGGGCATGTTATTGCCGGCGTGGCCCGGACCCTGGCGATGACCAAGTCTATCTACCCAAGGGCGGACGTTGAAGCCATCGGGGAGGGGTTTGCCGAGGAGACGACTCCTGAGGAGGCGCTAGAGCTGATAGCCAAGGCGAGGCCAACTGCAGAGATTATTACCCGAGACCTGGGTCTGTAAAAACAATATATCATTGTGGGTGCCATGGGCCCCGGGTACCTCATGACAAGCATATGGGCCACTCGGATAGAGGATGGGCCTAGCCTTGTAATTAGAGATATAGCTAAATTCGGCAGACTTCGCCTTGTATAGAAAGGAATATACAGTCCTAGTCGGGTGCGTTATATCTCTAAGGGGAGATCTCCTAGTCGTAATCCGATGGGGACTCCTACCTTGTAACCCTGTCCCCCAGTATATAAGGGGAGGCAGGGCGCCCCATGAGGGCAGGTGCACACAAGTTCATCAGAACTACCACCGTATATCCTCAAAGGAATACATATAAACTGGACGTAGGGTATTACCTCACATTGAGGGCCTGAACCAGTATAAAATCTCTCTGTGTTCCTTTGCAATCCACCGAGTTTACATCCGCCGACTAGCCCCATATATTTATTGCCGGTGTAAAACATCGACAGTTGGCGCGCCAGGTAGGGGCTTCGGCATGATCTACATCTACAAGCTCGATGGATCCAGCAACCGGAGTTGACGGCGGCAAACTCTCCCCCGGAGATACAATTGCATTCGGAAGCCTCGACTTCGTCGCCGACCAGATCGGTAATCTCACCTTGGCCAACACGGACCCGATCCAACCGGCCGAGGAACCAGCCGACTCTGCGCCAGTCGGCCTACACGATGCTGCAACAATCTCTCACGACATGCTACGGCGATCTCCCATACGCCCAAGTCCAGGGACAACTCTTTCTTTCGGTGTTCGACTCGGACTCGGTTTTGAGCCGGCCGAGATCGGGCCAAAAAAGGAAGAGATCGTCAATTTCCCGTTCGGACTCGGCGACGCCGCGGATATCTACGATCTACATCCAACGCGGCAAACCCGATCCTCTGGAGTTTGACTCGGACACGGCCCAGAGTCGCTCGAGATCGGATCTAGGGAGGTTGGAGTTATAATCAACCCCATCAACTACTCCGACTATGACTCTCAGTCGGACTACGACTCTCAGTCGGATTCCGACCCCAAGTCGGACAACAGTTTGGCAAGCTTCTCCCCGCCACGAGAAATCTTCATGGCATCCAAAGGCTCTACTCCTACTCAGGAATCACGCCGACTACACGAACAACAAGAGGAGGAGGCCTGCCGACTGCGAGAACAACAGGAGGAAGAAGCAAGACGCCTGCACGCCCGCAACGATGGCCTACGCAGGGCCGGGCGAACCGCTCAGCAACAAACCCTCCAAACAAAAGTCGGCGACCACGACGTCTTCGTCACGCCACAACAGAACATCGTGGCCGCCGCAACCCTACTGGACACAATCCAGCTTGGGCCTGATCACCAGGCCACCCCGACCATCGCAAGGATAAAAGCCATGCTTACCGCTGCTGCATGTCAGCAGCACCAACAGTCGGGCGATACCCTCATACCGACCAATCGGTCGACATTCCCAACGGCAGTCTCATCTACCTCAAAGCGACGCTGAGCGGCTGGCTCCAGTCGGCTGCATACGGAGGCACGTCAGACGTCACTCAGCAGCCCCGACGACAACCGGCGACGTCAAGGCAACCGTCGGGATGATCAGGACCTTCGAGGTCGACAACGACGTGATCTTCGGCAGGACATCAACGCTCGACACCACGAACGAGAAGATGATGAGCAACGCCAACCGGAAGACGAGAACGAGCGTTTCGGCCTCCACCACGAGCGGTTTCGCCGCCGAAGTCGGGGTCGGAGTCCTCATGAAGATGGAGGAGTACCGGCCTTCACCCAGGAGCTACAACAGGCCGACTGGCCATCGGGTTTCAAGCCTACAGGAGTCGAAAAATACGACGGCAAGACCAATCCCGAGTCTTGGCTCACGGTCTATACTACGGCAATCCGAGCAGCTGGAGGAAATCACAAAGTCATGGCTAACTACCTCCCGGTCGCTTTAGTCGACTCAGCGAGGACATGACTAACAGGACTTCCCAAGCAGTCAATCAGCTCCTGGGGGGAACTCCGAGAACGCTTCATCGCCAACTTCCAGGGGACATACGAGAGGCCATCTTCCGAGTACGACTTATATCAGTTGCATCAAAGGAAGAACGAGTCTCTTCGTGACTTCATTAAGAGGTTTTCTGAGAAGAAGAACTCAATCCCTAACATCAAGGATGAGGTCGTCATCGCCGCCTTTCGAAAAGGAGTCAAAGACACCTCGTTCATCGACAAATTCACTCGGAAGCCTCCTAACTCTGTCAAGGCTTTATTTGACATGGCAAACAAATACGCCGACTCAGCCCACGCTGTTGCTGAGGCCCTTGAAGATAAAAAGGCATCCTGACAGAAGAAGCGGGAGGGCACCAACGACGCGGTCTCGACTAAAGCCGGGAATCGCAAACGCAAGTCAGACGGCTTCATTGTGGCAGTCGGCCACAATCGTCTTCGACTTTCAACAATTGAAGATTATCAGAACAACAAGTGACATGCTCGAGGGCTCACAAGCTCAAACGCAAGGCTGGCATCCCCACTCCAAAATACCGAACAGCTAAGTCGCTTCCTGATAAATGTTTCTTCACTCGGCCTTGCCAATGCCGATTACACCTAATAGGTGCACAAGCTGCACTCTTCTCTGTTTTTGCTCTTAAATGATTGCAAAAGTACTCAAGTAGCATAAATCCTAATCCGTGAAACTTTGCTCCATGAAAGACGAACTCAAGTCACCCAAAACGCGTGTCTGGGAAAGAGCCATGAGCCAACTCCCGACGCTAGGGGGCTATGACTAGTCGGGCAGAGTGCTTAAACGTAAGGGATCAACTACTCGGGGAAATTAATATCAATAAGAGGAAGAACATGAATTTACATATATTGTAAAATACATTTTATTCGGGTGATTATTTCCATCATCAGATGCTACTCATCCGATATCTTTATATTGCAGGCCCAGCTCCGGATACGCGTGACAGGAACTCAGGGCTGCGAGCCTATCTCCTACGCTCGGGGGCTGGACAAGTCTGCCAAAATACACTCGGGATGCTCCATGAGGGCTACTTACCGAGTACTTGCGCCAGTCGGGACGTCATCTTCCTCGGCTACGCTCCATGTGAGCTGACAACCGACTTCCGGCACTAGTCGGGGGTCGTATATCACTCGGTCAGGTTGGGTACGCCCCATGAGGGTCGCTAGCCGAATCCTATGCTAATGCGAGGTTCGGGTGCCTAGCTTGGCTATAACTCTGTTGGATAGGGTACGCCCCATGAGGGTCGCCAGCCAAACCCTCTGCTAACGCAAGGTTCGGGTACCTTGTTCGACTTTACCCAAGTCAGAGAAGACTTACATCGTCAAAGTGCATCCGGAGTTCTCATGCACTGCGTCACACCTGAGGAGGGCAAGCAGATCCTGCAATATACCCACTCAGGCTTATGTGGCAACCAGTTTGCATCCAGAACGTAAGTCGGAAAGGCTTGCAAATAAGGATTTCTCTGGCTGATTGCGGTTACCAACACCAAAAAACTCATCCTGACATGCGATAGATGATACTTCTATAGAGCTATGCTGGATAGGTCGGCTCAGGCCGGCTTATTTGGTAGCAGCCACCAAGATATGAGTTCCTACAGTAGCATGCTCCATGTGGGCCGCCCGTAGGCTGAGTTGAAATTATAGCGCTGGTGCTACCAACAGGAGCCGATGAGGTAAACAGATATGCTTCATGAGAGCCTTATTGCTAAACATATATGTTTGGGTATCTGTTTTATCCACCAGGTCTCGAGGATATATCCTTACAAGGATCACAAGCTGGTCTTCATTAAAATTGGGGATGCAGGTATCTTTCTCGGGTACACCTGACCACGCCGTGGATTTATTTTCATAAAGTGGTACTCGGCCTACATGCGTGGCCATCAGATGCCATGAGCATCATTATTCCCACTGACATGATGTGGAAGAGTCTAACTTTCGAGTAGTGCACTACTCGGGAGCGACTATAAAATTCTCATTCCTGCTGACATGATGCGGAGGAGTCTAACTTTCGAGTAGCATACTACTCGGGAAAGACTATAAACATTCTTCCAGCTGACGAGCTGAAGAGTCTAACTTCCGAATGGGACGCCACTCGGGAAAGACTATAAACCCTTTTCCAGCTGACATGAAGCTGACGAGTCTAATTTTCGAGTAATATATTACTTGGGAAAGACTATAAATAATCATCCCGGCTGACATGATGCCGACGAGTCTGATTTTCGAGTAGTATACTACTCGGGAAAGACTATAAACACCCCCTTTCCAGCTGACATGACGCTGAAGAGTCCCATATGCGAGTAGCATCCTACTCGGCAAGACTATAAACATACATTCCGACTGACATGAAGTCGAAGAGTCCTACATACGAGTAGTTCCCTGCTCGGCAAGACTATAAATTATATTCCGGTTGACATGATACCGAAGAGTCTCATGTACCAGTAGTAATCTACTCGGGAAAGACTACAAGGTTAAAGATCTTTGACTTCATGTTTAATTGTTTTCACAATTAAGCACAAAGTCGGGGGCTACACCTAATAGGTGCGCCTATTCAGCGCACACTATTCCAACATCTACATCGAGCCCTTCATAGCCTCACTGCCAGCTGACATGAAGCAGGACTCGGAAGAAGCAGCACTCAGACAAAGAGTACTCGGGAGCAATGCACTCGGGAAGACTTCACCGTGGAGGATGAGCACTCGGCATCAGCTGTGACTCAACTATGAAGGTCTCGGGGGCTACTGTGGGTGCCATGGGCCCCGGGTACCTCATGACAAGCATATGGGCCACTCGGATAGAGGATGGGCCTAGCCTTGTAATTAGAGATATAGCTAAATTCGGCAGACTTCGCCTTGTATAGAAAGGAATATACAGTCCTAGTCGGGTGCGTTATATCTCTAAGGGGAGATCTCCTAGTCGTAATCCGATGGGGACTCCTACCTTGTAACCCTGTCCCCCAGTATATAAGGGGAGGCAGGGCGCCCCATGAGGGCAGGTGCACACAAGTTCATCAGAACTACCACCGTATATCCTCAAAGGAATACATATAAACTGGACGTAGGGTATTACCTCACATTGAGGGCCTGAACCAGTATAAAATCTCTCTGTGTTCCTTTGCAATCCACCGAGTTTACATCCGCCGACTAGCCCCATATATTTATTGCCGGTGTAAAACATCGACAGATGCAGTCGGTGTATTGTGGATTTTTGTAAAGACATGTGTAAATATATGTGCCGTGCCGCCAAGCTTTAAATTATTACTCAATTGTCATTAGCTTTACCCGACTATATAGTCTACGCCAAGTTGGTCTATAGGAACTTAATAAAATCGTTCACCGCAGAAAGCTGTACTCGGGCAAACATAACAAAGTCATTGCAAAACTTCATAACTTAAGTAAAACAGGCTCGTATATTATTGACAAAGCACATATAATACATGCAGCCCCCGACTCACTACCCGGTTGAATCAAGCGGCGTAGTGAGTCAGAGAAAAACTGTACACATGGGGGAAATGTAAAACTCAGGTATAGAAAGGACGTAGCTGTTCTATATTCCATGAGTTGCTAATGAGGGCACCGTCTTCCGTCTTCAGTCGGTAGGCGCCTGGCCGCGTGACCTTGGCTATAATGAACAACCCTTCCCATATTGGGGATAGTTTGTGCCTATCTTTGGTGGTTTGTATTTTTCTCAAGACGAGATCTCTGACCAAAAAGGTGCAGCCACGGACATTGTGATTGTGGTAGCGACGCAGGCCTTGAAGATACCTTGCCGACTGGATTGTTGCGATAGCCCTCGCTTCTTCCAACTGATCTAATTCGACCAATCGGGCATTGTTTGAGATGTCTTCTGAGTAAGCCCGAACTCACGGAGAGCCGAACTCTAACTCGGTTGGTAGCACAGCCTCGGCACCATAGACCAAAAAGAAAGGGGATTGCCCTGTTGCCCGACTAACCGTGGTTTTGAGAGACCAGAGAACAGATGGGAGTTCTTGTACCCACCGTCCCGCGTATGGTTGTAGTCGGTCAAATATCCTGGCCTTGATACCTTGTAAGACCATACCATTGGCACGTTCAACCTGCCCGTTGCTCCGCGGGTGTGCCACAGATGCATAGCACATCTTGATGCCGAAGTTGTCACAGAAATCTTGAAACACGCCGCCCGTGAACTGAGTACCGTTGTCAATGATGATGAGGTTGGGGACCCCGAATCGGTATAATATACTCATGATGAAGTCCTTTGCTCATGCCGCTGTTATGGTTGCAACAGGTTTGGCCTCAATCCACTTGGTGAATTTATCCACTGCGATGAACAAGTGTGTGAACCCTCCTGACACTTTCTTGAAAGGCCCGACCATGTCAAGCCCCCATTCTGCAAAGGGCCAAGAGATTGGGATTGTTTGTAGTTCTTGGGCTGGGAGATTGGTTTGTCTTGCATAGAACTGGCAACCCTCGCATATGCGAATGATGTCTTTGGCATCTGTTACTGCTGTTGGCTAGAAAAATCCCTGCTGGTAAGCCTTTCCGACTAACGTCCTAGATGCGGCATGATTGCCACATATACCCAAGTGGATCGACTACAGAATCTACTTGCCTTCCTCGGAGGTGACGCAACGCATGAGGTCCCCGGATGCACTTCTTCGGTACAGGTCTTCTCTGACGACTAAGAAACTCTTGCTTCGACATTTGATTTGTTCGGCTTCACTGTGATCTTCGGGGAGTTCATCGTCCAGGAGGAATTTGAGAATAGGAGTCCGCCAATCTTGACATATGTGCAGCACCTCGTTTGTTGCCGGGGTAGGTTCGCCTCCCGACTGCTCTGGCGCTAGTTTCTTCTTGACTGTCTGATGGCTCCATAAGTTGCTCGACAAAGATCCCTGTCGGGACCGCTTCTCGTTTGTATCCCATGTTTGCCAATTCATCTGTAGCATCGTTGTATTGTCATAGGACATGTGTTATCTCTAGCCCATCGAATTTGTTCTCCAGCTTACGGACCTCCTGACAGTATGCCGCCATGGTGTCGTTGAGACATGTCCAGTCTTTCATGACTTGGTTTACCACGAGTTGAGAGTCTCCACGCACAACCAGTCGACGAATGCCGAGTGATACAGCGATGCGAAGCCCGTGGATGAGTGCCTTGTACTCGGCGACGTTGTGGGAAGCCAGAAAGTGGATTTGTAGAACGTACTTCAGTTTTTCGCCAGTGGGGGACGTTAGTATAACGCCAGCCCCGGTGCCGGCAATCCATAGAGAACCGTTGAAGTACATTGTCCAGTACTCTAGTTTCGCTGTAGATGTAGGCATTTGAACTTCTATCCACTTGGCCACGAAGTCGGCTAGAGCTTGTGATTTGATTGCTATCCGAGGCTGAAAGGTGATGTCGAACGCCATCAACTCGAGCGCCTATTTAGTGATTCGACCGGTGGCCTCGCGGTTATGCAGGACGTCTCCGAGTGGGTACGATGTGACCACCGTGACTTGATGTGCTTGGAAATAGTGCACCAGCTTCCGGACAGTGATGAGTAGGCCATAGAGCAGCTTCTGGACCTGCGGGTATCTCATCTTTGAGTCGGCAAGGACCTCGCTGACAAAGTAAACTAGACATTGAATTTTTTGGATATGACCCGGTTCGGATCGCTCGACCACCAGCACCGTGCTGACTACCTAAGTAGTTGCTGCCAGATATAGCATTAGCGGTTCTTGGGGCATGGGTGACGCCAACACGGGGGGTGATGTGAGAAATTGCTTGAAGTCTTCGAAGGCTTGCTGGGCTTCAGGAGTCCATTGGAAATCATCCGCTTTCTTCAATAGCTTGAAAAAGGGCATGCCCCGTTCGCCCAGTCAGGAAATAAATCGGCTGAGTGCCGCCATGCAGCCTGTCAGCTTCAGGACGTACTTCTGGTTAGTTGGGGGTGCCATGTTTATGATTGCGTTGACTTTCTCTGGGTTGGCCTCGATGCCACGATGCGAGACGATGAAGCCGAGTAACTTGCCGGATGGCACACCGAAGGCGCACTTTTTCGGGTTCAACTTCATTTTGAATCTTCGAAGATTTTGGAAGGTTTCTTCTAGGTCAGCGATGAGGTCTTCCTTGGACTTGGTCTTGATCACCACGTCGTCGACGTAGGCTTCCACGTTGCGCCTGATCTGAGTGTGCAGACACCACTGAATTGCACGTTGATACGTTGCTCCAACGTTCTTCAAACCGAACGGCATAGTGATGTAGCAATACACTCCAAATGGTGTGATAAAAGACGTCTTTAGGCAGTCTTCCTCCTTAAGGCTTATTTGATGGTATCCCGAGTAGCAGTCGAGAAAGCTGAGGAGTTCGCACCCTGCGGTTGAATCCACCACCTGATCTATTCTGGGTAGATCAAATGGATCCTTGGGGCACGCTTTGTTGAGATCGGTGTAGTCGACACACATACGCCATTTACCGTTTTTCTTCCGGACCAGGACTAGGTTTCCCAGCCAATCCGGGTGATAGACCTCTTTGATGAACCCGACTGCGAGGAGTTTAGTTATCTCCTCCTGAATAGCATCTTTCCGGTCCTGAGCGAAGCGCCATAGCCATTGCTTGACTGGCTTGGCGTCTGTCTTCACGTTGAGGGCGTGCTCAATCACCTCCCTTGGTACGCCCGGCATGTCGGATGGTTTCCACGCGAAGATATCCTTGTTGGCTTGGAGGAAGGTGACGAGCGCGTCTTCCTATTTGGGGTCGAGTCCGGTCCGGACTAGAGCAGTCTTGGAGGGGTTGGAAGGGTCCAGGGGGATCTTCTTTGTGTCAGAGTCCGCTGAAATTCCTGACTTCACTGCTTTTTTGGCCGGAACTTGATCTTCCTCGACTTCAGTTGTGATGGCTTGCCGAATGCTGTTGCGCCCGACTACCGCCTCTTGTGATTGAGCCAACTCGCAGCTCTCCTTGTCATAGGTGAAGGCTTGCTTGACGTTGCTGCGGAGAGAGAGGACTTCTACTGGCCGGGCATCTTGAGCACCATGTAGGTATAGTGCGGTACCACCATAAATTTGGCGAGCGCCGGCCGTCCGAGTATCGCGTGGTACGCAGTCTCGAAGTCGGTAATCTCGAAGCTGATGTTTTTCATGCGGAAGTTATCCCACGTGCCGAAGGTGACCAGCAAGGTTATCTACCCGAGTGGTGTTGAAGACAAGCTGGGAATTATCCCATGGAAGGGCGCAGTACTCAACCGTAGATCTAAACGAGGAATCTTCATCTCATCAAAGGTCTTGGCGAAGAGGATGTTGAGCGCGCTGCCTCCATCTATGAGCACCTTCTTCAGCCTGATGTTTTTGACAACCGGGTCCAGGACGAGTGGGTAGCGTCCCAGGTGCGAAACCCGATCTGGATGATCTGCGCGGGTGAACATGATGGACGTCTCTGACCAGTGCAAATATTGGGGGTGTCTGCTGTAGAGATTGAGTTGACGTCGCGTGCTGTAAGCTTCTGCTTCCGCTTGGACTCGTACGCAGACTGCCCTCCAAAGATATGGTTGAGCTCAGCCTGGGGATCTTGAAAATCGTCAGCCGGGCCTTGATCTGGCTTGTCCTTGTCCTTGTCAATGCCAAATGATGAAGCCTAGTCGGAGGCAAACTTCTTAAGCATGAAGCAGTCTTTAGCCGCGTGCTTGCCCTTGGGGTGGAAGAGGCATGGCCCGTTCATGACCTTTTGGTAGTCGTTGTTCCGTTGGGGCCGCGACCGAGTTCGCTCCATGTTGGCCACCTCATTGTCTGACTTCCGCTTGCGGTTGCCGGTCTTGTTTTGCGATGGCTCGTTGTCGGCTTTTGCCTTCTGGTCCTTCTGCCGGGACTCCTTCTTCTCATCGAGGGCCTCGGTGACCGCTTCAGCTGAGTCAGTGTATTTGTTCACCATGTCAAAGAGAGCCTGGACGGAGGATGGTGGCTTCCGAGTGAACTTCGCGATGAACGGGGCGTCCTTTACTCACTTGCAGAAGGCGGCGATGACGGCCTCGTCCTTGATCATTGGGATTTTGTTGCGCTTCTCAGAGAACCTCTTGATAAATTCGTGTAGGGACTCATTCTTCTTCTGGTGCAGTTGGTATAGTTCGTGCTCAGAAGATGGCCTCTCGTAGATTCCCTGAAAGTTAGCGATGAACCGCTCCCTGAGTTCTCCCCAGGAACCGATCGACCGCCTCGGGAGCCCTGTTAGCCATGTCCTCGCCGAGTCGGCTAGTGCGACTGGGAGGTAGTTAGCCATGGCTTTATGGTCACCTCCGGCAGCTCGAATTGCCAGGGTGTATACGGTGAGCCAGGACTCGGGGTTGGTTTTGCCGTCATATTTCTCGATCCCCGTAGGCTTGAAGCCCGATGGCCAGTCAACGTCCTGAAGCTCGTGGGTGAAAGCTGGAACGCTTTCGTCTTCGTGAGGGCTCCAGCTCCGACCGCGGTGGTAAACTGCTTGTGGTGAAGACCGAAACACTCGTTCTCGCCCTCCAGTCGGCGGCGCTCATCCTCTTCGTGTTGGTGGCGCCGGGTACTGATGTCGTACCGGAGGTCGCGTTGTAGATGAACTTGGAGGTCTTGGTTGGACCAGCGATCGTACTGGTGACGCCGCCGGTTGTTGTTGTTGGTGTCGCCGAGTGATGTTTGGCGCGACTCTTCGTGTGGCCGACTTGAGCCAGCCACCCGGCGTCGAGCTGATGTAGATGAGCCTGCTGCCGGAGAACCTAACCGGTTGGTCAGTACAAGTGTGTCGCCCGACTGCTGTTGCTGCTGACAGGCGGCCGCTGTGATCATCGCCTTGATCTTGGCGATAGTCGGGGTGGCCTGGTGATCAGGACCAAGCTGGAGCGTGTCGAGTAGGGTTGCAACGGCCACGACGTTCTGTTGTGGCATGATGAAGACGTCGTGGTTGCCGACTTTGGTCTAGAGAACCTGTTGCTGAGCGGTTCGCCCAGCCCTGCGTAGCCCGTCGTTGCGAGCCTCGCGATCGGCCTATTGTTGTTGCCGTAGTCGGCGTGCCTCCTCCTGCTGCTCCTCTTGTAGTCGACGTACCTCCAGTGGTGGTGTTGAAGCCATGAAGATCTCGTGGGGTAGGAGAAAACTCACCAGACTGGAGTCCGAACTAGTGTTCGAACCGTTGTCTGACTTGGAGTCAGAATCCGAGTAATTTATCTGAGTGAGAACGACTCCGACCTCCCTGGATCCAATCTGGAGCGGCTCTGAGCCATGTCCAAACTGAACTGCGGGGGATCGGGTCTGCCGCATGAAGTGTAGATCTGCGGCGTGGCTGAGCCCGTGCGGGAGATTGACAATCTCTCTCCTTCCTAGCCCAACCTGGGCTGGCTCAAGGCCTAGCGCGAGTCGGACGCCGAAGGAGAGAGTTGCCCCAGACCTCGGCAAAGTTGAAGATTGCTGCATTAGATTGATGATAGCTGGCGCAGCGTCTTGTGAGCCGACTGGCACGGAGTCGGCTGGTTCCTCGGCCGGTTGGATGGGATTTGCGTCGGCCAAGGTGAGATTGCCGATCTGGTTGGCGATGAAGTCAAGGCTTCCAAAGGTTATTGTGTCTCTAGGGGTGAACTTGTCGCCGTCGACTCCTGATGTAGGATCCATCGAGATTGTTGGTGTAGATCTCGCCGAAGCCCCTACCTAGCGTGCCAACTATCGATGTTTTACACCGGCAATATAACTATAGGGCTACTCGACAAGGGAAAACTCGGTAGATTGCAAAGGAACACAAGGAGATTTATACTGGTTCAGGCCCTCGATGTGAGGTAATACCCTACATCCAGTTGTGGTGGTATTCCTTTGAGGATGTATGTTTGCTTCTATGAGCTTGTGCCCTCAGGAGGCGCCCTGCCTCCCCTTATATACTAGGGGACAGGGGTACAAGGTAGGAGTCCCAGCCAGATACGGCCAAGGGATCTCCTCTTAGAGATACAATTTACCCGACTAGGACTGTATATTCCTTATTGTACAAGGTAAGGTCCGCCGGGTGCTACTATATCTCTAATTACAAGACTCGCCCCATCCTCTATCCGAGTGGCCCATATGCTTGTGATGAGGTACCCGGGGCCCATGGCCTCCACAAGTCTGCGCCGAGTAGATCGATAGGAACTTAAGAAAAAACGTTCACTTCTAAAAGCTATACTCGGGCAAACGTAGCATAATCATTGTAAAATTTCACAACTTAGATAAAACAAGCTCGTATTTTATTAGCAAGGCACATAATACATGCAGCCCCTGATTCACTACTCGGTTGAAACAAGCGATGTAGTGAGTCAGAGAAAAGATTTTGTACATATATATAGGGAATACAAAACTCAGGTATAGAAAGGACATAGTTGTTCTATATTCCATGAGTTGCTGACAAGGACACCATCTTCAGTCTTCAGTCGGTAGGCGCCCGGACGTGTCACCTCAGTGATAATGAACGGCCCTTCCCACAAAGGGTATAATTTATGCCTGTCTTTGGTGGTTTGTATTTTTCTTAAGACGAGATTTCCCACCAAAAACGCACGGCCACGGACATTCCGACTATAATAACGACGCAGGCCGTGAAGATACATTGCCGACTGGATAGTTTCGATATCCCTCGCTTCTTCCAACTGATCGAGTTCGACCAATCGGGTTATGTTTGATTCGTCTTTTGAGTGGGCCCGAACTCTCGGAGAGCCGAACTCCAACTCAGTTGGTAACATAGCCTCAGCACCATAGACGAGGAAGAAAGGGGATTGCCCTGTTGCCCAACTAACCGTGGTTCTTAGAGACCAGAGAACGGATAGGAGTTCTTATACCCACCACCCTGCATATGGTTGTAGTCGGTCAAACACCCTTGTCTTGATACCTTGTAAGACCTGAAAGCCCGTTGATGTCGCCTAGAGGGGGGTGAATAGGCGTTCCTAAAAAATTCTCCAAATGCAGCAGTAAAATACTGGTAGGAACCTCCGACCAAAATGGTAGGAGGCTCCGACAGGCTCTCTCGGGCTGGCCGAGAGGGCTGGTCGGAGGTTCTGGCCAAGAACACCGGAGGTTCTGACCCTGGTGTTCTGACTCTACCAAGACACTTCAGTAATGGATAAATTTACAGAGATCAAGTGCAGTGCAAGTAATTTGGTAGGAGATAAATGCAGGGAAGTGAAGATACAAAATAAGGCAATAACGAGAAAATACAATGGAGACACAAAGATTTTTCCCGAAGTTCAGATCACAAAGATCCTACATCTCCGTTGAGGAGCTCCAAAGAGCCGGGTCTCGATTGACCCCTTGCCTCACCAAGCGACCACGAAGATCAAATCGGTATCCACTAGAATTTACCTCTTTTCCTTGTGGAGGTGAGGTTAGACTTCACAAACTTTCCCGGGACAATCCACAACTAGAGGAAGCTCGTGGATGACGCCTAACCGTCTAGGAGGTTTCCCTCCAAGACAAATAAGCTCCAAGCAGTCGATCCGCGTCCTCCTCAAGTGCACAAGATCCTCCTAGCCGTCTCTCAACAAAACTCACTCAATTTCCTACTAGATCCTTACAAGAATTACAAAGGATGCACTAGAACTAGTTGGGAGGGCTCAAAAGACCTTAGGAGAGGCTAGGAGACAGTTGAAATGAAGTGGAATGGCCTCACAACGGCTAGAGACAAAGTTTGGGCTTTATAGGCATGGCTTACGTCACTTAGCCGTTACTCACAGATTTTGGCCAGGAGGTTCTGACCCCAGGGGTAGGAACCTCCGGCCAACACTTAGTCTCTGGCCGAGAAGGTTGGTCGGAGCCTCTGACCCCAGGAGTAGGAACCTCTGACCCTGACACTGAAACTAGCCCATCCCAAGTGTATATGTTGTGCCAAAGTGATAGACTCTCAGCTATTTGGATCTTAAGCACTTGAGTGGTCTTGGAACACCGTTTGCAACCCCTCTTGATAGTACGGTTTCCTACGACTCAAAAGAAAGTTCAAACAAATTTAAAATAAACTCCGAGTTGCTTCACCGTTTTGCGTCATGTTTTTGTGGGGGTTTCCATGCACCACACCAAGCAACCTGAGACTAATTCTCTGCACAATTCTCGATAAACTCATTAGTCCCTTAACCGTTTTGCCATTAATCCGCCAAAATCCACTTAGGGGTTAGATGCACTTTCAATCTCCCCCTTTTTGGTGATTGATGACAACACGGTTAGAGCTTACAACAAAATAAATATATAAATTTGATTTTGAATGAAAATAGATGAATTTGGCTCCCCCTAGAAATATGCATATATTAGTGAGAGTGAAGTATATATGCATATTGAGTATTTGAGAAACATGGAAAGCCTCATTCATCTATTTTCATCCGTGGGGTACAAAGTGTGACATGATAAACAGTATATAAAATGCATATGACATGGCACACACAAAACATGAGAAATAAACATCACATCACATTGCATGGCATCACAAGAATAGATTTAAATACTGAAATTAAACTAGAACCATAATTAAACATTCATTACATCTCGGAATATGGTCAATACATGTCCACGGGCCAATTAGAAATCTAGGAATCCTAAACAAGGGGACAGGGGGGTCGGAGCCTCCGGCCTTGTGGTCGGAGGTTCCAGCCAAACTGCAACAACTGTCAACAAAGGGAAGAAGAGGCCCCTTCATTCTGAATTTTCTCCCCCTTTGGCATCAAGGCACCAAAAAGAGAGAAAAAACAGGGGAAGAAAGAACTCAGTCGTCGTCAGAGGGGATGATCTCAGTGTCGCCGGACGCTGTACTGCCTGCAGTGCCAGTCTCATCATCAGGGACAATAATCTCTGTATTGCCACTGGCGGCATCATCATCCCTCTCAATAATGGGAGGAATGTCGTAGACTGGCTGAAAAGGAGGAGCTACAGGTATAAAGCTAGGCTGGAAGGGTGGAACATCCGGAACAAAGGCAGGCTGAACTGATGGAGGAGCTGCTATAGGCTCATCATCCTCATAACCATTGTCCTCACTGCTGTCCCCATCCTCCTCATCATTGTCGATGTTTTACACCGGCAATATATTTATGGGGCTACTCGGCGGATGGAAACTCGGTGGATTGCAAAGGAACACAGGGAGATTTTATACTGGTTCAGGCCCTCGATGTGAGGTAATACCCTACGTCCAGTTATGGTGGTATTCCTTTGAGAATTATGGTGGTGATTCTGGTGAACCAACTCAACCTGCCCTCAGGGGGCGCCCTGCCTCCCCTTATATACTGGGAGACAGGGTTACAAGGTAGGAGTCCCAACCGGATTACGGCCAAGGGATCTCCTCTTAGAGATATAACGCACCCAACTAGGACTATGTTTTCCTTATCGTACAAGGCAAAGTCTGCTAGGGATTACTATATCTCTAATTATAAGGCCAGGCCTATCCTCTATCCGAGTGGCCCATATGCTTATCATGAGGTACCCGGGGCCCATGGCACCCACAGTAGCCCCTGAGACCTTCATAGTTGAGTCACAGCTGATGCTAAGTGCTCATCCTCCATGGTAAAGATTGCCCGAGTGCATTGCTCCCGAGTACTCTTTGTCCGAGTGCGTCTTCTTCCCGAGTTCTGCTTCATGTCAGCTGGCAACGAGGCTATGAAGGGCTTCATGTAGATGTGTGAATAGTGTGCGCCGAATAGGTGCACCTATTAGGTGTAGCCCCCGACTTTGTGCTTAATTATGAAAACAATTAAACATAAAGTCAAAGATCTTTAACCTTGTAGTCTTTCTCGAGTAGTATATTACTGGTATATGAGACTCTTCGGTATCATATCAACCAGAATATGATTTATAGTCTTGCCGAGTAGCATGCCACTCGTATATGGGACTCTTTAGCTTCATGTCAACTGGAAAAGGTGTTTATAGTCTTTCCCAAGTGGCGTCCCACTCAGAAATTAGACTCCTCAGCGTCATGTCAGCTGGAAAGAAGGTTTATAGTCTCTCCCGAGTAGTGCACTACTCGAAAGTTAGACTCTTCAGCGTCATGTCGGCTGGAATAATGTTGCTCATGGCAACTGTTGGCCAAGTATGTAGGCCGAGTACCACTTTATGAAAATAAATCCATTGCGTGGTCAGGTGTACTCGAGAAAGATACCTGCATCTCCAATTTTAACGAAGACCAGCTTGTGATCCTTATAAGGATATATCCTCGATACCTAGTGGATAAGACAGATACCCAAACACATGTGTTTAGCAATTAGGCCTTCATGAAGCATATCTGTTTACCTCGTTGGTTCCTGTTAGTAGCATCAGCATTGCGATTTTAACCCAGCCTGCGAGCGGCCCATATTGAGCATGCTACTGTAGAAATTCATATCTTGTGGCTGCTACCAAATAAGCCGGCCTGAACCGACCTACCCAGCATAGCTTTATAGAAGTGGCATCCATCGCATGTCAGGATGAGTACTCCAGCGTCGGTAACCGCAATCAGCCAAAGGAATCCTTGTCTGCAAGACTTCCAACTTATGCTCTGGATGCAGCCTGGTTGCCACAGATGCCTGAGTAGGTATATTGCAAAATTTGCTTGTCCTCCCCAGGTGTGACGCAGGGCATGAGAACTCCGGATGCGCTTTGACGATGTAGATCTTCTCTGACTTCGGTAAAGCCGAATAAGGTACCCGAACCTTGCATTAGCATAGGATTCGGCTGACGACCCTCATGGGGCATACCCTATCCAACAGAGTTATGGCCAAATAAGATACCCGAACCTTACATTAGCATAGGATTCGGCTGGCGACCCTCATGGGGCGTACCCAACTCAGCGAAGTTGTGACCGGATAAGGTACCTGAACTTAGCGTTAGCGTAGGATTTAGCTGGCGACCCTCATGGGGCATACCTCACCCAGCCGAGTGATATACGACCCCCGACTAGTGCCGGAATTCGGTTGTCAGCTCACATGGAGCGTAGCCAGGGAAGATGACGTCCCGACTGGCACAAGTACTCGGTCAGTAGCCCTCATGGAGCATTCCGAGCATATCTTGGCAGACTGGTCCAGCCCCCGAGCGTAGGAGATGAGCTTGTAGCCCTGGGTTCCTGTCACGCGTATTCGGAACTGGCCCTGCATTATAAACATATCGGATGAGTAGCATCTGATGATGAAAATAATCACTCGAATAAAATGTATTTTACAGTATATGTAAATACATGTTCTTCCATTTTTTGATATTAATTTCCCCGAGTAGTTGACCCCTTACGTTTCAACACTCTGCCCGACTAGTCATAGCCCCCTAGCGTCGGGAGTTGGCTCATGGCTCTTTCCTAGGCATGCGTTTTGGGTGATATGAGTTCATCTTTCATGGAGCAAAGTTTCACGGATCGGAATTTATGCTTCTCGAGTACTTTTGCATTCATTAAAGAGAAAAAACAGAAAAAAGTGCAGCTTGTGCACCTATTAGGTGTAAGCGGCTGCAGCAATGGCAAGGCCAAATGAAGAACTATTTATCAGAAAGCGACTTAGCTGTTCGGTATTTCGGAGTGGGGATGCCATCCTTGTGTCTGGGCTTTTGAGCCCCCAGCATGTCACTTGTTGTTCTGATAATCTTCAGTTGTTGAAGGTCGAAGACGGTTGTGACTGATTGCCACAATGAAGCCGTCTGACTTGCGTTGGCGATTCCCAGCTTTAGTCAGGACCGCGTCGTTGGTGCCCTCCTGCTTCTTCTGTCAGGGTGCCTTCTTGTCATCTGGGGCCTCAGCAACAGCGTCGGCCGAGTCGGCGTACTTGTTCACCATGTTGAATAAAGCCTTGACAGAGTTGGGAGGCTTCCGAGTGAATTTGGCGATGAACGAGGTATCTTTGACTCCTTTTCGAAAGGCGGCGATGACGACCTCGTCCTTGATCGTTGGGATTGAATTCTTCTTTTCAGAGAACCTCTTGATGAAATCACGAAGAGACTCGTTCTTCCTTTGATGCAACTGATATAAGTCGCACTTGGAAGATAGCCTCTCGTATGTTCCCTGGAAATTGGCGATGAAGCGTTCCCGGAGTTCTCCCTAGGAGCTGATTGATTGCTTAGGAAGTCCTGTTAGCCAGGTCCTCACTGAGTCAGCTAAAGCGACTGGGAGGTAGTTAGCCATGACTTTGTGATTTCCTCCAGCTGCTCGAATTGCCAGAGTGTAGACCGTGAGCCAGGACTCGGGATTGGTCTTGCCGTCGAATTTTTCGATTCCCGTAGGCTTGAAGCCCGATGGCCAATCGACCTCTTGTAGTTCCTGGGTAAAGGCCAGTACTCCTTCATCTTCATGAGGGCTCCGACTCCGAATATGGCGGCGAAACTGCTCGTGGTGGAGGCCGAAGCGCTCGTTCTCGTCTTCCAATCGGCGTTGTTCGTCTTCTTCTCGTTCTCGGCGCCGAGCGTCAATGTCCTACCGAAGATCACGTTGTAGTCATCCTCGGAGATTCCGGTTGTCCCGACGGTCATCTAGATGTCGACGCCGCCGTTTGTTGTTGGGGTTGCCAAGTGACGTGTGGCGTGACTCCGTGTGCAGCCGACTAGAGCCGGCCTCTCGGCATCACTTTAAGGCAGATGAGACTGCCGTTGGGAAAGCCGACTTGTTAGTCGACATGAGTGTTTCACTCGACTGTTGGTGCTGTTGACATGCAGCAGCCGTGATCATGGCTTTTATCCTTGCTATAGTCAGGGTGGCCTGGTGATCAGGCCCAAACTGGAGTGTGTCCAGTAGGGTTGCAGCGGCCACGATGTTCCGTTGGGGAGTAGCGAAGACGTCGTGGTCACCGAGTCTTGTTTGGAGGATCTGCTGCTGAGCGGTTCGCCCAACCCTGCATAGCTCGTCGTTGCAAGCGCCGCGCTTAGCCTCTTATTGATGTTGTAGTCGGCGGGCCTCCTCTTCCTGCTGCTCACGTAGTCAGCGCACCGCTTGGGAGGAAGTCTCGCCGTTGGACGCCATGAAGATTTCACGTGGCGAAGAGAAGCTTGCCGAACTACGATCCGACATAGAGTCAGAATCCGACTGGGAGTTGGAGTCCGACTGCGAGTTGAAGTCCGAATAATTGATGGGGGTGATTATAACTCCAACCTCCCTAGATCCGATCTCGAGCGACTCTGGGCCGTATCCGAGTCGAACCCCAGGGGATCGGGTTTGCCACGTCGGATGTTGTCTGAAGATATCCGCGGCGTTGCCGAGTCCGTACGAGAGATTGACGATCTCTTCCCTCCTTAGCTCGATCTTGGCCGGCTCAAGGCCGAGTCCGAGTCGAACACCGAAGGAAAGAGTTGTCCCGAGACCTGGACAAGATGAAGATTGCCGCAGCAAGTCGGCGACGGTTGCTGCAGCTGTTGACGCCGAAAATCACCGGCAGCGTCGGGAACGAGCCGATGATCTGGTTCGGCGTCTGAGGATACGCGAAGGCCTGGGAGATTTGCTTAACTCCAATGCAGGTCCTAAATCTTGAGGTTCGTAGGCGTGCCAGTCAATTTGACCCTGCAATTGACAAGGAGATAGAAAATATTAGATCAATGAGCCAATCGGCTGGAAGCCGAATTGGACTCGCTCCATCGGCCGATGGCCGATATAGATAGCACTTATACATCGGCCGAGAGCCGATGATGGCATAAATGGATAAGATAAATCTACCATATGGCTAAGGAACCAAAAACAATGTAAATAAACTAGCCGATTATTAACATGAAGTGTATCGACCGGAAGGCTGATGATGGCGTAGGGTGCCAAAAATGCGAGGTAAACAATGTAATCGGCCTTGATTAACAAAAGATAACCTATCGGCTAAGCACTCCGACAGAACATTGCATAAGTATCCATCGCCTCATTAAGGATAGAATTATTATCACCAGTCTAATAGATCGGACCTAACCGTTGCAGCACAGACTGACGATGATAACAGAACCTCGATGGGCCGATAGATCTAATGCAATCGTGATGTAAAATATGATAACTTATCGGCTATACATCCCGATAAAACGTTTGCACAAAATCCATCGGCCTAGCAGGAATAACTTATCACTCAGTTTAGTAGGTCGGACCCAACCGATGCAGCATAAATGTAACGCCCAGAAATTCGCACCGAACTTCTGAACATTAATGTGTAATAAATCCCTGCCCAGGAAAGCCAGGGTACACAAACCAAGTTGCCATACAGAGTGTCTTACAAACAGAGTAAACTGTAAATTACATAAATGCAGCGGAAAAAGGTAAAACGGAGTCTATAAACATCTGGCCAAGCAGCCGATTCCATTCCCACAGGCACCTTGACGGCGGAGCCAGCCTAATCCTCAGGATGATCTTCATCTGACGCGTCCTCCAGCACTGGGGGAAAATTGGAGCAAGGCTGAGTACCACCCACAGTACTCAACAAATCACACCCACAAATATGCATATGCACCGGGTACAAAGATGGGATAGGGTTTATTTGCGGAAAAGCAGTTGCAAAAGGGAGTAGTTCGCAAACATTGAAAAGTTGATTTAATTAACAATATTAATTCACCACTGATTAACGTTACACCACGTTAACCAGGCCCAACCATTCCCAACTGATTGACGCTAAACCACGTCAACCAGTCTCCACTGATGAACGCTACACCACGTTCACCAGACACCTCCGGGTACCGTTACACCACGTTACCCGGACTCCACTGATTAACGCTACACCACGTTAACCAGTCACCACCGGACAACGTAACACGCTGACCAGCTTTTCCCGACCAACGCTAAACCACGTTGACCAGGCCGCGCTGATGGAAGTTACACCACGACCACCAGGCGAAACTGATGAGAGTTAAACCACACTCACCAGTCTCCACCGACTAGCGTTACACCACGCTAACCGGTCACCCCCGGTCAGCTCAACCACGCCGACCGGACACACACCTTCCACAACACCAGTTTGATAAAACCAGATTAATTATCTAGTGTGAGACTAATCACGGTGAGTCTTGGCCAATGTGCCCATTACCGCGGGCGCGGCTATTCGAATAGTTTTACTCTGATCAGAGGTGTACAACTGTACCCACAAGACACAGCCCCCACACACGTTCCCGTGTGCCAGTACATCACCACGATGTCCCGTGCGAGGCTGTGACAGGACCGTTCACGCAACCCCTCCCTACCATCCACACACGCTGAGGTTGCACCTGCGACAGGGCACGCCATATTGGCCAGGCTACCCCCTTGCGCCACGGTGAATCCGGCAGCCGATCAACCTACCCCGGGCCGACCCAACTCCATCACGCCCACCCTCTTCATCGGTGCCTAGGAGAGGAGAAGAAACGCTTCAAGCCCAGCCGTTGCCCACGCTGGCTTGTGGCAAGTACGGGAAGTTGCCCAAGTGGTTCCCGCGAACCGGTCCTTAATTGCCATGGGTGTGACAAGCAAACCATACACCCACAGCCCACCATTTAGGTCAAATTTAGGAATTTAACAACAACCTATCCATGGTTCCATTTTTCCGACATTGAGTCGAATCATATAAAAAGACATTATTTAATACCCAGGTGAGCTATGTTGCTAAGCATGGCTAAGCATCCTAGGGATCATATTCTACTCATATTATTACCCAGGTGACAAGGATTTAGTTATCAAGACTAAGGCTGAAACCTAACATGTATAGGCAATACCAATCCACATGAGTTATTGAATAATGCAGTTTATTTGCGTAAACAAAGCAATTTAATGAAAATGGGTACGAATTGATCAAAGGTATCAGTGCGACTTGCCTTGCTCCGGCTCAAGGTATTCGGCTACGATCACGAAATACGCAGGAGAATTACCGGCGTCGGATTCTACAACAAACAGTGCATAAACAATTAAAAACAGTACATGGGGGTCAACAAACTTGGGCTGAAAGTATTTTTAATGGATTCTTGGCATTTTTCTGGATTTAATGAAATTTGAATGGACTTAATCAGAGTTCGCATGAAATAGTTATGATTTATTGAAGTTTACTGCTATTTTCAGAGTGAATATAATTAACCAGTGATTTAATGCGCATTAACGATTAATGACGTCACCGGACTGGGAAGCCGGCGCCGACAGGCGGGCTCCACCAGCCAGTGGCGCGCGAGAGGCAGGCGCACGGCGACCAAATCCACCGCGGCCGAGCGGGGCGCACCACGCGGGCGAGCGAGCGGGCGGCCCGAACTGCCACCCGGCAGATCGGACGGCCCCGGGAGCGGCGGCCGAAGCCAGCCGTCCCGAGCGGGAGGCGGCGGCGCGCACGCGACCCGATGGTCGACGACGGCGACCACCCGGCGCGGCGACGACCACACGGAGGGGCGGAAATGAACGGGAAAACGGAGGGGGTTCTCACCGGCGGCTCGCGACGACGAGCGACGGCGCGAAGACGACAGTGGCAACGAAAAGGCGGCGGCGGCCTCGGGACGACGTCGGCGACGGAGCTCCGACGGCGGGGAACGGGCGAGAGGCGGCTGCCGAGGTGTCCTGGAGGATGAGGAGGACGGGAGAGGAGTTAGAGTGGAGAATGGAGACACGGCGCGGCAGGAAACATCGGCCGGAAAGGAGGCGGAAGGCCGATACTCACCGTGCGCGCGGGCGAGGCGGTCCGGCGAGCTTCGGCTTCCACGGAGTGGCGGCCGAGAGGCGGCGCGGCGCGGCGGAGCTGCAGGCGGTGGCGGAGTGGCCTGGCGGCGTCCGGAACGGCGGCGAGCGGTGGCCGGAGGCGGCGGAAAACGGTGGAGCTCGGATGCGCGGTGGCGACGGGGTTCTGGGGCACTGGAAAGCTCGGCGTGTTGGGGAAAAGATGGAGGAGAGGGTGGAGATGGTTTATAAACAGTCGGCCGGGAGAGATCGAGGCCGAACGGCTCCAATCGTGCACGGGAGAGTGGACGGCGGCGTGGGCATCGTGCGCGTGGTTCACGGGAGAGAGGGGACGTGGACGCCGGAGAACTCGGGGGAGTGGGGCGGACTCGGTCCGCGACCGTTTGAACGAGTGCGAGTGCGGGAGGATGAGGAGGACGGCGCCGGATCGGACGGCCCCGGGGAGTTTCCCCTCCGCCCGATTCGGACGGAGGAGGAAGATGATGCTGACAGGCGGGCCCGGCCTGTCAGCGGGAGGAGCGTGGGTGCGGGCGCGAGCACAAGGGAGCGCGGGGCGCGGGCAAGGGAGAGGGCACGGGCACAGGGTGCGGGCGCGAGCGCGCGGGCACGAGGGCGACACAGGAGCGGGGGCGCGAGGAGCGAGGGCGCGGCCCCGAGGGAGAAAAAGAGAAAGAAAGAAAGAAAAAGATTTCCAGGACGATGTTAATTCCGATAAGCGTATTTGATTTATTAAAAATAGTTCCGGCGCTCTGTAAATTCCACTAAAAATCCAGTTAATGTATTTTGGCACAGAGAATACGAGAAAAATATTCCCGGCCACGACAATTTATTATCTTGCATTTTACATCATCAATTAATTTCTCTAACTATTTTAAAATTCCTTTTCTTAGGTATTTCTCCGGTAAAGTTCTGTGTGGGCTAAACTCAGGGTGTGACAAACCTACCCCCCTTGAACAGAATCTCGTCCCCGAGATTCGGAGGCGCTGGCGAAAAGGTGAGGATGGGCGGACTTCAGTTCGTCTTCTCGCTCCCAGGTGGCTTCTTCCTCTGAATGGTGACTCCACTGTACCTTGCAGAATCTGATTACCCGGCTCCTGGTGTTTCTTTCACTGATCTCCAGGATCCGTATTGGCTTCTCCACATAGGTGAGGTCTTCCTGGATCTCGATCTGTTCCGGATCTGCCTGTTCTGCTGGTATCCTCAGACACTTCTTCAGTTGTGACACGTGGAACACATCGTGTATGCCAGTCATTGAAAGCTTGGGAGGCTCAACTGATAGGCCACTCACCTTTACGGGCTACACTTGGTAGGGTCCCACGAAACGTGGTGCTAGCTTCCCTTTGGTTTGGAACCTGTGTACTCCGCGGAGTGGGGTGACGCGAAGGTACACGTAGTCTCCTTCCTCGAAGCTTAAGTCTCGTCGTCGGTTATCAGCATAACTCTTCTGTCTGGATTGAGCCGTCTTTGAAACGCTCTCGTATTATGGTTACCTTCTCTTCTGCTCTTTGAGCGCGTCGGTTGCCGAATACCTGACGTTCACCTGTCTGATCCAGAAAAGGGGTGTGCGGCACTTCCTGCCATACAGAGCTTCAAACGGTGCCATATGCAAGCTGGCCTGGTGCTGTTGTTGTACGAGAACTCTGCGTAGGGTAAGCTCTTATCCCATGTTCCTCCGAAGTCTAGTGCACAAGCTCTCAGCATTCCTCCAATATCTGATTGACTCTTTCAGTCTGACCATACTGTTTTGCGGATGGTATGCCGTGCTGAAGTTCAGTCGGGTTCCCAACTCTTCTTGTAACTTCTGCCAAAACTTGGAAGTGAACTGGCTACCACGATCAGAAATGATCTTCTTGGGTACTCCATGTAAACACATTATGCGAGCCATATACAGTTCCGCCAGTTTCTTACCCGAGTACGTGGTATGCACGGGGATGAAATGCGCAACTTGGTGAGTCGATCCCGATCACCCAGATTGAGTCATACCCCGATGACGTCCGGGCAACCCGGTGATAAAATCCATCCCGATCTCTTCCCACTTCCACTCTGGGACCTTGAGTGGCTGTAGCAGTCCTGCAGGCCGTTGGTGTTCTGCCTTGACTCGCTGACACACATCACAAAGTGCACAAACTCGGCGATTTCCCTTCTCATGCTGGCCCACCAAAACTTAGTTCTAAGTCTTGGTACATCTTGGTGCTTCCTGGATGAATGGAGTACTGTGTCTCATGGGCTTCCCGGAGTATTAGTTTGAGTTCTTTATTCTCTGGAACGCCACAAACGTTCCCCCATCCATACTGTTCCGTTCTCATCTTCGTAAACCTTGAGCTTTTCCGACTCTCATGTTCTTCTTAAGTTCTTCGATTTCTGGATCGTTACTTGTGCCTTGCGAACTTGATCAAAAAGCGTGGGTTGAGCCTCTAGGGCAGCCACGATCCGTGTTCAACAATGCCCAGATTCAAGCATTCAAATTCCTGCTGCATTTCCTTGCACATTGCCTCTGCCTGAGCGGTGTTGCAGTAACTTTTCCTGCTCAAGGCGTCTGCCCACGACATTGGCTTTCCTGGTATGGTAATGTATCCCCACATCATAGTCCTTAATCAGTTCCAGCCACCTTCTCTGGCGGAGGTTCAAATCAGCTGGGTGAAGATGTACTTCAAGCTCTTGTGGTCCGTATAAATCTCACTACGGTTACCAATGAGGTAATGCCGCCAAATTTTCAAAGCATGGACCACTGCGGCCAATTCCTAGGTCGTGTGTTGGGTAATTGCTCTCATGGGGGCGTAACTGACGCGATGCATAGGCTACAAGTCTGCTTCTTGCATCAACACGCACCTAGCCCTTGGCGGGATGCATCACAGTACACTTGGTAATCCTTCTTGGGATCAGGTAAGATCAAAACCGGTGCTGAAACCAACTTCTTCTTGAGTTCTCAAAGCTGTGATTTGCAGTAGGGGTCCAGACAAACTTAACATCCTTCTTCAGTAGCTGAGTCATAGGTCTGGCAATCTTCGAGAAGTTCTCGATGAACCGCGGTAGTACCCGCAAGTCCAAGAAAACTCCTTACCTGTGTCACAGTCTTAGGTGGTTCCAATTGGTGCGGATTCCACGTTGTTGGATCCACGGCAACTCCTTGAGCGGTGATGATGTGTCCGAGGAATTGCACTTCTCTCAGCCAGAAGTCAGCACTTGCTGAACTTGGCGTACAACTGGTGTTCTCTCAACTTTTCCAGAACCAAACGAAGATGTTGCTCTGCTTTTCCAGTTGACTTCGAGTAAATCAAGATGTCGTCGATGAACACTACCACAAACTTGTCCAGGAACTCCAGAATACCTTGTTCACAGATTCATGAAAAAGGCGGGTGCATTGGTCAGTCCAAAGAACATAACAGTGCACTTACAACCCATACGCGTGGTGAAGGCTGTCTTTGGTATATCCTCTTCTCGAATTCTAAGTTGATGATAGCCTGATCGCAGATCTATCTTGGAGAAGACGGTGGCACCCTCCAATTGATCGAACAGATCATCAATCCTCGGCAAAGGGTACTTGTTCTTGATGGTGACATCATTTAGTGCGCGATAGTCCACGCACATCGTTTTGTCTTGTCTTTCTTTCCACAAAGATGTGGTGCTCCCCAAGTGATGTGCTTGTCGGATGTAGCCCTTCTGTAGCAGGTCGTCAACTTGCTTCTTGACTTCTGCCATCTCCATTCGGTGCCATTCTGTAAGGCCTCTTGTATATTGGCGCTGTTCCAGGTGCCCAAATCAATCCTGAATTCAATTTCCCTTTTTGGTGGCATCCCTGGTAGGTCTCTGGGAACACATCCTGGTATTCCCTACTATTGAATATCCTGTATTTTCCTTTCTGGCTTTGTTCCACCTTCCGGTTGCTGCGCGACTTGATTTAAGCTTGCTTCTCGATGCAACGGCACGGGTGACTTGAAGATAACCACTTTTCCTTCCGGGCTGATCACCGTTACGGTGCGGTCCGCACAGTTGATCACCCCTTTGTGTCGGGTCAACCAATCCATCCCTAGGATGACATCTAGGTCTTTGGATTCCAAGAGGATAAGATTGGCTAGAAAAGGTGATCCTTGGATTTCTAGGCTCACTGAAGGGCTATAGTGAGCGGTTACCATTCGGTTCTCAGGTGTATGAACCCTCATGGGGATTTTAAGTTCCACTACTTTATCCATATGTCCCCACAAATTTCTTGGATATAAAAGATGCGTTGCACCAGAATCAAAAGTACAGTAGCAGGTGTTGAGTTCACGAGAAACGTACCATACCACTTCCGGTGCGGCCTGTGCTCTTCAGCGGAGAATGGTTGACACGCCCTTTACCACCTGTTGATTGGCGTTGGGATGCGGGGAGCTGCAGGTCTGGATCCCATTCGCCTCGGCTTCGGACACTTGTCGGCGAAGTGGCCCGGTTCATTGCAGTTTGTAGCCAAGACGTAGCTCTTGCCCGGTATTTCCGTGGTTGACTCTGCTGTGCTGGTGCCATTGGTGGGCGCGGAGCGGACTGACGGTTGTACTGCCCACTGTTGCTGCTGCTTCAGAGTGCCCCGGGTGGAACGGGCGTTGTTGACGGACGATATGGTGGTGGTCCACCATGCGGGCCCATCATCATCCGTGGTCGCTGAAGCTGTCCTTGTTGAGTCCGGATGTGCTGCCTTCCTCTTGCGATCCACCTTGTTATGCTGGCTCTCCTGGCGGATAGCTTTTATCACCAGCTTCTCGAAGTCTGGGTAGTCGACTTGAGAGGAGCTGATTGGTCAGCTCGTCGTTCAAATCCATCCAGGAACTTCTCCTGTCTTTCTGCATCGGTGCGGACCTCTTCTGGCGCGTAGCGCGCTAGACGGTTGAACTCGTGGAGGTATTCGGTAACCGTCCTATTCCTTGGACCAAGTCCTTGAACTCCCTTTTTTTCTGTGCACAATTCCGCGGAATCTGCGACTTCCGGAATTGTAGCAGAATTTCGGCCCAAGTGACCTCCGTGGCAGCGGTGCGGGTCACCAGGAAATTGTCCCACCAAGCTGATGCGGGACCTTGGAGTTGGTGAGTAGCAAAGCGACCTTCTCTTGGTCGGTGCACTGGAGGAGGTTAAGCTTCTTCTCGATTGCTAACAACCAGTCGTCTGGCATCAATGGGGTTGGGGGGCTGGAGAAAGTTGGCGGCCTGACTTAGGAACTCAGGCAGCTTGGATTGAGGGGCAATGGCCGGATTCTGTGGTTGCTGGTGTTGCTGCTGCTGGTTGTTCTGCTGCATCTGTTGCATCATCAAAGGCATCATCTGGTTTGGTTGGCCAGAACCTGCGCAAGGTTGGGTTCTCCGGTAGTGGCGGTGGCACATGGTTAGGTACTCCCTGATCCTGAGGTGCTCCTTCTCGCTGGTTGGTGGCGCTAGTGTCACTGGCAGCACGGGCTCCACTCCTTGTGTTCACCATCTGAAGGGGAGAGCAGAGGGAGGGGAGGAGAAAAACAGGTGGCTCAGAAACAGGAGTGATGATTAAGTGATTGAATTAAATTAACTGAACTTCTTGGTTGGAAACATAGGAAAAACAGTTCAACTCCTAATTACGGCGGACATACCACAACAGACGGCATGCACCACTAACCCAACAAACAACATTCCTAACATTACAACTAAACAGGAAATCAAACTAAGAAACGGCAAAGCTAAGGGTGGCGCGTCTAATGCTCCGAGCGGCTTCGACGGTCATCCGAGTCGTACTCCGGCTCCTGCTCGTCTCCGGCCTCGTCGTCTGTGCGGCTCCTGGATCCGCCCATAATCCACACTTCGTGGGCCGAAGAACTGGCCTCGCTGCGGTGCGGGACCGCTGAAGGAGCTGCTGTCGTCCGTAGAAGTGAAACCCCGGGATCTGGTGCCTCCCTAAGAGCCATCGCCGTTAGACGATGCACTGATCCATCCACCCGTCGGTGGCTGGTGAGGCAGGAGCTGGTGCGGCGCTGGTGGGGGGGGTGCGTGTGGCCCGTTCCTGGGAGCAACTGAACACGCACGGAGGAAGGGTCCTCTTCCTCGGAGTCAGCGGGGTCTGGCTCCACCGGGTTGCGGCTGTCCCTTAAGTTCCGCGACTCTTTCTTCAGGCGGTCGACCTGGTTCTGGAGTCCCATGATAGTCATCCTGTTGGCGTCCTCCGATCGTGAGCCGCACGCACCAGTTGGCGTGCATGTAGTCCATAGCCATCATCGCTGCCTCATGTGAACTATGGTGTGTCGTTCTCATTGTCTGCCAGCTGGAAAACGACTATATTCTTGGTCGGCGTCCGGCAGGGGAGGTAGCGGTAAGAAGTGGTGCGGAGAGTAGAGTGATGCTTCCGACGCAGCTCTCCAAGCAGGCGGAAAGCAGCCTCCTGACAGGCGTGATTGAAGGTACGCCCGCCAACCTCTACTCCATGGACAGGCCAGGAGGTACATCTCGCCAGGTAACTACACGAACCCGGTGTGGTAGCTAACCTCCAAGGGCTCCACTGCTGTGTACTCTGGGGCACGGTTGTACCCCAAGGTGAGCTATCATGCCGCAGTTCTTCCACGTAAGCCACCATGTCGGTACAACGCTGGTTGGGAGGTTGTCCATCTATAGAAGACAAGGAGGGGAATCAATGTATGCTCAGATCAAATAAGTAAACAATAAATTTTGAAACAACAACGATTTTATGCAGTAAATAGTTTTGTAAGTAAATTTGAACCAACAAAATACCATTGCGAACCAATAATACGCACATAAGATTCACATAATAATTTCAACACAAATAAAGAGATTTTATGCATGCTGTAAATCAAACCTTTCCAAGAATAACCAATGTTTCCCAAAATTTGGACACTATGTCAATCCTTGAAAAAAATTTAACTCCAGGTTTGACTCAAATTTCCATCACATAAACGGCCAAGATTTTACCCCGACCTGAAAATAGATTCCCACTTTTCCCAAAATAACTCCAACTGTAAGAAGCATATGCAAATGGGAATTTCAGAGGGCTCTTAGGGTTTCCATTTGGCTGGTCCTACGGTCAAGCTCGGCTCTGATAGCCAACTGTAACGCTAGAAATTCGTACCGAAATTCTGAACATTAATGTGTATAAATCCCTGCCCAGGAAAGCCAGGGTACAAACCAAGTTGCCATAAGAGTGTCTTACAAACAGAGTAAACTGTATATTACATAAATGCAGCGGAAAAAGGTAAAACGGAGTCTATAAACATCTGGCAAGCAGCCGATTCCATTCCCATATCTGACGGCGGAGCCAGCCTATTCCTCAGGATGATCTTCATGCTGACGCGTCCTCCAACACTGGGGGGGGGGGGGAATTGGAGCAAGGCTGAGTAACCCACAGTACTCAACAAATACACCCACAATTATGCATATGCACAGGGTACAAAGATGGGATAGGTTTATTTGGCAAAAGCAGTTGCAAAGGGAGTAGTCGCAAACATTGGAAAGTTGATTTAATTAACAGTATTAATTCACCACTGATTAACGTTACACCATGTTAACCAGGCCCAACCATTCCCAACTGATTGACGCTAAACCACGTCAACCAGTCTCCACTGATGAACGCTACACCACGTTCACCAGACACCTCCGGTACCGTTACACCACGTTACCGACTCCACTGATTAACGCTACACCACGTTTACCCGGACTCCACTGATTAATGCTACACACGTTAACAGTCACCACCGGACAACGTATCACGCTGACCAGCTTTCCGACCAACGCTAAACCCGTTGACAGGCCGCGCTGATGGAAGTTACACCACGACCACCAGGCGTAACTGATGAGAGTTACACCACACTCACCAGTCTCCACCGATTAGCGTTAAACCACGCTAACCAGTCACCCCCGTCAACTCACCACGTCGACCGGACTCACACCTTCCACAACACCAGTTGATAAAACAGGATTAATTATCTAGGTGAACTATCACGGTGAGTCTTGGCCAATGTGCCCATTACCGCGGGCGCGGCTATTCGAATAGTTTTACTCTGATCAGAGGTGTACAACTGTACCCACAAGACACAGCCCCCACACACGTTCCCGTGTGCCAGTACATCACCACGATGTCCCGTGCGTCTGTGACAGGACCGTTCACGCAACCCTCCCTAACATCCACACCACGCTGAGGTGCACCTGCCGACAGGGCACGCCATATTGGGCAGGCTACCCCCCTTGCGCCACGTGAATCCGGCAGCCGATCAACCCTACCTGGGCCGACCCAACTCCATCACGCCCACCCTCTTCTTCGGTGCCTAGGAGAGGGAGAAGGAACGCTTCAAGCCCAGCCGTTGCTCAGCTGGCTTGTGGCAAGTACGGAATTGCCCAAGTTCCCGCGAACCGGTCCTTAATTGCCATGGGTGTGACCAGCAAAAAACCATACACCCATAGCCACTATTTAGGTCAAAATTTTAGAAATTTAACAACAACCTATCCAAGGTTCCATTTTTCCGACATTGAGTCAATCATATAAAAGACTTATTTAATTCCCAGGTGAGCTATGTTTGCTAAGCATGGCTAAGCATCCTAGGGATTATATTCTACTCATATATTTACCAGTGACAAGGATTTAGTCATCAAAACTAAGGCTTCATCCTGACATTGTATAGGCAATACCAATCCAGATGAATTATTAAAATAATGCAGTTTATTTGCGTAAACAAAGTAATTTAACGAAAAATGGGTACAAATTGATCAAAGTATCAGTGCGACCGCCGCGGGCAACCACGCGGGCGAGCAAGCGGGCGGCCCCGATCTGCCACCCGGAAATCGGACGCCCCGGGGAGCGGCGCCGAAGCCAGCCGCCGAGCGGGAGGCGGCGGCGCGCACGCGACCCGATGGCGACGACGGCGACCACCCGGCGGGCAGCGACCACACGGAGGGACGGAAATGAACGGAAAACAAAAGGGGTTCTCACCGCGGCTCGCGACGGCAGCGACGGCGAAGACGACGGTGGGCGACAAAAAGCGGCGGCGGCCTCGGGACGACGTCGGCGACGGAACTCCGACGGCGGGGAACGGGCGAGAGCGACTGCCGAGGTGTCCTGGAGGACGAGGAGGACGGGAGAGGAGTAGAGCGGAGAATAGTGACGCGGCGCGGCGGGAATCACCGGCGGAGAGGAGGCGGAGAGCCGATACTCACCGTGCACGCGGCGAGCGGTCGACGAGCTTCGGCTTCCACCGAGTGGCGGCGAGATGCGGCGCGGGCGCGGAGGTGCAGGCGGTGGCGGAGTGGCCTGGCGGCGTCCGGAACGGTGGCCGAAGGCGGCGAAAAACGGCGGAGAACGGACGTGCGCGGTGGCGACGGGGTTCTAGGGCACTGGAAAGCTCGGCGTGTTGGGGAAAAGATGGAGGAGAGGGTGGAGATGGTTTTATAACAAGTCGGGCGAGAGATCGAGGCCCGAACGGCTCCAATCGTGCACGGGAGAGTGGGCGGCGGCGTGGCATCGTGTGCGAGATTCTCGGAGAGAGGGGACGTGGACGCCGGGGAACTCGGGGAGTGGGCGGACTCGGTCCGCGACCGTTTGAACGAGTGCCAGTGCGGGAGGATGAGGCAGGAGGTGGCGCCGGATCGGACGGCCCCGGGGAGTTTCCCTCCGACGATTCGGACGGAGGAGGAAGATGATGCTGACAGGCGGCCCGACCCTGTCAGCGGGAGGTGCGTGGGCGCGGGCGCGGGCGCGAGCGCAAGGGCGCGAGCACGACTGCGAGCACGACTGCGAGCGAGGGCGCGGGCGCGAGGACGCGGGGGCACGGGTGCGAGGAGAAAAAGGCCGGGAAGGGAAAACCGGCCTGCGGCACAGTGCTGGGCCGGCGGCCCAGCGATGGAGAAAAAGAGAAAGCAGAGAAAACAGAAGGGAAAGAAAAGGAAAAAGGTTTCCAGGAGGATTTAAATTCCGATAAGCGCATTTGATTTATTAAAAATGGTTCCTGTGACTCTGTAAATTCCACTAAAAATCCAGTTAATGTATTTTGGCACAGAGAATACAAGAAAAATATTCCCCGCCACGATAATTTATTATCTTGCATTTTACACCATCAATTAATTTCTCTAGCCATTTTAAAATTCCTTTTCTTGGGTATTTTCTCCGGTAAAGTTTCTGTGTGGCTAAACTCAGGGTGTGACAAACATCCGACACGGCAAACCCGATCCCCTGGAATTCGACTCGGATATGGCCCAGAGCCGCTCGAGATCGGATCTAGGGAGGTTGGAGTTATAATCACCGCCATCAATTATTCCGACTATGACTCTCAGTCGGACTACGACTCTAAGTCGGACAACAGTTCGGCAAGCTTCTCCCCGCCACGAGAAATCTTCATGGCATCCAAAGGCTCTACTCCTACTCAGGAATCACGCCGACTACGCGAGCAGCAAGAGGAGGAAGCACGCCGACTGCGAGAGCAACAAGAGGAAGAAGCAAGACGCCGGCACGACGCCCTACGCAGGGCTAGGCGGACTGCTCAGCTACAAATCCTCCAAACACGAGTCGGCGACCACGACGTCTTCGTTACTCCTCAACAGAATATCGTGGCCGCTGCGACTCTACTGGATACACTCCAGTTCGGGCCTGATCACCAGGCCACCCCGACGATCGCAAGGATAAAAGCCATGCTTACCGCTGCTGCATGTCAGCAGCACCAATAGTCGGGTGATACCCTCATACCGACCAACCGGTCGACATCCCCAACGGCAGTCTCATCTACCTCAAAGCGACGCCAAGCAGCTGGCTCCAGTCAGCCGCATATGGAGGCACGTCAGGCGTCACTCGGCAACCCCAACGACAATCGGCGATGTCAAAGCAACCGTCGGGACGATCAGGACCTCCAAGACCGACTACGGCGCGACCTTCGGCAAGACATCATCGCTCGGCACCGTGAACGAGAAGAAGATGAGCAACGCCAACTGGAAGATGAGAACAAGCATTTCGGCCTCCACCACGAGCGGTTTCGCCGCCGTATTCGGAGTCGGAGCCCTCATGAAGACGAAGGCATACCGGCCTTCACCCAAGAGCTACAACAGGTCGACTGGCCGTCGGGTTTCAAGCCTACAGGCATCGGCAAATACGACGGCAAGACCAATCCCGAGTCCTGGATCACGGCCTACACTCTGGCGATCCGAGCAGCTGGAGGAAATCACAAAGTCATGGCTAACTACCTCCCAGTCGCTTTAGCCGACTCAACGAGGACATGGCTAACAGGACTTCCCAGGCAATCCATAGGCTCCTGGGGAGAACTCCAGGAACGCTTCATCGCCAACTTCCAGGGAACATACAAGAGGCCATCTTCCGAGAACAACTTATATCAATTGCATCAAAGGAAGAACGAGTCTCTTCGTGACTTCATCAAGAGGTTTTCTGAGAAGAAGAATTCTATCCCAATGATCAAGGACGAGGTCGTCATCACCGCCTTTCGAAAAGGAGTCAAAGACACCTCGTTCATCGACAAATTCACTCGGAAGCCTCCCAACTCTGTCAAGGCTTTATTCGACATGGCGAACAAGTACGCCGACTCGGCTGACGCTGTGGCTGAGGCCCTCGATGACAAGAAAGCACCCTGACCAAAGAAGCGGGAGGGCACCAACGACGCGATCCCGACTAAAGTCGGGAGTCGCAAACACAAGTCAGATGGCTTCATTGTGGCAATCAGTCACAACCGTCTTCGACTCTCAACAACTGAAGATTATCAGGACAACAAGTGACAAGCTCGGGGGCTCAAAAGCCCAAACACAAGGATGGCATCCCCACTCTCAAATACCGAACAGCTAAGTCGCTCTCTGATAAAAAGTTCTTCATTTGGCCTTGCCATCGCTGCAGCCGCTTACACCTAATAGGTGCACAAGCTGCACTTTCTTCTGTTTTTGCTCTTAAATGATTGCAAAAGTATTCGAGTAGCATAAATCCTGATCCGTGAAACTTTGCTCCATGAAAGACGAACTCAAGTCACCCAAAACGCGTATCTGGAAAAGAGCCATGAGCCAACTCCCGACGCTAGGGGGCTATGACTAGTCGGGCAGAGTGTTTAAACGTAAGGGGTCAACTACTCGGGGAAATTAATATTAATAAGAGGAAGAACTCATATTTACATATATTGTAAAATACATTTTATTCGGGTGATTGTTTCCATCATTAGATGCTACTCATCCGATATGTTATAGTGCAGGGCCAGCTTCGGATACGCGTGACAGAAACTCAGGGCTGCGAGCCTATCTCCTACGCTCGAGGGCTGGACAAGTCTGCCAAGAATCACTCGGAATACTCCATGAGGGCTACTGACCGAGTACTTGCGCTAGTCGGGACATCATCTTCCCTAGCTACGCTCCAAGTGAGCTTACAACCGACCTCCGGCACTAGCTAGGGGTCGTATACTACTCGACTGGGTGAGGTACGCCCCATGAGGGTCGCTAGCCGAATCCTACGCTAACGCTAGGTTCGAGTACCTTATTCAGTTGCAACTCAGCTAAGTAGGGTACGCCCCATGAGGGTCGCCAGCCGAATCCTACGCTAATACTAGGATCGGGTACCTTATTTGGTCACAACTCTGTCAGGTTAGGTACGCCCCATGAGGGTCGCCAGCCGAATCCTATGCTAATGCAAGGTTCGGGTACCTAGCTTGGCTATAACCCTGTTGGGTAGGGTATGCCCCATGAGGGTCGTTAGCCGAATCCTATGCTAATGCAAGGTTCGGGTACCCTGCTCGGCTTTCCTGAAATCAGAGAAGACTTACATCGTCAAAGCGCATCCGGAGTTCTCATGCATGGGGTCACACCTAAGGAGGGCAAGCAGATACTGCAATATACCTATTCGGGTATCTGTGGCAGCCATACTGCATCCAGAACGTAAGTCGGAAAGGCTCACGGGCAAGGATTTCTCTGGCTGATTGCAATTACCGACACCGAAAAACTCATTCTGACATGCGATAGATGATACTTCTATAGAGCTATGCTGGGTAGGTCGGTTCAGGCCGGCTTATTTGGTAGCAGCCACCAAGATATGAGTTCCTACGGTAGCATGCTCCATGTGGGCCGCCCGCGGGCTGAGTTGAAATTATAGCGCTGGTGCTACTAACAGGAGCCGATGAGGTAAACAGATATGCTTCATGAGAGCCTTATTGCTGAACATATATATTTGGGTATCTGTTTTATCCACCAGGTCTCGAGGATATATTCTTACAGGGATCACAAGCTGGTCTTCATTAAAATTAGGGATGCAGGTATCTTTCTCGGGTACACTTGACCACGCCGTGGATTTATTTTCATAAAATGGTATTCGGCCTACATGCGTGGCCATCAGTTGCCATGAGCAACATTATTCTCCCTGACATGATGCGGAGGAGTCTAACTTTTGAGTAGTGCACTACTCGGGAGAGACTATAAATTTCTCATTCTCGCTGACATGACGCGGAGGAGTCTAACTTCTGGGTGGGACGCCACTCGGGAAAGACTATAAACCCCTCTTTCCAGCTGATATGACGCTGAAGAGTCTCATATACGAGTAGTGTCTTACTCGACAAGACTATAAATACCCATTCTGACTGACATGAAGTCGAAGAGTCCTACATACGAGTAGTTCCCTACTCGGCAAGACTATAAAGTTTATTCCGGTTGACATGATACCGAAGAGTCTTATATACTAGTAGTAATCTACTCGGAAAAGACTTCCAGGTTAAAGATCTTTGACTTTATGTTTAATTGTCTTCACAATTAAGCACAAAGTCGGGGGCTACACCTAATAGGTGTACCTATTTGGCGCATACTATTCATACTTCTACATGGAGCCCTTCATAGCCTCGCTGCCAGCTGACATGAAGCAGGACTCGGGAGAAGAAGCACTCGGACAAAGAGTACTCAGAAGCAATGCACTCGGGAAGACTTCACCGCGGAGGATGAGCATTCGGCATCAGCTGTGACTCAACTATGAAGGTCTCAGGGGCTACTGTGGGTGCCATGGGCCCCGGGTACCTCATGACAAGCATATGGGCCACTCAGATAGAGGATGGGCCTGGCCTTGTAATTAGAGATATAGTAATCCCTAGTAGACTTTGCCTTGTACAATAAGGAATATACAGTCCTAGCCGGGTACATTATATCTCTAAGGGGAGATCTCCTAGTTGTAATCCGACGGGGACTCCTACCTTGTAATCCTGTCCCCCAGTATATAAGGGGAGACAAGGCGCCCCTTGAGGGCATGGCCAGACGGTTCATCAGAATCGCCACCATAATTCCTCAAAGGAATACATATAAACTGGACGTAGGGTATTACCTCACGTTGAGGGTCTGAACCAGTATAAAAATCTCCTTGTGTTCCTTTGCAATCCACCGAGTTTCCATCCGCTGAGTAGCCCCATATTTATATTGCCGGTGTAAAACATCGACAGGTTGCTATGGATGCGTTCGGTATGTCCAGTCGTCAACGACCTCCGATTGGCGTGCCTCCGCCGATGTGTTGGTGCGGAGATAATTGCAAAGTTGCAATAAGTGAGCAGGATCATACATACCGACAAAGGTATTGGATGTGTCCTAATTATGCGTACTCCCTGGAGAAGCCGAAGCAGCAAGGGAAGAAGGGGAAGTCGAAGAAGCTAGTGGAGGTAATACGACTTATCTTGTAGTACGAAATATTTGAACCTTTGAGCTAACAAATTTGCATATGTCAAGGCATCGAAGCCTCCTCCGCCTCTATGCAACTTTGTGCAGTGGATAGATACGGAGATCCGTCCACAGGACGCAGAGTTTCTTCGCAGGTTAAAAGATTAGAACAGGAAGTGGGAGCCCTCGAACACCATGCATCATCCAGTTATAAACCTCTGCCAAATTTATGGTCATTATGCCAAATCGAGAATCATCCTTGTCATACAACGATGCCCATTTCTCCTTTAGCTCATTCTCAATTCACTTCGAAAATTTTCTAACCGAGGATGCTAACCTTCTTCTCATACGAAGTCCGTCACTTGATAGAGGTCGAAGAGCTTGTGGAGCCTCGTCCCCTATAAGGGTAGCCCTCCTGGACTGCACATCTGTTTGTTTAAAGGTCAGCTCATCCAACCTCTTTCAAAGCTTATTGAATTTCTTCTCTTGATTCTGGGCGCACAGTCTCTTGAAAAGATTTATAAGGTGTTTATTCTTAAACTGCCTGCAGAAATTAGCACCCATATGACGTATGCACAATCTACTTTGAACATCAGGCCATCTTGGTGTGTATTCCTTCTCAGCATATCCATCCCTTAGTTCCTCAATTGCCCGCAGTAAGCCGGCATGACGGTTATGTATGAGACATACGTCTGGCCTCATCCGTACAACTGCAGACTTAACCCTCTCTAGGAACCAGTACCAGCTATCAGTGTTCTCACTCTCAACAAAAGCAAAAGCCACCAGTAGAACTTGGTTGTTCCCGTCAACTACAATTGTTGTTAATATCTGTCCTCTGTACTTTTCGGTTAGAAATGTCCCATCGATACAGAGGATGGGATGACAATGCACAAATGCTTGAATGCAAGCACATAATACAAAGAATACCCATTACAACACACTTTTATTACCATGGTTAATTGATGGAAAGGCTTTCAGGTCGTAGCAGTTCTCCGGATTCCTCCAAAGAATACAGACTAACAGACAAGGCAAATTATCATAAGATGTTTCAAATGTGCCAAACCTCATCTCTACAACCTTTTATTTTGTCCTCCAAGCCTTAGCATAGCTAATTGTGTATTTGAATTTCTCTTCAATATGTCTAACAATTGATCTTAGTTCGTAACCCAGGTTGTTCACAATGTGGGAGTACATCTCTATTGCAACAAATGCAGATGTCATGTTTCTATGATATTTTTCAACACCTAGTAAATAACATAAATACTCGGTCACGATTGAAATATGAATGCATTCTCCACGTACCATCTCCAAGTGGCAGTGCAATCCATCGACATCAGTTCCAAAAAAAATCTTTAACTGCACGACTGACTACAACATACAATGTTATTGCGTTGATCTGGGGGTCCAGACGAAAGCCTTGCATTAGTTAGTTGTACACTAACCCGAAACTTATGTCAGCTGGCCTATCAAGCTCTTAGCCGTTGAACTAAACTCCGACAGATCTACACCTTCTGGACCATACCTAATATTTCTTTGCCCGTGAAATAACTGAAATATCATCTTATTTGACATATCTGTTGATGAAAAAATACAGTTAAACTAGGTACCAACATTCTCCTCACATCTAAAACCGTATAATCGAGATTTTTTAACTACCATCTTTACACAAATTAAGTCGTCTAATAGATTGACTAAAAAACCTACAGATCTACGAGTAACAACTTATTTTTATATAGTACTATACACGTAACCAGTACAATACTATATCAATTCTTGTATAGAAATAGAAATTACAAAGGGACAATAGATTTTACCTACAGACGAATCAGCAAACCGGCAGAGCTTCGCTGCTTTCGTTCAGCCTCGCTCTTAGCTCTCTCTTTTTTCTGTGATTTCTATGAATTTTATGATATTTTTAGAGTCTAGGAGGGGGTTTTATACTGGGCCAGCTAAAAATCGCCCTCCTAGAGGGCGGCCCTGGCCATTAAAAAACCGCCCTCTAGGGCCGACATTTTTGCGGGCGACCCTCTTGCCATTTTCCTAGAGGACGGTTTTTTAATGACCAGGGGGCCACCTGTAAAAGTGTAGACGGCCGTCGGCCGCCCGGCTTACGGCCGTCTGCTACGTTATCAAATCGCCCTCTGGGAGAGTGCCCTCCTAGAGAACGTTGGAAGTATATTTTTGTAAATTTTTGAAATAAAAATATACTTTTGTAAATATTTTATTAAAAAAATAAAAAAATAAAAAAATTCCGAAAGTCTTACCTTGCCCATGCACGTCCACCTGCCCCATGGCCCATGCCGATGCTCACGCTAGAGCTAGCTCGTGCGTACTGTACGTGGGAAGCGAGCTAGACGCCGACGGCGTCATATCACACACCGACACGTGTCAAAAAATGGTCGTGCCATCTGGTGCAATCAGCTGGCAGGGTTCCAGGCAGCTTGAGATGAGTAATATATATATATATATATATAATCCATGCAGGCATTTTTTTTTAGAAAATAGGATAAACCTAGCCTCTACATCCGAACCGGATATATACAGCCCAACCCATACAGGCATATGCAGAATTTATTAAAGACGATAAATAATAAATATTATATCATCCTATGATAATTCATTACTTATTCCACTACTATTTTCTTCACCTACAAAATCCACATTCATTTTATAACACCACACATGGTCAAATCTGTTACAACACATTTAACATGTGATCAATTCCCTGTTAACTGCCATATGGAGGGACATGTCCTCTCCTGAAGAGACACTTCTTCCCAATAGACATCTATTCACATAGTATATATATGTAATCGCTACAGTGTAATCATCCAAGGAATCAACAGAGAGATCATTCACTATTCTCGATTTCTAACACGTTATCAGCCACTTTGCTCTTCACTGAAGAAGAAGGCAAAAGCCGAGACAGAGGAAGAAGAAAGGAAGAAGAGGCAAATCAAGGTTTGGAAGACAACGATTTTCACCTTTGTGAACACCACCGTGCAGCAATGCGCGGAGTCATGTCCTCCATCCAATCCCTCAGCGATATCCTTCGCCATCTTCTTCATCGCCGTCCTGGAGAAAGGTTCGGAAGCCGACGGATGCGGGCTCGCCACCGAGTTCGTGCCGCCGTGGAGCGTTGCCGTTCCGGAATGGCACGGGTGATGGCGCAACCGCAAGTGGAAGCCGCCACTGTGAGAGCCGCCGTGGACGCTGTGGACGCTGTTCACGCCCGCGCCGAGGCTCCCGTTGCGGCACCACCTCCACCACCGAAGAGGAACCTCATCGCCACCGGGCACCGATCGACGCCGAAGCGACGTCGACCGTGGGCGGAGCACGGCGTCAGCAAGCCGACGCCGGCAAGGCCGCAGGGGAGGACCGCGACGCCGCGCGTCGCCCCTACAGCCCCGCGCCCGGCCAACTCCGTCGCGCCGCCCGTCGCCGGGACGTCAGCGCCGCGTGCCGCCCGGGCCGAAGGAAGCGCGCCGAGAGGAAGAACGGCGGCCCAAGCCGCCGACGCGCGCAGGACCCTGGCCGCTCGCCGGGGAGCGCGTCCCCTCTACCGCAGGCGGATCCACGCCGGCGCCGCGGCGAACCGCCGTCCCGGCCTCTACCGCCCGTCGCCGGTACCCAAGACCTCCAATGGCTTCATTGTGGAGAAGACTCCTCGTCGGGGAGTCACCCTCAACGGACTAGAGAAGACGGGGAAGCAGTGGGGGAGGCGGCCTCTCGCCGGCGCCGGCGTTGGCCGGCCGCGCCGGCTGGAGAGCCGTGTCCCATGGTGGCGACGGCGGCGGTTGAACAGTGGGGGGAGGAGCAGTTAGGGTTTGCTCCTCCCCCCCCCGATCCAATCTATACCGGCCGAATGGGCCGGCCGCCCAAGCCCATTAACGCCCCCCCCCCCCCACTGTGTGCACTGTATATTTTGCAGTTTAGGCCCTATAGTTAAATAAAAACTGCAAAATATCCCTCTGTTTTTAAGTATAAGTCCCTGTACTTATTACAAATTGTAACAGTTTTGTTATAATTACAATCCAGACACTATGTGTACTGGATTTTATGTAAATGTTCAAAGTGGATGTCCATGTGCATTCCCAATAACATTTTACATATTTCGTGAACCATCTAATTGCAGTTTATTTACTCGCAATTTAATTATCGACCATGTTTAAATTTTGCAAATTATTAATTTTTGCAAATTTAAATTTTGAATTCCCATTAATTAAGTTATTTTACTTAATTCCATTGAAATTCATATGCATAATATCAATAGAAATTCTTCGACTTATTGAAAATCATGACAATGGCAACTACTACAAAATATCTGTAGATTATACCACCGACATCTACTACAATAATTTGTAGATTATGTCAACGGTATCTACTACACTTGTAGATTATGCTTTTCAGGCATCTACTACAACATTTTGTAGATTATGCCCTTTTGCATCTACTACAATTTTGTAGATTATGCCTAAATTAACGAGACAACTCGTTCAAAATTGGTGTTTACCACCAAGACATGATTTTCGATAAATACGAATATAACACAAAACTATGGAGACTAAAAGGCATCTACTACAAGTTTTGTAGACTATGCCATTAGCAACGAGTTATCTCGTCCATAGGGTTATATTCCATACTTGAGGTTTACGCTATTATGGATACAAGACACATCTTGTATTCAGATATTTGCATATTATTACAACAATTACCATACAAAATTAATTTACCACATGTAAATTAATCAATTCATGGTATTTCTTACATAGGACATAGATGGCCGCCAAAGAGTTTGAGATTCTCGCTCTTGATGGCCACAACTACCCTACATGGGCAATGGATGTCAAGGTCAGCCTAGCCACTCGAAGCATGTTGGTGGTGATACTTGATCCTCCTGAAGGAGAGGATCCGCCTAATATTGCTCCTAATGTGATGTATACTGTCTTATATATTATAAGAAGTCACATACATCCAGATTTAAAGGCGGAGTATCTCTTCGAGGAGAATCTACGAAACCTATGGTTAGCCCTCAAAAATAGGTATGAACAGCAGAAAGCTGTGATACTCCCAGAAGCTAACTATGAATGGGCACATCTCCGGCTGCAAGATTTTAAGACAGTCGGAGATTACAATCATGCTCTTCATAACATTTGCTCGAAGTTGCGGTTTTGTGAAAAAGAACCCACTGATGCGGAGAAGATAGAGAAGACACTCTCTACCATGCTCCCCGCAGACCGGGTCTTACAGCACCAATGGCGTGCTGCAAATTACCAGACTTATTCTGATCTGATGCACGTAATAACTCAGGCAGAAAAGCATGATGAACTCCTATTAAGGAATAATCAGCAACGCCCTGTTGGGGCGGCACCCTTGCCTGAAGTACATACGAATATACATGATCAGAATAAACCAAAGTTCGATGGTAATAGAAACCATCCAAAGAACTTCAGGGGTAAACGCAAACGCAACAGAAAGCAAAGATCTCGTGGATTTCAAAAGGGGA
Organism: Oryza meyeriana var. granulata; assembly: GCA_003991445.1. Lineage (NCBI taxonomy): Eukaryota > Viridiplantae > Streptophyta > Magnoliopsida > Poales > Poaceae > Oryza > Oryza meyeriana. The sequence continues at coordinate 145,524 of RYFJ01002867.1, read as the reverse complement.
AAGGTAATTTCAAGAACAAAAACAAATCTGACATTTGTCAGAAGTGTGGCTGTCACAGCCATACAACTAAGAAATGCCGGACCCCCAGGCATCTCATCAACTTGTACCTTCAGTCTGTGGCCAAAGGCAAGCCTGCTCAAGATAAGAGGATTGAATCACACTTCAACCTCCAAACCGACAACACCGGTGGAGCAAGCTGTTCTCAGAAGTTTCTAGAGGAACCCAAGAGCACTGAGGCCTCTCCTCAGCAGGGTGAACCCACGACCAATGACGATATGCTTGTGGAGTTTGCTTCACAAGATATATTTGGAGACCTTATATAGTCTTCCAATAACATAGATTCTATGTTAATTATGTCCTAGTATGTGTTGTAATAATACTAAGTTGTCATCTATATTGTATGCTAGTATGCTACAAAAATGTACCAAACCTATTCAGTATTGAATAAATGTTTGTACATAGTCTATATATCTGACAAGAATTTCATTAAATTCTTCTTTCTATATATAGATTTACGGGATTCAACCCAATGGAGGAGGAATTATGCCTTGTGGATAGTGGAACCACAAACTCTATACTTCGGGACACAAAATATTTCTTGACTCTTACAAAGAGACAAGGAAGTGTTTTGACAATCGCTGGACGCGATGCAACGATAGTTGGCTCTGGTCGTGCCTCTATCACACTCCCGATGGGTACTCAATTAAAAATTGAGGATGCATTACTGTATCCCGACTCCACACGTACCCTACTAAGTTATAGAGATATCCGTCAGAATGGTTTCCATATCGAAACCCAAGATGACAACAAAGAGGAATATCTTCTTTTGACTAAAAACAACGGATATGGCAAACAAGTGCTTGAGAAAATTCCATCTTTATCCTCCGGATTGTACTACACGTACATCAAGCCCGTACAACACATTGCATATAAGGTAATTTTCCAGAATGTTGACACATTCCAAAGTTGGCATGATCGCCTTGGCCATCCTGGAATAGGGATGATGCGGAAAATTATCAGCAATTCAATTGGTCATGCTTTTAAGAGCACCAAATTCCCACAATCTTCGGATTTTGTGTGCACCTCATGCGCCACTGGGAAATTGATTTTAAGGCCCTCTTACCTTAAGATCCGAGCTGAACCACTAAAATTCCTTGAACGCATTCAAGGTGATATATGTGGTCCTATACAACCACTAAGTGGACCGTTCAGGTACTTCATGGTTTTAATTGACGCATCTACACGATGGTCACACGTGTGCCTTTTATCCACACGAAACCATGCATTTGCCAAATTGATTGCTCAAATTATTAAATTGCGAGCACACCATCCTGAACATCGAATTCAATCAATTCGAATGGACAACGCTGCTGAATTCTCATCGCGTGCCTTCAATGATTATTGTATGGCCCTAGGAATTCACGTCAGCAACTCTGTTCCATATGTCCACACACAAAACGGTTTAGCTGAATCTCTTATTAAGAGAATAAAGCTCATAGCAAGACCATTATTGCATAATTGCAATCTACCAACGTCTTGTTGGGGTCATGCAGTTTTACACGCTGCTGACTTAATACAATTGCGTCCAACTGCTTACCATAGCAACTCCCCCCTACAACTAGTACGTGGAAATCCACCAGATATTTCCCATCTGCGAAAATTCGGTTGCGCTACATACGTACCGATCTCACCACCCCAGCGTACTGCCATGGGCCCACACAGGAAGCTCGGTATCTATGTGGGATATAAATCTCCGTCAATAATAAAATACCTTGAGCCCCTTACAGGGGACCTGTTTACAGCCCGGTACGTTGACTGTATCTTCAATGAAGAACATTTTCCGGCATTAGGGGGAGATTTCAAGTACCAAAAAGAATGCCTGAAAATTAATTGGAATGCTCAAGGCATTTCAGCATTGGATCCACGTACTCAAGAAACTGAACTTCAAGTTCAGAAAATTATTCATTTGCAAAACATTGCAAATAACCTGCCAGATGCATTTACTGATTATAGAGGCATCACAAAATCCTATAATCCTGCCAGAAACGTGCCAGAAAGAGTAGAGGTACCATCAAAAACTACTCAACTCCCAGTTCAAAATAAGAGGGGGAGAAGTACGGCACCCAAGGCAGATACAGCTTCTCGCAAGCGACAAAGGAAACAGAAGAATAAATCTTCTAACTCAGTAAATGCAGATCAACGTCAAGTTGATGAAAGCCTCAGGATCCACGAACCCAGATCAACAGTGCACTCTATTACTGATGCTGGGACATCGGAAAACCCTGACTCAAATGTTTTGGGAAATAACAATGAGTCTACAGGGGTCTGTGAAATTTCCACAAATTACATTGATTCTGGAGAATCTTATGATAGAAAGACTACAATTGTCGACAACTATTTTTCTGCAATGATTGCAAGAAACCTCCAAAACGATCCAGATCCCAAGACCATGGCAGAGTGCAGAAAGCGCTCGGACTGGAATCAATGGAAGGTAGCAATCCAAGCGGAAATCGCCTCACTTAAGAAAAGAGAGGTATTCACGAAAGTGATACAAACACCTCCCAAAGTATTCCCTGTCGGATTCAAATGGGTTTTCGTCCGCAAACGGAACGAAAACAATGAGGTGGTGAGATATAAAGCGAGGCTTGTAGCACAAGGGTTCACGCAGAGACCCGGCATTGATTTCAATGAAACATATTCTCCAGTAATGAGTGGAATCACTTTCCGATATCTAATATCTCTGGCAGTACAAAATCATCTATCTTTGCAGTTGATGGATGTAGTGACCGCATATCTTTATGGGTCACTTGATTCGGACATATACATGAAGGTTCCTGATGGAATCCCAATTCCGAATCCAAATGAAAATCGCAATATGTATTGTGTAAAGCTTAACAAGTCATTATATGGCTTGAAGCAGTCGGGAAGAATGTGGTACAACCGACTAAGTGAGTTCCTTTTGCAAAAAGGGTACTCCAACAATGATGATTGCCCATGTGTATTCATCAAGAAGTCCTCAACAGGATTCTGCATAATCTCAGTGTATGTTGATAATCTAAACATCATTGGCAACGCACAAGATATAGATGAAGCACGTAATCATCTAATGACGGAGTTTGAAATGAAGGATTTGGGTAAAACCAAATTTTGCTTAGGTATTCAACTTGAGCACCTTCCTAAAGGCATACTTATACATCAAGCCGCCTATGTCCAGAAAATATTGGAGAAATTCAATATGGACAAATCATATCCATCGAAAACCCCAATGGTTGTTCGATCTCTTGACAGGGAGAAAGATCCTTTTAGACCTCGAGATGAAGGTGAAGAAATACTGGGACCAGAGATTCCGTATCTCAGTGCCATTGGAGCGCTAATGTACCTTGCAAATTGCACCCGGCCGGATATTGCATTTGCGGTAAATCTTCTAGCTAGACATAGTGCAGCTCCAACTAAACGCCATTGGGCGGGAGTGAAGAATATCCTTCGATATCTCCAAGGCACCACTGATCTCGGTTTGTTTTTCAATAAAAACAAAAACATGGATCTCATAGGATATACTGATGCTGGCTACCTATCTGATCCCCACAATGCCAGATCACAAACAGGCTTTGTATTCTTACATGGTGGAACAGCCATCTCATGGAAGTCTTCTAAACAGACTCTAGTGGCTACATCCACTAATCATTCTGAGATAATTGCCTTATACGAGGCATCACGTGAATGTGTATGGCTTCGCAGAATGATTAACCACATCCAACAATCATGTGGTATTGGTTCTATTGAATCATCTACCATTATCTATGAAGATAATGCTGCTTGCGTTGTTCAAATGCAGACAGGTTACATAAAGAGCAATATCACCAAGCATATTGCTCCAAAACTATTTTTTCCACATCAATTACAAGAAAATGGAGAAATTAGTATCTTGCAAACTAAATCTTGCGATAATCTCGCAGACTTATTTACTAAGTCCTTACCAACTTTCTCTTTTCAGAAATGTATTAAAGGAATTGGTATGCGACGACTCCGTGATTTGCAAGAGTCAGGGGGAGTAAATCTCCTAGACTAAACCTGTCCAAAGCATATATTGTACTCTTTTTTCCCTCTTTAACAAAGGTTTTTAATGAGGCAATATAACAACGTAAATGAAATAAATATATCATATCTCTGTTTTTCCCCATAGGGGTTTTTTTAGGAGATATCAATGATATATATAATAACTTCTCATATTTTTCCTATATGGTTTTAGAGAAGTTATACTAAATTATGACCCAATGGTTATAATCATTTAAAAATTCTCCATGAGTTTTCCTTCTACAAGGTTTCTCAGGGAGATTTCACATATATGTCATATCATTTTCTCCTTATTTTCCCATTTGGGTTTTTAAAGGAGTTTTAATGGCATATCTATAGAATGGTTTCTCCTCAAATTTTTCCCACAGGGTTTTTCGAGGAGTTTTTCCAAGTGATGACTCAAGGATGATTACCAAATGGCAATTGATCAAGAGGAAGTGTTACAACACATTTAACATGTGATCAATTCCCTGTTAACTGCCATATGGAGGGATATGTCCTCTCCTGAAGAGACACTTCTTCCCAATAGACATCTATTCACATAGTATATATATGTAATCGCTACAGTGTAATCATCCAAGGAATCAACAGAGAGATCATTCACTGTTCTCGATTTCTAACAAAATCATGCCCTGTATCGCTACAACTGAAACACTCCAGCTTCATCATTCGTTCATTCACACATTCAATCATCCATCCAGCAGCTTCAGAATCACTGGGAGACCAAACTTGGGCTTGAGAGTGATCAAATCCATAGGAGCATGCACATACCCAGGGGAGACGACGAAGCAGAACCTGTGCAGCATCACGGCCATCACCGCCTTCGCCTCCAGCATCGCGAAGTTCTGCGAAGTTCTGGCCGATGCAAGATCGAGAACGACAGGAGAGCGTGCGGAATCTTGGCCGCCCTCGTCGCCCCGTTCTGAAATCTCAGCGGATTGAACTCGTCTGCATCTGCTCCCCAAATCTGCTTGTCTCGGTGCATGATCGGGACAGGGATGTAGACGGCCAAGCCTGCGGGGATCTTCAGTGATCCTACCTTGATGTCTGTGATGGGTTTCCTCTGGATGAACACTGCAGGGTTGTACAGCCTCAGGGTCTCCAGGAGCACCATTGTAATCTGCAATATTATATAATGTTCTTGTACTTAATTAGCTGTACTTACATGCATGTTAAATGCTCAAATATACTATTCCCTTTTAGCTATATTTTGAGATGGATGGGGTATCTTCCGTATTTAAATATACGACGGTATTGTTGACTCCATTCTACTTTTTTGTGTGTAAGTTTGAGCACTATATTTTATTAGAATATAACGGTAGTGTCTAACAAAATTATAATATTGTAATAGTTACTCGTAAAGGAAAATCTACCCATTGGATCTTTATGTCTCAAACTAAATATTTTGAGAGCTATTGAAGATCAAATTTTCAAAAGTTTGACTGAATGAAGTCAACACCGTCATATACTCTATTTAAATACAGAGGGAGTATAAGATAAACAGAAATGTTGTGGTAAAATGATTTTTTTTTGTTCCTCGCCTCTTTCAGTTTGCTGAGTGAATTGGCATCAGGATACTGGTCCCTTCCACATTCTCTGAAGACCTCGTTTCTAAGCCTTTCCTGCCACTCAGGGTACACACTGAGCAAGAAGACTGTCCATGTAAGGAGGAGGGAAGTGGTTTCATGACCGGCGAAGAAGAATGTCTTGCACTCATCTATGATCTCATCCATGCTCAGGCTGACCTCCCCTTGCTTGTCTGAAGCACAGGCGTCAAGCATCAAACCAAGCAGATCGTTGCCATACTCACCGTCTTTTGATGATAACCGCAACTGTATGATCTGTATTAGCGTGTTTCTGAGTTTCTTTTCAAGCATCCATTTGCGCCGATTTCTTTCAGTAGGAAGATAGTTGCATCCAGGAGGGCACATTGACAATGCAAGTAGGATAACTGTGCATGAAAATTAAACAAAGTGTTGTTTTGCAGTGTTTCTAGCAGACTTTATAAGCGATTAAATATGGTTGTGTGTATCCATAGTAGATAAACAGGCCAAAAGTTACTCATATTATCTTTAAAAAGAGACTATAAGTTTTTCAGTACAAGTTCCCTTCATAAAAATAAAAGACTAACCGCTGGCCCGGCGATTGTTTTTTTTAAAAAAAACAGATTAAAGGAAGCAGAGTTATTACTTGAGTCCTGGTAGTTGCAGTTGAAAGAAAGTTGCCATGGTGATCTCTGTCAGGTCATGCTGTGCCAAGAAGGCTTCTTTTCCTAGTTGGTAGCTGCTTCCGAAGGCAGTATGAGCTATAATATCTGCAGTTAGCTCTCTGAACTTCTGGTTGAATTCAAACTCCTTGGCCAAGCTTTGAGCACAACCCATCATTGTTCTTATCATCATCTGTAAATCACACAATGTTGAAACTAATGCATGAAAAATCCTAATGTATCCCTTGTTCAACGAACTATTTAGAGATTCTGAATTGCGATACACAATCTGAACTCATGTAAAACTATATAGGTAAAATTCGAAATTTGTTGGTATGACAAAACTAGTTAAGTTGTCCATGTTAAAAGCAGGGTTGATTACCCTACGATGGCGCACCCAATCTGTGCCTTCCACCAGCACTAATCCCTTACCCATTAGTGCCACCAGAGTTGGGGGTGCATCATTCTTCAGAAAATGTCCAGACTTGCTTGACAGAATTTGCCTCGCCAACTCGTAATAGAAGATGCAAATGCGTGGCTTGAAACGGTTCTCCTGCAGACATGTTCAAATATCCTAAATCAGCATCTCATTTACACACTTGTTAAACAAAATCTGTCAGTGTCCAGAATGAGAATTTATTTGTCCCCTAACAACTACACTGTAAAAATATGTATCTTGTTTATTTGTTTTCATAGTTTGACCATCTCATTACCCTTGAATTGCAAACCGTTGTTTGTTTTCTATTTTTCTTACCCTTGAGTTGAAAACTTCTGCTAAGAAATTACACAGAATAACTTATAAAATACTAATAATTTTGGACGATATTTACTTTGGCAAGTTCATTTGAAAACAATCATCAGGAGTCATCAAACAAATTTGACAGTAGGTTGCAAGTATCCATTTGAAGCACGCACACCGTTCGATCCGAAATGGGGCAACCGATACAACAGGCAGAATTTTAGATATTCAAAACTTGCTTGGTACAAATAAGATCTTTTGTAACAAATTGACAAATAAGACCAAAATTCGCTTGTTACAAATACTTCCAAGAAAGAAATTAAAGGGTCAAACACAAGAACAGCAGCTAGCAAAAAGCATCATCAGAAAAGGAAAAAAAAATTAAGCACAAAGCCATACCATACTGAGCCCTCCATTTGAGGTAATGAGGCGCGATCTTTGGGAAATAATCGTGGTCATGAACATCCAATACAAGACTATCTGCCTCCTCCTTCATGCTGCTGATTTCCTCATTGTTGACTTTCAAGAACTTGTAGGCAGGTCCATGGAACCCCAGTTTCTCTCTGAATTCCTTGGTTGTTCTGTAGGGGCTCCATATCAGTCGCACGACGGTGTAATCCCATAGCCATGAGATGGCAACAACCAAGAGAGCTATCAGAGCCAGAAGAACAATGGAGTCCATGGACACACAGATGGTTTCTAGGAGGAAGAGGGAAGAGAGCAGATGAAAGGAAGATGGTGCAATATGACCCAAATTGTTTATTTCTGTGGTTGATGTGTGTAAGTCTAGCATATATGTATTGTCAGCTCAGTGGTCTTGGCCTTTGTGGTCTGGACAATATCATAAGAGCAGCAGAGACGCATGAGCAGAAATAAAAAAAACGTCCAAACTTTCGGCCAAGATTTATTGTTTTTTCCCCCTCAGATAGTGGCACCGCTGTGAATATCTTTTTTTTTACTTAAAACCGCTGTGAATATCTTTGGTACATAGTAGACTCTTGAGGAAATAATGTGATAGGCACATTATCTATATCATCATCAGATAATTAGGTACCGTTTAGTACAACTTATACTCTAAGATTCTTATTGTGGATAATTTGTGTACTCTTGAGGAAATAATGTGAAGCCAAAATATGCCCATGAGAAACAAGTTTGTGGATAATTTGTGGTAAGGTAACGTTTTGGTGAAGATGTTTGGTTTGCTACCTATTATCTCTGGTTCTATCATTTTGATTCTATTTTGAGAGAAGAATATGGTACCGAAAATGATTTGATCATTTAAACCATTTCGGACCGTTCTACCGGTTCAGCCTTCCATCTGAGTAAGGACAATTCGCAGATTACTCCCGCGGCGCAAACCAAACCGATACAGCGATTGTTTTCGTAGCGTCACGTAGTCTCTTCTCCTCTTCGCCGGCGGCGACCAAAGCCGCCGCTGCGGCGCGCGCGGTGCGAGAGGCGGTCGGATCGTCGGGAGGGGGTTTGGCGTCGATAGGTCTCCTGGAGGCACGAGGGCGAGAGACCGGCGCGCGCAGCCGAGCTGGCCGGTGTGGTACACTGGTGCCCACCCCGCGACTCCACGAGTCGACATGGCTGGGGCGCTGGGCAAGGCGCGGCGGGGGCGGGGTCGGCAATGGAGCGGCCCGTGGTTGATCCTCCTCGCCCACAGCGGAGGTGAGCTGCCGGCTACCCTGTTTGTTTGGATACTTGATATTGCTCATTATGTTTCTCGCTTGTCCCAAATCATACTTGCCCACTTCAAAAATCAAGTGTGTTCATCACTTCGTGCGCTGTGTTCCTACATGTAAAATCATCAAATTAAGCCAAATGTAGTAGAAACCAGCATAGTTACTAGTATTTTGCAAGGATAGGGTGTGCAGTGTGCTTGCTGCAAAGTAGCTTAGATTACTGATCTTCACCTTTGCAATTATATGGCTCTGGAAATGAATTTGGAAAGGGAAATGTATACTCAGTTACTTTGTGCAAAAATTAGAATTTGAAATCAGTTGTGTCGCTTTCAGAGGAGATTACATGTTTATATGCCCCAGCACTAAGATACTTCAGGAAAATGTTGCCCCGAAAGTGTAGCAGTAATTGTATTATTCATAGTAAATCTATGTATTATGCGAAAATGGTATCTATCTTGCACCAGAACAGTACTGTACATTGAACCATGCCCTGAGCTATTTTATTTTATTTAGTTTAGTTTAGTAAGGATACATCCACTGTGGGGTGCGCCATATAGCACCATAACAACTTTAGGCATACAGGCTGAAGAGTTAACAGGTCCATAGGTGCATGGACATAGCTAGGGGAAAGTGTGAATGAGAACTTTTGGAGGATCATAGCCATAACTGACTTGGCTTCCAACATCGCAAAATTCTGACCAATGCAAGACCTTGGCCCTATTGAGAATGCCAATAGGGCATGTGGAACCTTTGCTGCTCTTGTCCCCCCATTCTCAAATCTCAATGGATTGAATTCATCTGCATCATCACCCCAAACCTCCTTGTCTCGGTGCATAATTGCTGAAGGTATGATAATTGCATTGTCTTGGGGTATTTTTGTTTCTCCTACTGTAATATCTGTTGAAGGTTTCCTTTGAAGGAAAAGAGCAGGACCGTAGAGCCTTAGAGTCTCAAGGAATACCATTGACATCTGCAATATATATGTTATGTTGTAGTTTGCCGTAGAAACCATCATTAGAATGATAAACATGGAGTCAAATATCGCAAGAAAAACCAGATATTAAAATAGAATAGGACAGGCAACATCAATATTAGTTTTCTTGCCTCTTTCAATTTGCTAAGGTTGTCACCATTTGGATTTTCCTTTCCACATTCCCTCAAAACTTCAAACCGAAGTCTTGCCTGCCATTCTGGATACACACTGAGCAAAAACACTGTCCAGGTAAGAAGAAGCGACGTGGTTTCATAACCAGCAAAGAAGAACGTTTTGCACTCATGTATGATCTCATCGATGCTTAAGCTGAGCTGATGTTGCTCCCTTCCTTGATCTGTTGCAATGCAAGCCTCAAGCATCAAACCAAGGAGATCATCTCCATATCCACTTTCTTTTGATGATAATCGCGATTGTATGATCTGCATGAGAGTGCCCCTAAGCTTCTTTTCAAGTGTCCACTTCCTCCTATGCCCTTTTGTAGGAAGGTAGCTAAATTCAAAAGAAAATAAATATGCATCAATGAGCCATAATATGGAGAGTTCCTTTACGGTACACCATACTAGTGATAGGAGGTCACTAGTATAGGTAAAATCTAACTGTTCATTTATATGGGTATTTTTGTAAATGATGTAATAATTTAGGAAATTGCCCACCATGGCACTGATTGCCTCCGACTGGCTCGCCTTTGTCGTCTCTCCTAACGCCGTCGTCAGCTGATTACCTCGCTGGCCGCCGGTGCTAAGGTCCTTGGCAGTCTGCGGTGCTTGGATCAAAGGAAACGAACAAGCATGCAACCAGATTGCTCCGTATTATATGGTGATTTAAATTGTGCATGCTGCATGCATGCAAGCCTATAGGAATAGGACCAGCGCAATAACCGGATGATCAGCCAAAAAATCAGGAAACATACCATCTTTCATGTGCATGGTTAGACCGTGATTAGGTATGTCATAGCTTTTTTTTCACAATACCCTTATACTAGTCATATTAGTCATATATAATTATATACTATCTATACTACTAGTAAAAATTATACTAATATAGAGTGAATCTGAATCGTTAGATCAACAGTACGTCCTACTAGTATAGGGTAGTACGGTGTACCGTAAAGGAACTCAATATGGATTTGCGTTCATGGAGTTGAATTTCACATTTGATAGGCTTTGAAAGGGAGTATTAGATATATTACTTGAATCCTGGTATCTGCACGTTGAGGAGAGTTTTTACAGCAATTTCCTGGAGCTCTCTCTGTGCATGGAACGCTTCTATTCCTAACTTGTAGCTACTTCCGAAGGCTGTATGAGATATGATATCTGCTGTTAATTCTTGGAATCGTTTGTCAAGTTCCACTTGAGTTTCTCCATTCTTGTTGCTGGATGCTTCATCCTCCAATTCCTTTACCATGTTTTGAGCACAAGCTACCATTGTTTTTGTCATCATCTGCATGCATATCAAAGGTGAAAACAATATAAATTTTAATTTCTTAGCAATTAAATGTTTTGGTGTGTTGGCTATGCTGTATTTGTTCCTGTCTTATTTTTTTTATTTTGGTTTATCTTTTTCTTTCGTTATATCTGGTATGTTCTTACTACATGGAACTGACATGAAATTGCAAATGGACACGTAAACATATAGCAACCTAGAGTTTAAGTTGCCTCAGGTTTGCTGCTCAACCCATTTTAGTTTCTGGGGTGCATTTCCATTTGCAGTTGTGTAGCACACCTACAAGTTAAGACCTTAGAGATAAGATTACCTTTATCTTATCGATGGTGAAAGCAGGATTGATTACCCTGCGATGGCGCACCCAATCAATGCCTTCTACCAGTACTAGTCCCTTGCCAAGAAACGCCAACACTGTTGGGTGAGTGTTATTCTTCAGAAAGTGTCCTGACTTGCTTGAAAGAATCTGCCTGGCCCACTCATAGTTGAAGATGCAGATACGGGGCTTCGCCCCAAACCAGTATACAAATGGCTCTCCTGCAAACAACTCACATGTGCAATTTGCATAACATACGCATTAGCAATCTATGTAGCTATTAATTCTGATATCTATTGCTAAGGATGAGCATTTAGCTTTGGAAATTGTCAGTCAGGTTGCTTGGCTACCATACAGCATGGCCAACCAAGCACTAAAACAATAGCATATTGAGAAAAATTTAAGCAGAACTATTACCATATTGAGATCTCCATTTGAGGTACTGTGGCATGACCTTGGGAGGTAATTGTGGTCATGAACATCTAGCACCAGACCATCTGCAGCATACTTCATTCTCTTCACATCCTCATTGCAGCCTTTCAAGAACTTGTAGGGTGGTCCATGGATTCCTTGCTCCCTGAGCCTCTTTGCTGCTATGTAAGGCCTCCATATGTGGCGCACAATGATGAAGTCCCATAGCCATGAGATGGCAAGCAATAAGAGTGCAAGGGAAAACAGAGCAAGAGAGGCCATGGTGAAGAGGTGGTGTGGCTTATGGAGAGGAGATGAAAGGAAGGTGGTGCAATATTTGTAGTCGTATGGTTTTTTTCAAGAAAATGGGGGTTATTTACATATTCTCGGCAATGTATAGTTTTTATGGTGCATTTATACATAAGAAGATGACATAAGGAAAAAGTTGGTCCTTACATGTATCTGTTCTAGGCCTGAAGGTGGTCCTTGTGAAACTTCTTTTTTGTTCTCTCTGTACATTGTTCTAGTAGCTGGCTGATTGGAAATAATAATAATAAAAACTTCGATGTAAACACATTCAAAATAACTTCTTCCATATAAGAACAACGGCATACTTGCCATATTGATATTATAGCCATCTGCAGTGTTGGTTACTGATGTACCAAGGAAACTACATGAACAGGGTTCTTGTCCATAGTGTGAAAGAGGAGATCCAACCTTTGAGGTTATGACAAAAAGAAGAAGAAACTGTGAGAGTGAGACACGACGGATTGCTACAATACGGAAACACCAGAGCCAGGTTTGCCTCTTTACGCATCCTTCTAGCTTTATATTTTGTGTTTTTGTTGTTGTTGTTAATGGATTGGGGAAGGAGTCTTTTCTCTTGTGCATTGTGTTTTTTATCGTACATGCTACAGTGCCTACCTGTGTATTAATCTGTAGCCTTGAATCTAATCCTATGTTCTAGAAACCATGCTGTTTCTATCTCAAATATGGAGGCAGAGATCCTTCTACCGTTTTCTAGAAGAAAAATAATGGAACGGAGAATTATTTACTTTAGAAATTTCTCGCATGCATTTACCTGGCCTGTTTGGGTTGTACGGTCACTTTCAGACTGAAGACAATTTTTTTAGTTTGTATATATGCAATTGAAATCGTACAGGAGATACGGAAGATGCGGTCATGCATGATGCCATGCAGATAGTAGGACGTCCTGGTAAATCAACATCAAGTAGCAAATGAAGGTATGCTATCCTTTATCTCTTGATGAACTGAAGGGGATACTTCATTACTGTGGAATAAAATATCAGCCACCAATCTTGTTCTTGACTTTAGTCTACTTGGCAAACAATGGGGAGTTCAGCAGAGAAGGTAATGTATCAAATATCGGCTCTCTTGCGGCAAAGACATGTGTGCATCTCTTCATTCATTGTGTCTACACTAGAAGAATCACAATTGTATTCTGTTAAGTTACTCAGGTTGAGCACTGTGGCTGTCAGCACCTTCTAATAGAATTCCCCATAGCACTCAACCTTTACCCGTATTCTCATTTCATCTCCATTTTCTTGTGATCTTCAGCTTTCAAACCAATTGGTTGAGACAGATGTTTTGATTCTCCTGTTTTCAGAATTTTGTTAGAGGTGTTTTAAGCTAGTTATATTGTGTTAACAATGGAACAATCCTGCACTCGTTGTCACTTGTCACTTTTCTTTTATTACCACAGAGTAGTTCAGAACAGATCAGTCTTAAAGCCATAGCTGCTGGACTATTCATGTGCAATCCAATCATGCAGGTATCATCCATCTCTCTTTTTCTCAAGATGTGCACATCATGTATTGGTACTTCCTTTTCACATCAAGAAATCTGTTGTTCATCTACCGACGAATTGGAGATTAAACATGACTTGTGGCAATCAATGGAGCATCAAAAGCTGAAAGGGACAATTTGGGCCTACTGCGTATATAAGAGATAGAAGGCCCAAAGGACTATCAAACCCATCTGTATATACACATCTTGTAAAATATGCTAACAGTAGCAACATACAAAACTATTGTCTCATGTATTCAGTGCCCTCAGAAGTATGGGAAGACCAAACTTTGGCTGAAGTGTTATCAGATCTGCAGGTGCGTGGACATACTTTGGCGAAAGAGCAAAGGTGAACTTCTGCAGGATCATAGCCATCACCGACTTTGCTTTTAACATGGCGAAGTTTTGACCGATGCACGATCTTGGCCCTATGGAGAATCCCAAATGAGCATGTGGGATCTTGGCTGCTCTTGTGACCCCATCCTCAAATCTCAATGGGTTGAACTCGTTGGCATCGTCACCCCAAACCTCCTTGTCTCGGTGCAGCATTGGAATAGGTATGACAACCGCAGTGCCTCTAGGTAAGTGGAGTCTTCCCAGCTGCATATCGGTGATGGGTTTTCTGAACATGAAAATAACTGGGGGATAGAGTCTCAGTGTCTCAAGTAGCACCATTGTCATCTGCAATATCAAACTTCAGTGTCAGCTACAACTAAATATTGCAATGATGAGATACTGAGAATAATTTGGTTGACATGCCACAACAATAGAAACTAGAAAAAACTGGTCAAACCGCAGCCTCCAAAACATATTATGTTTGGGACACTTGCAAGTACTAAAATATGTTTTGATTAGGCAATCCATGCATGGTATGCTCTTACCTCTTTCAATTTGCTAAGCATGTCTGCATTTGGGTTTTCTTTTCCACATTCTCTCAGAACCTCCTCTCTTAGCCGATACCGCCATTCTGGATACACACTAAGCAAGAACATTGTCCATGTAAGCAAATGTGATGAGGTTTCATGCCCTGCAAAGAAGAATGTCTTGCATTCATCTATGATCTCATCCGCGCTCAGAATCAGCTCATCTCGGTTTTCTCCTTGCTCTGTTGAGAAGCAAGCATCGAGCATCACACCGAGCAGATCATCACCATATCCATTTCCTTTTGAGGCGATTCGGGACTGTATAATTTGCATGAGCTTGTTCTTTATCTTCTTTTCTAGCATCCACTTGCATCTGTTCCTTTTAGTAGGGAGATACCTAAAATCAAAGAAATCGTTGGTAAGCAGTAAGGTTGTATCAAGGGAGAAAAAAAGAGATTATGCTGACTTATGAATAGATTACTTGAATCCTGGTAATTGCACATTGAGTATTGTTGCCATGGCAATGGCCTGGAGCTGTTTCTGTGCATCGAATACTTCTTTCCCCTCCTTATAACCACTTCCAAAAGCAGTACGGCATATAACATCTGCTGTCAACTCCTGGAACTGTTTGCTGAATTCCACTTCTATTTCTATGCCCTTGCTGTTAGATGCCTGATCTTCCCACTCCTTGATCAAGCATTCAGCACAACTGGCCATTGTTTTTGTCATCATCTAAATGCAGAACAGTAATGTAAATTTAAAAAATTATTGGCATTAGGGATAGCAGCTTCTCCTCAACAAAACTGACTAGGTTTCTGAAGAAACTAGGAATCAATTGCTAGAAATTGGAGCCAGGTTGGAAACTAGTAGACTATATTTACCTTTAGCTTGTCCATTGCGAAAGCTGGGCTGAGCACCCTACGG
The DNA here is from genome assembly GCA_003991445.1 of Oryza meyeriana var. granulata. Classification (NCBI taxonomy): domain Eukaryota; kingdom Viridiplantae; phylum Streptophyta; class Magnoliopsida; order Poales; family Poaceae; genus Oryza; species Oryza meyeriana. The sequence continues at coordinate 130,063 of RYFJ01002867.1, read as the reverse complement.
TGCCGCACCCAATCTGTGCCTTCCACCAGCACCAGCCCTTTGCCGATGATCGACAGAATAACTGGGTGTGCATCGTTCTTCACGAAATGGCCATATTTGTTTGAAAGGATTTGCTTAACCAAGTCGTAATCGGAGACACAGATTCGGGGTTGAGGCCCAATCCAGTACAGAAATGGCGCTCCTACACACCATTATATTCAAATGAAAACATATAGTTCGACGAATTTGAGTATATAGTTACTGAAGTTGAATGGCTTCAGAACAGCACATATTCTCACTCCCATAGTCAACTACGAAGTACAGCCTGGAGATTAGTATAAATCTTGTAAATATACCATGAGATTTAGTCAACTACGAAGTACAGCCTGGAGAAGTAACTATACCATTAGAAGGAAGTGATTTTAAGAAAATAGAAGTAACTCAGAAGTAACTCTTTATGGTATTAAAGGTAATTATATAGCTATAGGGAGGTAACTCTAAGAAAAATAGAATAACTCTTCATGGTATTAGAAATAACTACAGTACTAAAGAAGTTAAAAATAAGAATAAATTTAACGAATTTTAAAAGTAATTTTAAAAACTGTACAAGTAACTATATGTGGATTTTATCCGTACTACGGAATTAAACTCCATATTTATCTATAGTACTCTCTCCATCCCAAAATAATTTTATCTTTCTCCCATCTTATTTATTTTAAAATAACTTCATCTTTGTAGCAATCAACACATTAGAGTTTGTGAAAGTAGGAGACAAATACATTGGAGTTTGCTAAAGTAAGAGACAAATGCATTAGAGTTTATGAAAGTCGAAAATAAATATATTGAAGTTTGCTAAAGTGAATTACATTCTAGTCTTTTAGTTTTCTATATAAAAAATTTTTGTAAAAAATACAACGTTTAGCAGTTCGGGAAACGTGCTCACAGAAAATGAGCAGTTTTTTCATGCTCAACCTTCGGAGTGCGTTCGCATCTACTCAGAGAAAAAAGTTTACCTCGTTTTTCGTAAACACGTTTTTCGAACTATTAAACGGTATGTTTTTGCAAAAATTTTCTATATAAAAATTACTTTTAAAATCATATTAATCTATTTTTTAAATTTAAAATAATTAATACTCAATTAATCATGCGGTAATATCTTTTGTTGCTCTTTCCCTTCCCTCTGCCTTCACTTGCGAACTGAGCCTCAGTACCGAACGGATAAGGCGGGGGAGCAGCGAGCGAGCATGGTGCGTACCGTACTGCTCCTTCCAGGCGACGAAGTGGGGGACGATCCGGCGGAGGTAGTCGTGGTCGCGGACGTCCATCTCCACCGCGTCCGCCTCCGCCTTCCGCCGCCGCACCTCGTCGTTGCACCCCCGCAGCAACCCGCCGCGGCGCGGACCCCGCACCCCCTGCGCCGCGAACCTCCTCTTCACCGCCCGCGCCCGCCACGCGTACCGTCCCCACCACGCCGCCGCCGCCACGGTCGCCGTGAGCAGCAGCACCGGCACCGCCACCAACAACGAGGTCGCCATGGCCGCTCCTCGAGCTCGAGCTCGAGCCAATCCAAGCTAAGCTAAGCCGCCTACAGTAACTAGATAGCTCAAAGAGAGTAGCCAGCACGTCAGTGTTATTAACTGAGAAGGCGACACGCCAAGCCTCTCAAGTTCTTGGATTTCTGAATTGAAAACGACACTCAGATTGAGATAAGATCGATCAGTAAACCATTTTGATGTTCCTCTCGAACAAATTTGCACCGTACAATTTCGCAGTTTTTTTTATCTCCTTTGACTGCAATTTTCAGTATCTGGTAATTACGGGACAGCATAATAGTTACATGATTAAGGTTTCGGTTCTGACGATGGATGGAGAGAAGAACCATTCGACGTGGCGGCGGCGGCATCGGTTTCGCGCGCGGCGCGAGAGCCGAGCAGGCCGCTCCGGGCGAGGAGGAACCCCGCGGCGTGGCCGGCGACGGCGGCGAGGAGCACGCCGCCGTTGAAGGACATGACGGCGAGCATCACCAGGTACGCCAGCCCCATCTTGGCCGCGTGGACCCCCGCGGCGAGCAGCTGCTGCCGGCGGCTTGAGTCATGTGGCGGCCGGGAAGAAGAGGAGAGCCCCCGGGACGCCGCGGAGAGGGCCTCGACGAGCGCGGCGAGGGCGAGCACGACGAGGAGGCAGAGGAGATACATGCCGACGCCGGAGCGGTCGCCCGGCCACCCCGGGAAGAGCACCACCGCACGGTGGCCCCAGGTGAAGGACATGCCCATCGGCGTCGCCATGCCGGGCATCATCGCCGGTGGCATGTCGCCGCCCGGCGGAGGCCCCATCGGCATCGGCATCGGCATGGCCATTGCACTTGTTGGCGAGCGCAGCAGTGATAGTGGACAAGTGACAACTACAATGTCGGAGTTGGGAGGTTGCTAGAGGGCGGTGGTTAACAAGTGATGCCTACCATGAATCGTGGAAAGCGAGGAAGATGTGTCAAAAGGTTAACAAGAAAAAGGAAGGAATGATAAGAACAAGGAAAGCCGCTTTGGAGGAAGATGTCTCCGTTTGGGGAGTTTTAAGATTACCTGGATTAAATGACTATAGATTCTAAAAATTTAAATAAGATTATTTAAAGTAGCCAAAGATTTAAAAAATACAGTTATCAAAATCTCTCACAAACGAAACCATAGACTAAGGCAGCTTTTGAAGGTGAGAGAAAAGGAAAAAAAACTCTCTCATTTTTTATGTGCATGGTTTTCGAATTGCTAAACGGTGTTTTTTTAAAAAAAAATTCTATATAGAAGTTGCTAAAAAATTAAATAAATCAATTTTTTAAGTTTATAATAATTAAAATCTAATTAATCATATGCTAATGGCTCATCTTATTTTACATGATTTTCTTATTTATTATCCCTGCTTCCAGCACTTCCAACAGAGTGAAAGATGCTGGTGCTGGAGACTGTAGCACTGGTGCGTGCTATACTACTCTGGTTGCCAAATGCCATGGAGGAATATGGCGATACGAGCGAGGTGTATGGCGAGACAGAAACTTGTGTTTTGTCCTAAATTCCTACGTGTCGGATCGAGACAGATGTTGACAGTATCGACGAAGGCGATAGTGGCCTTGATGCTTTTCTCGAATGCCTTGATCATCTTTCCACTAGCTAAGCTGACTGCATCGACGATCAGGAGAATCAGCATATCAGCACAATTGAAGTGATTGTTGATCTGTTGTCGTCATCGTCTGCGGTGTCGAATGGTCTAATAAGCCGTAGACGACGTACAAGTAACCCAAAAAATAATTTATAGTTAAAACTTTATATCGATATTATTTATGGTTTAAAAATAAATGGTGAAAAATAAACTATAATAAAAAACCAAAATCAACTTTAAAATTAAGTTGTAAAATTCAAAATTTCACAGTAGGTTATAAGCCGAAGCGCAAACGATGGGGCAAAACTCGAATTTTATCAGCATCAGTACGTAGGGCCAAAAACTGGAGGCTGAAAATGTCATCATGCACTTGGCCGACTGGATTAGGGTGTGCCCTAAACTTGGCGAATGCTCCCGCTGACGCCGCGCGCCCCGTCGTCTCACGTCGCGTCGTCCATCCTCTCTCTCTCTCTCCCTCCCTTGCCGGCGTGGGTCTCCGTCCGTCGATCGGCCGGCGATGGCGGACAGGACGGCGACGTTCGTGGACCTCGTCCTCGCCATCATCCTGCCTCCTCTCGGCGTCTTCCTCAAGGTCGGCTGCGAGGTACCCTTCCTTCCTTTACATCTCTTTCTCTGCCTTCTGCATATGCACATTCTCCTTGATTTGGAATCTGCATTTCACATTCTGCTTGATTTGTTGCCGGCCTTGGTGCAGATCGAGTTCTGGATCTGCCTCGTCCTCTCCTTCTTCGGCTACCTGCCGGGGATCATCTACGCCGTCTGGGTAATCGTCAGAGACTAAGCATCCAGCACATCACGTTCTGCTGCATTTCATTTCGGCAAATGCACTGCTGCTTCTTCGATCCCTTGGACGACAATATTCCGGGAGGAAACTGAAAATGGCAGCTATAGGAGTTCTTGTTCCTTTCTTTCTCAATTCTTTAGATTAGGCTATTTTACTGGTGCACAGACTAGGGATGTTTCCTCTCGGAAAACAGGGCAGGGCACTCGATAGAGAAAGTTCAGCTAAACTAGCAATAATAAAGTACAACTTTGTTCCTAGATGAACAGATAGCAGGTCATTTTTTGTTTGTGCTAGCCTGATGTTCTACATCACGAGCATTTGTTAACCAATGTAGGACTGATCACAGATCACAGATACATGTTCAGCAAACATCGCAAACAAATTCTGTCACTTCTCAATAACAACTAAACAAATCATATGACAAATGTAAAGCACGGTTACCTCTTATGTGCAGAAATGGAGGAGAATACCAGTCCTTCGCCGAGCACAACTGGATGCACCACGCTCTGAGGATGGGAAACACAGATCAATTGCCTCAGAGGCTCCAACTAACATGATATATTAACACACAGGTTACACAAACATATAAGCTGCAAGCCAATTGATGTGGTGAAAAGAAACAGGGTATCTGGCACTGCCAGTCTCACAGGAGGTCATGGAAGACATGTAGAGCATATTTAAGCCAATCATCTCTTACCTGCTGTAAGTGTTGACACAATGGAAAGAAAAAACAAAGTGATATACAATGGCTTAATAATCTGAAAAAACACTTGCCGACCTAGCATCTCCATCAGATTTAAGAGAGTATCGTGCCAAAACACAAAAAACTCATTTTAAAGCTACCATACTTCCAAGATTAATATCATTCACCTTCCAAGTAACATGACAAAATGCAACCAATAAAACTAGCATTTCGATAGCTACTAAACATCAAGATGAATACTATTCATCACCAAGGCAAGTAATTTCATAAACAAGGCAGCAGCATATGCTAAATCAGAAGACCAAAAACTGTAATGGAGCAAAACTCATCACATCTAAGTGATAACTGGAACAGCAACACAATAGGCCATCATGAGGTGGGACAACTTAAAAAAGCTGACCTAGCTAATTTGCATTTCAAGTCCAAAGCAGTAAACGGAGAGCGATATAAAAATGCCAAACTAGGCCACTAGAATGATTATTGTTTGCAAGTGAACAACAAGCCAGAGGTCACTGAAAACACCTCCAATCTGCAACCTACGAAGTCAACGATCTGACTAAAATTACACTCTCCAACTATTGCGTCTCCTCTGCATCCCGATTCTTCTTTTTCTTCTCCTTTTTCTTCCCAATTTTCTCAGCTTCATCATCCCCAGCTTCTCCTTCCTTGCTCTTTTTCTTCTTTTTCTTCTTCTCACTGCCACCCTTCTCCCCATCAGACATTTCAACCTTTACCTTCACTTCCTCTCCATCAGCAGATGCCGATTCAGCTTTGTCCTTCTTTTTCTTCTTCTTTTTCTCACTCTTTTCCCCTTCCACTGCATCAGCATCTTCCTCAACCTTAATCTTCTTCGCACTCACAGAAGCAGAGAGATCATCATCTCCAACCTTTCTCTTCCTCCCCTCATCCGCATTGTCACCTGCCTCATCCTTGTGCTTCTTCTTTTTCTTCTCCTTAGTCTCTACAGCCACATCTGCCTCCTCTTTCACCTTTGGCTTCTCTGGCTCAGGTGCTGCAGCAATGCTGGCAATCATCGCATCACCACCAGCCGGAAGCACAACATTCCGAAGCCACTCACTTGGTGTCTTCTCATTTGGCTTCCCATGTTTGTCAAGAAGCCCTTCAGCGATCATCTTTTTCTTCTTGAGCGCCACAGGCCCAAGCCCCCACTTCCTCGGGTATGTGTCCCTGTCCATCACCACCCGTTTAATCTTGGCGACCGCTCCATGGTCACAAGTTGCCATAACAGCTGTGGTCATCTCAGCAATGCCAATTGCAATTGCTTCCCCCTTGGTTGTCATGAGAACCACCTCCTCCCCTACTTCAATGTCATTCTCAAATCGGAGCAACCCAGGGATCATGAGCTTAGCACCATAGCAAATAGCATTCACAGCTGAATCCTTCACAACAAGCCTCTTGTAGCTAGTGAGCAGGACCTCCAGCGGCATGACGATGCGCCTCAGGTAGGACTCGTCGTTGAAGTTGTCCATTGCCCACCTCGCATCCATGACATCGTGCATAGTCACCATGTTGTCACTCTCGCCAAGGATCCCCGACCGTACACGGCGGAGCTCCTGCATATGCGCCCCAACACCGAGCAGCAGGCCAAGGTGCACGCAGAGCGTCCGGACGTACGTACCTGCCTCACAGGAGATCCAGAACACGGCGAGGTGGCGCTCAGCATCATGCTCGAGAAGCTTGCTCTCATAGATGGTCCGAACCCGGAGCTGACGCTTGACAGCGGAGATGAGCGGCGGGCGCTGGAAGACGGCGCCGGTGAGCGCCTCGAGCGCGCGGGCGACGCGGGCGTTGTCGGGCACGGCGGCGTGGAAGCGCGCGACGCAGACGTACTCCTTGCCGGCACCCTGCTGGGACTTGACGAGGCGGGTGGCGCGGTCGACGCAGACGATGAGGTTGCCGGTGACCTTGGGGTCGAGGGTGCCGCTGTGGCCGGTCTTCTCGACTCGGAGGAGGCGCTTGATCCAGGCGACGACCTCGTGGGAGGAGGGGTTGGAGGGCTTGTCGAGGTTGATGACGCCGTAGCGGAGGTACTCGGCGATGGGCCTCTTGAGCGGGGAGTGGCCGGCGGGGAGCGGGGTGTAGTGGCCGGTGCGTACGTTGAGGCGGTCGTAGTTCTTGAGCAGGAGCGGCCACGCCGAGGTGTCGAGCGGCGGCACCAGCGACTGCGGCTTGATCAGGTAGCCGTCGGACTTGGCCTCCGCCTCGGCCAGCGACGGCGCGGGGGCGGCGGCGACGACCAAGGATGAGGAGGAATCATCCTGATGCTTCTTGCTCTTCTTCTTCGACTTGCTCTTGCCTTGGTCGGTGGCCGGGGAGGCGGCGGCCGGGGTAGGCGTGGACATTTTGGGGCGGAGACGGCTAGGGTTTTCGCGGGAGGCGAATGGTGGCGGCGGGAGGAGGGGAGAGGGGAAAGGGTGGAAGGGTTTTAGACGGGAGGAGGGTTTAGTGGCGATTCGCTCTTCGGTGAGAGGTAGTGTGGGCTTGGGTTGGGCCCCACCTTCTGGGCTTATCTGTAGGACCGGCCCATCGTGGCAACCCATGCAACGCTCGCGTTTGGTTGTTTAGGGTTTGTTCGAATATAAAGAAGGGGGTAAAAACTACCATCATTTTTTATAAATATGTTTTCTAAACTATTAAACGGTCTGTTTTTAAAAAAAATTTATCTAAAAATTGCTTTAAACAATCATATTAATCTATTTTTTAAGTTTGCAATAGCTAATACTTAATTAATCATTCACAAATAAAATATCTCGTTTTACGTGATCATCTTTATCTTCTTTCATCATCTTTAAATTCACTTGTAAGAGAGTTTTAAACTTACACCTTAGTTAAAATAATTTTAATTTCTGGCTACGAATCTAAATAAGTATTTTTCTAATATTAAAAAAATGTTATATATCTGCAAAAAGGTTCTCATGTATTAGCACATCGAAATGGGGGTAGCGTGGCAGCAACGTACATGAACGAAATAATCATGCACAGAACTGCAAAAGCGGAGAAACATAAATAGATCGAGAAAGATGAACACGAAGATAAGAGTCATGCGTCCTAATTACGTAATTAAGTCCAGATGAGTCGGCATTGGTCGTTGGTCGAGATTCGAGAAGGCTGGCCTCCGTCCTGTCACTAATCGACGGCGACAGACGAGAACTATTAGGATTTAGGCTGCAGTTGAGTAGAAGCAAACCTCACGAGTGGCCACAATTTACAAGCAATTAATTCGAATTTACAAACAAATACGAAACTGTGATGAAGAACAGTGAAATTTAAAAAACAGTCACAAGGGTAGACTTTATTATGTTCAGTGGTACAGTACGTAATACTCCTATAAAAATGAAGAACAATCAAACACACATGTACACAGCCACTGCACACTTTGACTCGAGTCTCCAAATCCAAACGACCAAACCGTGCCCATTTAAAACACACGCACGCACACAAATGTTTAACTTAAAATTGAATTCGCAAGCAATTAATTCAAGCACCCTGATTAATTTAATCGCAATCTTGAACAAACAATGCGCCGTCGTCGTCGTCGATCGATGGATGGTGGGTAATAAGCTACTAGTTCTTGCGCTCGAAGTCCTCGGTGGCGCGCGTGGGCTGGTACCCGATGCCGTGGCGGTTGTTGGGGAACACCATGAAGGCGTAGCTGGTGACGCCGCCGACGACGGGCGGGAGCACGGCCATCATGGTGCGCTCGCTGACCTCCAGCGCCGGGTAGAGGCAGGCAACGGTGTCGGCGTCGAGTAGCGCGATGGTGGCGAACACGAGCAGCGACAGCGCGGCGTGGACGAAGTCCCCGGCGCGGAGCCTGTACCCGGACAGGTCCCGCCCGGCGGCGTCCGGGTCGGCGGCGAACGTGCGGAGGCCCTTGGCCGTGACGACGCCGTAGTAGACGCGGCCGTCGGAGCCGACGTAGCTGTCGGTGAAGGAGGAGAAGGCGCAGAAGCCGCCACAGAGCGCGAGGAGGGTGCCGCTGAGCGCCTTGTTGTAGGCGGCGCAGTGGCCATTGTTGGTCACCAGCGGGCTCAGGAACTGGAAGAGGAACACCGTCCCGCTCGGCAGCAGCTTGATCAGGTCCGCCACCCCTCGCAGCGCCCTGTCGGCCACGCTCAACCCCGACGACGACGACCTCGGCGCCGCCATCTCGATCAGCCGCCGCCTCGTCTTGATAAACTGATCTCCGCGACACCAGGCTGCCGCTACTTGATTGCTCACTTGAGTAGCCTGAACTGATTACTGATCAGTTCTTGCACTGCTGCAGCTAGCTTGCTTGGCCTTCTTGCTGCTGCTGTGTGAGTACAACTGAATGGGAGTGTGATCTGTGACGACGACGATTTATAGGTGTTCGTACTGATGATGCTGGTTGGTTGCTTGCTCCATGCGAATGTTGCGGATTAGATTAGAGGAGATGTCCGGGCAGTAATTGAAACGGTTGCTTGGAAGGATTTCTTTTGGTTTTCGGTTGGTTTGCTTGCACTCCTGGGGTGATGTGGATACCGAAATCTCAAGGGCTTTTTGCATGCTTCAAGCTGGGAGTACTTGGGGGCATACGCTCTCTCTGTATACTCAATACTCTCTGCATTGCTGGACCGTCTCTTTCCGGTTTTGTGGTGAGCGAATGCTTGCTTGGGCATGTCATGCGAAGCTGAAGAGAGGTTTGCAGGTTTCGCTTGCTTTGTTTGGAAGATATGCGTGCGTGACAGCATGAGTTGTTGCAGAGTTGGAGTTGGGGCAGCAACGTGTTGCTGCCTTGCTGCAGGTTGTGTACATGGGACAAGGGAATGGTGATGAACTGGGCATTGGTCCATTGATCGGGCTACTCGGCTATATCGGACGACGTTTCATCACGTGATCAAAATTATTTTAAACGGATGATACTGACTGCAACACAAAAGAAGTCAATGTGTGAAGCATCCATAATGTTCACCTAGATAGATGGCTATTTGACGTGTTTTATAGTATATTTTCAGACTACTAAATACTGACTATCAAGTATTAAAAGAAGTGTAAAACTGAGATTTGATAAGGGACGCTAGGGAAAAGGAGAGAGAGGGTGAGGTGGCATGCTGAAGGTGAGAGAGAGTATGGTAGTGCTCTCGACTGCTCTGGACAAGGTCGTGGGAGGGAATAATAGAGACCCTCTTAATCCTAGGAAGTATCATTGGTCTCGGATGCGACGCAGGTAAGTCTCACGGCCATCACGGTGGTCCATCTGAACCGTAGATTTTAAATAAAAGTAAGTCAGATCGTCTTGTAGATAGAAAGTGACCTTAAGGGATGAGGAGTAAATGAGACCTAGAAATTTGTTTGATTTAGTTTTGTTTTCTGAAAATATTAGGCAGGGGGTTCCTATGGCTCAACGCTATAGTCTAAGGGAAAGGCACCATGGATCAAGACCTACAGTTGAGATGGCTCTGATACCAGGTTTGTCGGCCCCCAGTTTTACAGACTAGAAACCTCTCCTGCATTAAGTAACAAATCACTGGATCAATAGTTTAACACATACATAGCATAACTGGTACCATTACATTCATCGTCATACGCTCTTACATCACTTAGTCTTTACAAAAGGGGAGTTGCCCGTGTAGAGCCCCAAATAGACATAACTGACTAACTTAGGGTAAACTAGCAAAAGAGACAAGGTACAATAGCGGAAGCGTAAGCGGCAGCGGCCCTGCGTTTGTCCACAGGCACTCGACTAGCAACTTGGATCCTACGGCGTCTCCTTTGGTTCTTCCTCCTTCTGATAGTCCTCACACAACTCGCGATCAGCATCTATCTCTAAAACAGGGGATTGAGCAACGGTGAGTACATAGAGTACTCACAAGCCACCACTACAACATGATTTAATGCACACAGGGTTCAAGAAAGGCATAGGCTATTTGCACAAAGCCAGTTTTCACAAATCATTTCATAAGCCTAAGGTCTAGCCATTTTGTTAAACACTTTCACTGTTGTTTGAGTACTTTAACCAATCACAAAGACTATGTCCACCTTACCAAGCTTCACTTGGTTTGGTTTACCCCTATGTTCATTTCTCCAACCATTGTCTAAACCCACTTTCCCGTAGTGCGGGTAAGTTTCCATATCCATTTACTTCCAGCCTAGTCAACTTTAGAAAAATTAAAAGTCTAGTCAAGACTAGTACAAATCCTGGTGCTTCTTTAAACGCGAGCACGGCTATTCGAATTGTTTGGTTTTACTCACACTGCAGTGGATGTATGCTTTATCCGTATTTCGTGGCGTCCCCAACACATGAGACTTGCTATGGCCCAGTTTTTCAGATCTTCAAGCATTGTGACACCCGCTCCAAAGACTATGTGCCCTCATACAACCCCTGGCGATCCAATCCCGCCTTACCAGTGGTGCGAGGAGTCTTGAACACAGATGTATCAATGAAAGGGAAGCAGAGGTTCATTTTGTTCAACATATCAATTAAACCATACTCTATCCTCTTTCTTCTTCGCAACGCAACACCGTGATCAGAACCGGCCATGACTGGGGTGTCGCCCTACTAGAATCACTTAGTCCACTAGGTCCATGCCCACACGAGAAATGCGGTTGTACTCTGTCCGTTTCCTGCCTGTTTTCTTGACTCGGTCCTTAACTGATCAGGGTTGGCATTAGTCTTTTCCAAGAACCACCCAAATCAATCCATGTTGCCCCGGTCGAAAATTGTTTTGTTCCTTAGTTTTGGGTTCCTTAGTTTTGGTTTTCGCAAGTGGCATTTCATTTCTCCATTCGCTTAGAATGATGATCGCTCCTTACCTGGAATGATCATCCCTATCCCAACCATTATCATAGGTGTGCGAGAATTCTAGTAGGCAACACTAAGCATTGTCAATAATTGACTTAAGGGTATAAATAATATATGGCATCAAGGAACATGGTATCAAAATCAATGAAAGGCTTAAGTGGAATTTAGGTACGCGATTTTAATATAGCATGCAAATTATTTGTAAATAAAACATTTTCGCATTAGGCACAACATGCTCAAGGAAGAGGGCGTGGTGACTTGTCTTGCTCAGCTACAACAACTTTTTCCTCTGCGTCAAGGGGTTTGTCATCGCACATGTAACCTAATCAGGCGAAACGAGTATTAATCCTCGAGGTTATATATATATAAAGAAAAATGGAAAAAATCAAACCAGTGCCATTGGATAGATCTCGATTTTAGATGAATTTTGGTGAAAGTTTCACTTGGTTTGGACTTAGTATGAGGGAGATATGGGCTTTTGAAATTTCAAATTTGAATTAAATCGACTTAATTGAAAAAGGTACTGTTGGAATATTCCCCCTATTATCCGAATTAATTTCTTTACTAAAAATCCTTTCCTTTGCTGACACGTGGGCCTAGAGGAGGTAGAAAAAGGTTTTTAAAAGGGGACATGCCTCTTTCACTTATAGGTAGGGCCGAGGCCCAAGTTAGCTGGGTCAGCACGGCCGGTTAGTGGCCCGGGGCCCACAGGTCAGGAAACGGGGTAAGGTTTGGGGTGTAACTTGGGTTTTACCGGTTGGTGGGGGTCCATGTGTCAATGACACAAGAGTTCAACTTAACCTTAAATAGATTTCGCTAATGACCGGGGCCCACATGTCGGTTAGAGGGGTTAGAGGGTCATTAAGCAAATCAGTCATTAGCATTACAAGCTAGGGCCCACACGTCAGTGGCTGGGGCTCTGGTCTTCTTCCTCCTCGTGCTGAGCGCGAGGAGGTGCACCTGGCGCACGGCGCCGGCGGTTGCGGCGGCTCGACAGGGGTCCGTACGGGGTCGCTGGCCCTCGGGGCTCTGGTACTCGCCGGCGGCGAGGTCTGGGACCTCGATTGCCCACGGTGGAGCGGCGGTTTAGGCCATATGGGCGGCAAGCTACGGCGCGGAAGACCAGGCGGTGGTGATGCAGTGATTGCGGCGTCGAGGCGGCGCAATTCTGCCGGCGAAGAGACTAGAGGGAGGGAGTAGATAGCCGGCGAGAGCGCTCACCTTGCGGCAGCCAAGAAGCGGCACAATCCGATTCGCGGTCGGGGCGGTGGCGGAGCATGTTAGATAATTAATCTTGTCATTAGTGCATATGCATGTTTACTTTGTTCGTGTGCATGTAGTGTACATTTGTATAGGCTTTGCACTAGTAGTGTGTGTGGCATCCAAGGAACTCTGAGGCAGTATGTGCGATACATGCGTGCTAAGAGCTGCGCAACGCGGCCGGACGAAAGTGCCGATATCTACTGGGTGCAAAGGCCATTGTATTAGCATGTAAGTACTAGTGATTGTTAGCTGCATGCAAGAATGTATTTTGGACGTGTAGAGGTGCATGTATAGCTGCCGCTCGGGTCAAATGGCCACGAAGTGATTCCTTGGCTGAAGAAAAGGTCCTAGATAGTGGCTTAGCTGCATGGCATCTGCACGTTGCAGCATGGCATGAGTCTCGGCCAGGTGAGTTGGCTGGTTGTTATCTTTTGCATGTACTTTGAGTCTATATAAGAAGAAGAAAATGATGTGGCCGCATCAACCAAAAGCATTTGTCTCGTTTAGCTCTTGCGCGTGTATCCACCAGAAAAGAAAGAGATTAGTTGTGTTTGTGATAAACACCTCGGGAGTGATTCCTAACATTTTTAGTGATTCCTAACAGAGCAAAGCACGGGCGGCGAGGCGCGGTTCGGAGCGGGGCAGTGTCGAGCTCGTGGTTCGTCCGGCGGTGGCGGCGGGGTCGTCTCCTCTAGTTCCAGCGGTCATCTCCTCCCCGAGCGGCAGCACGTTGTCGTGGTTCCTCCGAGCTCTAGTAGGGTGGTGATGCGGTGGCGTAACAGCGCGGTGGTGCGGCGGTCCAGTCCGAGCGTGGAGCGGCGAGCTCCGGCGACTGAACAAACGGGGAAAAGCGGCGGGATGGTGGTGAGGTCAAGGCGGGGTGGATTTCGAGGGGGATATGGGGCGGCGCGTCGGCTCGGCCTTTTATAGGCACGGGCGGCGGAGCTGTTGGACGGGGTTGGTGGCGATGGTAGGCGGTGCGTGAGGGCGGAGGCATTTGACCATCCATCAGTCCGCTGCGAGCCTCTAAGGCGCGGCGGGCTCCCGACCAGCGGTCCGAGCGATGCGGCGAATTGGGCGAATGGCGGGGCGGCGAGTAGTGGATGCGCGGCTCGGCGTGCTCCTCTGCCTTAATGGGGGCGGCGCGTGTACTGCCGCGGAGAAAGGACACGTCGAGGCCGGCGGGTATAGTGGCGACATCATCGGTGTGGTCTCGAGCGTGGGTGGCGGGGTAGGTTAGGCGCAGGCAGGGATGATGGCCGGTCGTTGCATCGTGGTAATGGCTGATGGCAACGGAGAGAGGGCGTCGAGGCCGTGGCCAGCACAGGCGATAGTGCGTGGACGAGCTCCGACGGGACGGGGCGGGAGTCGGTGTCAGCGGCGTGGGCGGCGGTGAGGTTGCGTCGTGTCGGGGGCATGTCATCCTGGCGACGCCGACGGCATGGCATGGAGGTTGGGGCGGGGCGCGGCGCGCGGTCCTCTGCCCGGTCCGTTCGGGGAGACGACTGCGCGGGCGTCCGTCGGGAAGGCTCTGCGGCTGACAGGTGGGGTCAGGCGGGGCATAGATCGGGCGGGCGCGTGCGTGGGGATCTCCAGGCGGACGGTTGCGGTGGGTCCGGCTCAGTGGCTCCCCCGGCTGGGCCGCACGATGGGCCGTGCAGAGAGGGAAAGACGCGTCGGCTGCTGCTGCTGCGTGCCAAAGGAAGGAATTTTTTTATTTTTATATTTTTTTTAAAAAATATTTACAAAAGTATATTTTCGTTTTAAAAATTTACAAAAATATACTCCCAACGCCCCTAGGAGGGCATTTTTTGAAAAACGCCCTCCCAGAAGACGATTTTATGACGTGGCAGATAACCGTGGGCCGGGCGGCCGACGACCGTCTGTACTTTTGCAGTCGGCCCCTCTGGCTAGAAATAAACCGTCCTCTAAGAGGACGGCATGGGGCCGCCTGCAAAAACGCCGACTGTGGAGCCAACGCTTTTGCAGACCCCCTTACTGCTCTCCCAGAGAGTGGCTTATTGCTAGGCCAGCATAAGATGTAACGCCTTGAAAATCGTCTTAAATAAAAAACTATCGTGGGTAAATGAAAATATAAGAATACACTAGAAATTTTTGTTTGACAAAAGAGTTTGAATAAAAATTTGAAATTTCCAATATTAAAAATCCCGAGTTTAAATCTTTAAATAAATACTTGGATGCTTTTATATTCCAGGGGTTTTGTTGGAATATTTTAAGCGTTTGAGTATTTATAATAATAAATCCTTCGTGTTTCATGGTGGCATTTACTTCTGGTAAATTCCCCGTGATTTAATAAACTCTCTGAAATTTTCTTGGATTTTTCGGAGTTACAGAATTAATTTTAATTCAATAAAGATCACTTTAGTAAATTAATTAAATATAAAATAAATTTCTTTTCCTTTCTCCTGTTCGGGTCATTCCTGATTTAGTCCTTTAAAGTCTCCTCGTTCATTGTGAACTCTAACTTCCTTTTCTTCTAGGGTTTTGCATCGTTTCCAGAACCTTAAAGTCATCTCAAAAACCTAAATTCGGAGTTATCGGATTTATTTATTTTTGAAACCCTAGAACTCTTTTGGACTCCTAATCCGAGATCCTTTGTATTCGAAATATCTATATTTTCCTTTGAGATAAATCCCAGATATTCCCTAATCCCGAAATATTTTATTTGGAATATTCCATTTCCCAGTTCCCGGAAAATCTCCTCCAGTTCCCAACCCGAAGAATAATCCAATATTTTATTCCCCAAAAAAATTCCCTCGGGAAAATATTCTTTATTCTCTGAATCCCACAAAATATTCCGTTTCCTGAACCCCACTAAATATACTTTTGATTTCTAAATTTGTCCAAATACCCTTCGATCCCCTATATATATATATATATATTCTCGTACCCAGATAATTCCAATGTTCCGGATATTTCCGAAATTTCTAAATTCCAGAACGCGACTCAGATTCCACAAATATCTCCAAATTCCAATTTTTGCGAAATTGAAATTTTCCGGAAAAAAAAGACTCCTATTTTTTCTTTCCAATTTTACCCTTTTATTTCTTTTTCTTCCCCTTCTTTTCTTTTTCTCTCTTCTTTTCTTTTTCTCTCCTTCGGTCTCCTCCCTCCCTCTGGTCTGCCCAGGCGCCGCGCCCCTGCTGCCCCTCAGCCGGCCGGCCTGCGCCCGTGCGCCGCCCCGGTCCACCCCGGGCTCAGCCCGTCGCCACCGCCGCGCTCCACCCTGGCCTGGCCCGCTGCTCCACTGCCCGGTCTAGTCAGCCGCGCCGCGTGGGCCGAATCCGCGCGCCGCCGCCATCCGTCGGTGCCTCGGACTCTCCGTACAAATACCCGTGCGCTGCCCCACCTGCGCCTTAGCCACCGCTCCTCATCCCGGAGCCGCCGCCGCACGGCATCTAGCCGCCGCCGCCATCTCACCCTCGTGCCGCCGTCGTCGCTAGGCCTCTCCCCTGCTCGTCGCTGTCCCACGCCAGAGGTCGCCGTGGTCGTCGTCATCCCCATCTACCGCCTGTCGCCGGTGAGCATCCACCCCGCCGGTCCCCGTCCGTCCCCATCTGTCGCTGCCACTCTTGCACAGCGCCGCCGCCGCCCCTGCAGAGCGCCGCCGTTCGGTCGCTGTGGCCGTCGCTGGAGACCTCCAGCCGCCGTCGCGTCGCCCCGCCCCTCGCCGGTTCTCCGTTGCCGCTGCCGGTCGTCGTCGCGTCGTCCCTGGCGCCTCCGTCGAGCTGCCGTCCTCCGGCTCCGCGCTGGCGTACCACCTCCGCCGCCGTCGCCGTTTCCTCTCCGCCGGTTTCGCCGCATGCCACCGCCGGACCAGCGCCTACGCCTGCTCCTGTGCGCCCGCCTCGCGCCGTTGCTGCAAGCCGTCGCCTGCCATCCTCTTCGTCGCGTCGGACGTCGCCCGCTCCTTCCTGGCCTATCGCCGTTGTCCGCATCGCTGTGCTGCCCTGGCACCGCCTCGGTCGTTCTGCTCCAGCCCGGCATCGTCGCCGCCGTCTACACCGGCGCCCGTTCCCCTTCTCCAGTCCAGCGGCCGTCAATCATCGCCACCTACCTCTGCCGCACTGCGTCGCCGTCCCGTCGCCATCGTCTACTGCCGTCGATCGTCATCATCGTCTCTCTACCTCCCCTGTCTCGCCGCGTGCCGGCAATGCACCATGGCAGGGACCGGTCTTCCTCTTGTGATTGACATGCACGGCCCTCATGCAGCCTTCTCTTCTCCGTCAAGGACATGTGTACCCTAATGATCACACGCCGAACCAATCTTGGCCTTTCGACATATTTTGATAAAATCATCACCGATCTGTGTCACCATTTTCATCCTCTCCCTTCCCGGCGTTTGCTGACTCGTCATCGTCAGCGTTCGTTGTCGCCATCCCAGGAGCCAAGCACTGTAGCTTGACAATCCTAGCGGTTCATTTTATTCCAACCCGTTCAAGCCTTCGGATTCAGTTCCGATTTAGACTGTTGGGTTACCCGAGACCAATTCCATCCGTTGAATCCCAATCTTAGCCGTTCAATACATATAAAATCCCCATCATCTCATCCGTCCGATTTTCCTGAGACCAAGTCCTAGCCGTTGGACCTTTTTAATTCAGTCAACGGTCACATCAGTCCTAATTTCCATGTAGGCATCCACTTCAGTGCCATCTTATCACCGCGTGTCGCCAAGATATTGGTCTTTCATTCCACCCCATCCTCTGGTCCATGGACCCAGTCCGTGTGAACTTAGCCGCTGACAAAGAGGCCCACACAACCAATACTCATCCAAAGTAATTCCATTATTAATTAATTTTTGAGGGAATATTCCAAGAATATTCTTTTCTAATTCTTTTTGGATTTATTCTGAATTCAATTTTCCAAAAGCCATATCTTTTCCGTCTGAAGTCCGAATCGACCCGTTCTTCTTCCTAAATTTATCTAAAATCATGATTTACTTGTTTATGTACTTTTTATTTGGAGTTTCTTAGGATTTATTATTGTTTTGCGTGTAGTCGCGTATAATCGCTGTTTTGGAAGATCGCGAAGTCTATGGAAAAGTTCAGAAGATTATTTAAAAACTTTTGCGATTGCAAGGCAAGTCACACGACAATCTCCTTGGGCATGTTGATCGCATTTGCGAAATCTATTTTATTTTAAAGTTATTGCATGAAATATTTTGGAATGTCATTATATAGGTATTTATTTATTTATTATCCTATGATCCTTGACTATTATGGCCATGTCGATATTGATTCATTTACCTTGATACCCTGGGTAATAATATTGACTAACTAGATGTTTAATTATTTACCTGGCTAGATTATTTAGGATTTTGCTTAGCCATGCCTAGAAACTATAGTGACATTTTATGTGGGGAAAGTTAATGAATCACTTATCAAAATGATTAATGGACAATGGCTGCAATTTCACGACAGTGAGTCATGGTTGATTAATTAACTATGTCAAATAAAACTTGAATGATGGTGGGTTGTGAGTATCAGGGTTGTGATTGTTGCTAGTGGTGCTCATGACAATTAAGGACCAGTTCGTGGACTACTTGTTGCAAAGCAACACTCGTGCTAACCACAAGCCAGTATGGGTAATGGTGGGAACCAAAGTGTGGTACGTTCAACCGGGGTCCACCATGGTGTGTTGTGGCTATGTCAATAAGACCACCATGGCTGCGTCAATAAGTCCATTTCTTGGGGGCGTTGGATCGTTTCCCTGTTGGGGGCCTGATCAGCTCCTGCCAGAAACTAGTGGTCCAGCGGGTGGCTCCCTTGTTGTGCGGGTTACATGGAGGGACCTATCACAATTTCTTTCCGAGATACCATGGTGGTATTAAGGCGCACAATGATGTTTTGTGGAGTTGTGTCTTGTGGGTAAATTGGTACACCTCTGGCCAGACTAAAACTATTCGGATAGCCGTGCTCACAGTTAATGAGCGAGCCTAGTAATGTTTTCTGTGATTAGTCCTACACTATTTATTAATGGAAATAAATGATGGAATATTGATAGCTCCTATTTGGAGAGTTATGGTTTGGGCCTGAACTGCGTTGGAGTATTGTTCAGAGATGGATTTAATGTTGTTATTAATTAAACTATATCGTTTTCAATGGTTTTAAATACAAATGTTTTAAATGCTGTTTTACGCAAATAAGCTATACTATGCTTTTCCTTTGGTATCCTGTTACATTACATTACATTTTCTAGTGTGGCTTGTTGAGTACGGTGGGTGGTACTCAGTCTTGCATTATTGCAATCTTTAGAGTGAAGCTTTGCGAGGAGGAGAAGTTTAGTGTTTGGCTTATACCCCAGTTGAGCTGCCTGTGGCTTGGTGCTGAAGCTACGCTAGTTGTCGTTCCGCTACTATTTTTTCTGTGTGAGGACTAAGTGCCTCGGTTGTAAGTATTTATTGTTATATCGTTTTGGTTATGTTTATCAAATTGTCAATTTGTATACCTCGGCTGATTCCTGGACGAGGATTTATTGCACAAATTAGCTTTAGAAATTCTGGTGAATTTCTAGGCGTGACATAAGACCCCCTCGCAGCCTCCAAAAATATCATAAAATTCACAGAAATCATAGAAAAAAGAAGAGAAAGCTAAGAGCGAGGCTGAACGAAAGCAGCGAAATTTTGCTGATTTACTGATTCGTCCGCAGGTAAAATCTATTGTCACTTTGCAATTTTCATTTCTATTCATCAAGTGATGTAATATGTGTAGTATTGTACTAGTTATTTCACAGGTAAGTAAATGTTAGGTTTAGTCCACAGGGTGTAGATCTAACGTAGTTGAGCATAACGGCTAGGGAGATGGAAATGAGGACGATGATGTTTTATTTTTTTTAATAATGTGTAGTATACCCTAGGTATGTAATTGTATACGGTATTTTTGGCCTAGCGAGTTATAACCTGCGTTTATTTGGTTATAATGTAGATTGCTATGGATGCGTTTGGTATGTCCAGTCGTCAACGACCTCCGATTGGCGTGCCTCCGCCAATGTGTTGGTGCGGAGATGATTGCAAAGTTGCAATCAGTGAGCAGGATCACACGTACCGGTAAAGAAATTGGATGTGTGCTAATTACGCCTATTCCCAGGAGAACCCGAAGTCACAAGGTAAGAAAGGGAAGTCGAAGAAGCCAGTGGAGGTAATATGAATTATCTTATAGTACGAAATATTTGAACCTTTGAACTAACAAATTTGCATATGTCAAGGCACCGAAGCCTCCTCCGCCTCTGTGCGATTTTTTGCAGTGGATAAATACGAAGATCCGTCTAGAGGACGCAGAGTTTCTTCGCAGGTCATGGGAATGGCACAGGGAGCGGCTCGAACGTCTTTGGGCGGCAGAAGCAGAGTGGGAGGCTGAGCAGAAGAGAAAGGAGGAGAAGGAGTAGCAGGAGCAGGAAGCCCATGAGGCAGACAGGGAGAGGAAGCGGGAGAGGGCACTACGTGCGAAGCAAGCTAGGCCGGAGGCGGTGAGGAAGGGGAAGTACCCACGCTGCACACAGTAGATGCATATCTAGTCTGATGTCTGTTTGAAATACCCTAAGGCATGTAATAACGATAACTAGAAACGTTTCATGTGCCGTTTGTACTCGTTGGATGGATAATTTCATTAGGTTTGTAAGCAATTAACGTATGCTTGGTTGTCACCGCTTGGAATCTACTTTCACCGTGAAGTTGAAACTCGAAAATTCATGTTTTTGATCAGTTTCGTCGCAAACGTAGACCGTGAGGAGTACATTGTTTGATCGATGAGCGTAAACGAAGTAAAGATGTTTCTTCAGTAAACATAGGATTAATAAAATATGACATACAACAGGCTAACTACTACTGGTATAACGTACTGCGGGCCCTGGCCGTAACCTTTAGACCTCTTCGTCTTCCTACCCTGCGCTCACACCTGGCCCTAGGAGTACGTCAGCCGGTCTGGTGGCACGGCACGCCAGCGCGGCTCGCTTGCACGGGTGTGGCAGCTGGTGGGTCCTGTGTCTGCGGCGGCGGAGCTCCTCCGAGCTGCGAGGAACATAGTACTTCCTAGATCTCCTCGTCCTCCAAGTCGTCGCCCTCAAAAGGATCCAGTGCCCAACCGCTGCCGCGTGCGCCCTACGCGGAGGAGTCAGCGCCAGCAAACATCCCCGACGCTGTAAAGTGGTACCCTGTGCATAAAATTATTGATAATTACAAACCGGAATTTTGCAAGGCAAAAGTAAACTTTGATCTAACCTGAAGGACCTCCTGTGGTGGCCCCAGGAGCACTGCTCATGTCCTGCTGCGCGTGCGGTCGTGTGTGGTACGCTCCCTGTGTGGACGTGCCAGCTCCGGAGGGATGTAGGTACAGTGTAGCGAAAGCTGCACCAAAGCATATTGATATAAAACGGTACATATTGTAGAAGGAAACATGTTATGAACTGATGGTTAGCGGAATTTACCTCTGGAGGGGCCAGCTGACTGATTGGAACCCTGCTGGTGCACTTCTGCTCCTACGGGCCATGGCCGGTGATGACGTACAGCTATAGGAGGTACCGCATCGACCGCACGACAAGTGAGCGCATGAATCACTATGTGTATCGACTGACGGATCCTCCCGAAAGTCGTCCTCTGCTCCTGCTCAGTCAACACGATCCCACCGTCCAACCGTCCGAACGTCGCGTCCACATCAGACCGAACCTATCACGCTGCGTCGGCCTATTTCAAATGTGACGTGAATATGTGTTAGAGCCGTGGACACCTACAAAGGGAATAGCAACGTGCAAAGAGAATGTGACTTACCGCGTGGAAGTAGTCCTGGTCACGGTGTGTAGGATACGTGTCAGTCGCAGCGGTGACGTATGACTATGGATCATCTGGGGTGAACGTCATGCGTGTGCCAGTGCGGGGCTGGTACCACCTGAGGTGTCACACCCTAATTTTAGCCACACAAAATTCTACCTGAGAAAATGCCCAAGAAAAATAAATTTAAAAGGCCAGAGGAATTAATTAAATAAGTGAAATAAGAAATAATAAATTAACATGGCCGAGAATATTTTTCTTATGTTCTCCTGGGCAAAATAAATTAACTGGATTTTTAGTGGAATTTTCAGAGCACATGAACTATTTTTAATAAATCAAAATCGATTATTGGAATTAAAAATCTCTCTGGAAAAGCCTTTTCTCTTTTTCTTTTCTCTTTTTCGTCTCCTGGGCCGCCGGCCCGCCCCTGTGCCAGCCTCTCCGCGCGCCCGCCGCCCTACTTCTCCCCCTGGCCTCTTTCTCCTCGCGCTGGGCCGACCCATCCCGCTCGCTCTCTCTTTGTGTGCTGGCCCCGCTTGTCAGGCCGCCTCTCGCCGCATGCCCGCGCGCCTCCCGCTGATAGGCCGGGCCCGCTTGTCAGCCCCGTCTTCTACCTCCGTCCAAATTGGGCGGAGGGGAAAAATCCCCTCCGCCATCCGATCGGCGCCCGCGCCCGCCTCCTCCCACGCTCTCCTCTAGTTCAAACGAAGCGGGACCGAGTCCACGCCCACTCCCCACGTCCCCCGGTGTCCTCGTCCCCTCTCTCTCGCGAATCCCATGCACGCCTTCGACACCGCCGCCCTCAACCCGGAGCACGATTGGAGCCGTTCGGCCTTGATCTCGCTCGCCCGCGTGCATAAAAAGCCTCCCCGCCCTCTCCTCCGCCTTTTCCCCAACACGCCGAGCCTCCCCGTGCCCTAAATCACCGTCGCCACCGCGCACCCGAGCCTCCGCCGCTTTCCATCGACTCCGTCCGTCGCTCACCGCTGTTCCCAACTCCGCCAAGCCACACCGCCGTCGCCATCACCTCCGCTGTACCAAGGAGCCCATCGGCCGCCACTCCGTGGAAGCCGAAGTTCGCCGGAACGCCCCATCCTCGCGCACGGTGAGTTCCGGCTCTCTTCATCCTCTCCGGCCGGCCATTTCCGCCGCGCCGCGTCTCCTTTCTTCGCCCTAACCCCCTTCACATTTTCCCTCCTCCCAGCGCTCTTCGGCAGCCGCTCCTCGCTCTCCCGTCGCCGTGGGAGCACCGTCGCCGATGTCATGCCAAGCCGCCGCCGCTATCTCATCGCCGTCGTCGTCTTTGCGCCGTCGCTCGCCGCCACGAGCCGCTGGTGAGAATCCTCCCCGTCTTCCCGTTCCATTTCGCCCCTTCGCGTGCCCGCCACCGCGCCGGGCGGTCGCCGCCGGTGACCATAGGGTCGCGTGCGCGCCACCGTCTCCCGCTCGGGATGGCTGGTGTGGCTGCCGTTCCCCGGGGCCGTCCGATCTGCCGGGTGGCAGATCGGGGCCGCCCGCGTGGCCGCCGTGCTGGCGCCACGTGGCACACCCGTTTCTGGCTCGGTGGACCAAGTCCACCGTGCGCCGGCGCCTTTGAGTCCCTGCAGGTTGGGGCCCGCTAGTCGGCGCCGCCTCTCCCATCGGTGACGCCATAAATCGTGTTAATGCGCAATAAATCGCTTATTAATTATATTTGCATTAGAAAATACAGTAAAGCTTCAATAAATCATAACTAATTCATACGAACTGATTAAGTCGATTCAAATTTCTTTAAATCCAGAAAAATATCAAGAATTCAATAAAAATACTTTTAGTCCTTGTTTGCTTGCCCACATGTACTGTTTTTAATTATTTGTGTTTTGCTTGTTATAGAATCCGACGTCGGTGACCCTCTGGTGTATTTCGAGGTCATTGCCGAGTACATCAAGCCGGAGCAAGGCAAGTCGCACTGTTCCCTTGATCACTTTGTACCCGTTTTTTTTTTCTAAATTGCTTTGTTTACTTAAATAAACTGCATTATTTCTATATTTCATGTGGGTGGGTCATAACCTATGCAATGTTAGGACTTTGCCTTAGCTTTGAAACTTGAATCCTTGTCACCTGGGTAATAACATGATTAGGTTACTATTCTTAGGAATGCTTAGCTATGCTTAGCAACATAGCTCACATGGGAATTAAATATTATCTTTTCATATGATTCGACTCAATGTCGCAAAAATTGGAATTTTGGAGAGGTTGATGTTAAATTATTAAAATTTGAACTAAATGGTGGGCTGTGGGTGTATGGTTTTGCTTGTCGCACCATGGCAATTAAGGACCGGTTCGCGGGAGCCACTTGGGCAACTACCCGTACTTTCCACAAGCCAGCGTGGGCAACGGTTAGGCTTGAAGCGTTTCTTATCCCTCTCCTAGACACCGAAGAAGAGGGTGAGCGGGATGGAGTTGGGTCGGCCCGGGGTAGGGTTAATCAGCTTCTGGATTCACCGTGGCGCAAGGGGAGTAGCCTGGCTAATATGGCGTGCCCTGTCGGCGGTGCAACCTTAGCGTGGTGTGGATGGTTAGGGAGAGGTTTCGTGAACGGTCCTGTCACAGCCTCTCACGGGACATCGTGGTGATGCACTGGCACACGGGAACGTGTGTAGGGCTGTGTCTTGTGGATACAGTTGTACACCTCTGATCAGAGTAAATCTATTCGAATAGCCGCGCCCGCGGTTATGGGCACATTGGCCAAGACTCACCGTGATTAGTCTCGCCTTTAGATAATTAATCTGGTTTTATGAAACTGGTGTGGTGAAAGGTGTTGAGTCCGGTCAACATGGTTGAGTTGATTGGGGGTGGCCGGTTAGCGTGGTGTAACGCTAATCGGTGGAGACTGGTGAGCGTGGTGTAACGCTCATCAGTGACGCCTGGTAGACGTGGTGTAGCGTTCATCAGTGCGGCCTGGTCAACGTGGTGTAGCGTTGACCAGAAAAAACTGGTCAACGTGGTGTAACGTTGTTCAGTGGAGACTGGTTAAGGTGGTGTAACGTTAATCAGTGGAGTCCGGTTAACGTGGTGTAACGGTAACCGGAAGAGTCTGGTGAACGTGGTGTAGCGTTCATCAGTGGAGACTGGGTGATGTGGTGTAACGTCAGCCAGTTGGGAATGGTTGGGCCTGGTTAGCATGGTATAACGTTAATCGGTGGAAATTTAATATTGTTAAATTAATCAACTTTTTACTGTTTGCGAACTATTACTGTTTGCAACTGCTTTTATGCAAAACAAACCCTATCCTATCTTTGTACCCGGTGCATATGCATAATTGTGGGTGTGATTTGTTGAGTACTGTGGGTGGTACTCAGCCTTGCTCCCTTTTGCCCCCCTCAGTGTTGGAGAACACGTCTGGCGAGGATCGTCTTGAGGAATAGGCTGGCTCCGCCATCAAGGTGCTTGTGGGATGGATGCTGCTGATGGACCCGCTGTTTATAGACTTCGTTTTACCTTTTTCGCTACATTTATGTAATATAATTTTATTCTGTTTATAAGACACTCTGTATGGCAACTTGGTTTGTGTACCCTGGCTTTCTTGGGTAGGGATTTAATACACATAAATGTTTAAATTTTCGGTAGCGAATTTCTGGGCGTTACATGAGGTATACTAGGTAGGTATCCTCAGTGTGTGGACGTACCTCGTCGATGACCTCCTCCGTCGCCAACAACCAGTTGTCCACGTACCTCTGCAGTCGGGGATACCACTGAGTGCCGCTTGCCTATCCCCTACGATTATACCTATTTGCAGAGAGTGCATTAGACTTCATTAAAGAGTTGTAGTATTCAATAAAGATTGCAGCTGTACTAACTGTGCACGTCGCGCGGCACAACCATCTCCACGGGCACAGGGAAGACCTGACGTAGGTCAAACTGTCGCATCACGTGCTGCGGACAGTGGGGCTCGACGAAGATGTTAAACACCAACAGCACTGTCATCATCCAGTATGCCTGGTCGCGCGTGCAAAGAGCCAAGAGTCCGAGCGGTGCACAGGCCGCGATGGCTTGCGGACTATATGGCTCCCAGACGACGTCGCTGGGCTACAGGCAGTTGAACTCCATAACGAAGTCGGAGTAGGCCCTCCTAATCTGCGTATGGGCGTAACAACGCTGTAAAATAGGACAGGGGGAACACGTCAATGTTTGCGCATAAGTGGTAAACCTAGAATTTCACGTTACGTACCTCACGGCGACACCATACCGTCCCCATAGTCGGACGGTGCTCGGGCGACTGCCCGTACATGCCTCCAAGGCCACCCTTGTAGATTACTTCTTTCCTGAAATAAGGTGAGACAAAATGACGTGCTTCTATCCTGCACTCACCGCTCGAGGCAATAACATGAGAACATGACTTGTGGAGCAGAGTAGACTTTCGGCACGAGCACTTGCAGGTCCCGTCTTCCTTCAGCACGCACTCCTGCACAACTCTTTTGTGGTAGATTCCTCGTATGCCCTTGTCGACACACAATATTTCAAATCTGTGCTCTTGTGTATATTGAGATATAACTCGAAGTCTTTGGGTCTTATTACTTTTATCTTGTATATACTTAGTCAATAGTGTGCCAAAGAAAAGATTATTGTCTACCATTGAGGCGCCAGCTACTCTGAACCGATCTCTAAAGTATTTGTATGTGCCATGCAAGATAAATTCAACAATGCTAACAAGTGGGAGCCCTCGAACACCACGCATCACCCAGTTGTAAACCTCTGCCAAATTTGTGGTCATTATGCCGAATCGAGAACCATCTTTATCACACAACAAGACCTATTTTCCCTTTGGCTCATTCTCAATTCACTCCGAAAATTTTCTAACCGATGATGCCGACCTTCTCCTGATACGAGGTCCTCACTTGATAGAGGTTCAAGAGCTTGTGGAACCTCATCTCCTACAAGGGTAGCCCTCCTGGACTGCTCATCTGTTTGTTTAGATGTCAGCTCATCCAACCTCCTCTAAAGCTTATTGAATTTCGTCTCCTGATTCTGGGCGCACGGCCTCTTGAAAAATCCATAAGATGCTTATTCTTAAACTGCCTGTAGAAATTAGCACCCATATGACGCATGCACCATCTACTTTGAACATCGGACCACCTTGGTGGGTACCCCTTCTCAGCACATCCATCTCTCAATTCCTCAATTGCCCGCAGCAAGCCAGCGTGACGGTCATGTATTAGATATACGTTTGGCCCCATCCGTACAACTGCAGATTTAACCCTTTCTAGGAACCAGTACTAGCTATCAGTGTTCTCGCTCTTAACAAAAGCAAAAGCCACCGGTAGAACTTGGTTATTCCCGTCAACTCTAATTGCTGTCAATATCTGCCCTCTGTACTTTCCGGTTAGAAATGTTCCATCGATGCAGAGGATAGGAAGACAATACACAAAGGCCTGAATGCAAGCACCTAATGCAAAGAATATCCATTGCAACACACTTTGATTACTATGGTCAATTGATGAAAAATCTTTCAGGTCGTAGCAGGTCTCTGAATTCCTCTGAAGAATACAGGTTAACAGACGAGGCAAATTATTATAAGATGCTTCAAATGTGCCAAACCTCATCTCTACAACCTCTGTTTCGCCCTCCATGCCTTAGCATAGCTAATTGTATACTTGAATTTCTCTTCAATATGTCTAACGATTGACCTTGGTTCGTACTCCAAGTTGTTCACAATGTGGGAGTATATCTCTATTGTAACAAATGCAGATGTCATGTTTCTATGGTATTTCTCGATACCTTTAAGTAACATGAATGCTCGGTCACGATTGAAACTTGCCAATAATCCTTCTATTTATCCTTGAATGCGTGCACCCGCCATAGACACCCATCCTTCACGCATTACACTTCATACATCGGCTTGCTTGACTTCACAACCAAGAACTCCCTCTGAAGTGACACCACTCATTGTTTCACTATCTCCTTTAAATCCTCTATATATGCATACTTAGCCCCCTGGATGACCTCATTCTCCTTATACTCACATGGCACATGATGTCGCTCGGAGATAATAAGGCCAGAGAAATCCTCGTTGCTTCATTCTGCAGATATCACGTTGTCCTCATCAGACGAATATTTATCCTCTGCATGCTCATTTTCAGCATCTTCCCTATCCATTTCTTGAACGATGGTGTCGATTAGTTCTCCCTCATCTGTCGCACCTGTTGGCTGCCTATCTTCTTCATTCCCTCCTTCATTTTCTTCCATTGTTTTGGCATCACCTTCTGTCGTACTTGGACCCTCATCATCTTACATGGGCATTGCAGTAACGGTGTTATCCTTCTCATACACTGACACCAGTATGCCCAGTGGCCAACCACGTTGAAATGCATTCTCCACGTACCATCTCTAAGTGGCAGTGCAATCCACCGGCATCAGTTCCAAAAAAAGCCTTCAACTGCACGACCGACTATAACATACAAGGTTATTGCGTTGATCTGGGGGTCGAGTCGAAAGTCTTGCATCAGCCAATTGTACACTGACCCGAAACTTCTCTCAGCTAGCCTATCAATGCAATTAGCCGTTGAACTAAACTCTGACAGATCTACACCTTGTGGACCATACCTAATATTCCCTTACCCATGAAATAACTGAAATATCATCTTATTTGACATCTCTGTTGATGAAAAAATACAGTTAAACTAGATACCAACATTCTTCTCACATCAATACCGTGTAATTAAGATTTTATAACTACCATCTCTACACAAATTACGTCGCCTAATAGATTGACTAAAAACCTACAGATCTACGAGTAACAACTTATTTTCATATGGTACTATATACGTAACTAGTACAATACTACATCAATTCTTGCGTAGAAATAGAAATTGTAAAAGGATAATAGATTTTACCTGCAGACGAATCAGCAAACCAGCAGAGCTTCGCTGCTTTTGTTCAGCCTCGCTCTCAACTTTCTCTTTTTTCCTGTGATTTCTGTAAATTTTATAATATTTTTGGAGGCTAGGAGGGGGTCTTATAATAGCTAGCAATAAGCCGTCCTCTGGGAGGGCGACAAGGGGGCCACCCGCTTTTGGTCGGCGTTTTTGCAGGCGGCCCCCTGGTCGCCGACCAAAAGTGGGCGGCCCCCTTGTCGTTCGGTCCACGGCCATCTGTCACGTCATAAAATCGCCCTCTGGGACGTCCTCCCAGAGGGTGTTGGGAGTATATTTTTATAAATTTTGAAATGAAAATATACTTTTGTAAATATTTTTTAAAAAAATATAAAAATAAAAAAAGCTCCCGAAGGAAGAGGAGAAGGAGAGGAGGCTGGGTGGGCCGAGCCCGGTCAGGAGAGAAGGCCAGGAAGGGTTTTGGCCCAAGGTTTTTGCAACTAACTAAGCTAGCTTGTTTTCCCAAAATTTGGAAATTTAAAACCAAGATTTTGCATTAAACCTTTTTAGGGTTTGTATTTTTAATTAGCTCAAGAGTTGGCACTGGCACAAACCAAAATAGAACTCCAGAAGATCCAGCATGATGCAGATTTTTGTAATGTTTTTGTTGGTTTCGATTTTTAGCTTTTGATTATTATTCCAAAATTTTTAGGACGTTACACTAACACTGACTGACTAACTTTGACCGACTACGAACAGGTCAGACCGACTAATTCACCATTTACCCCTTCCTCCAACAACCTTGCTTCTCTTCCTTTTTTTTTTTTGTTTTAGTGCACCCACGGTGATGAGCCTCCCTCTACCGTCTCACGTTCCTCGTCTTCGGCGACTCCCGTCAGTAGATCCGTCCTCATCCCCCGTAGACTCCTAACCACTCGACATCCATAGCCCCCGCTGCCAACACCGCCCACCCATGACTTTCCTCAAATAGGTGCAGGGGTGTATTATGTCCGGTTTACAAAGATAGAGAACGTTCTCGGTATTGTAGTTTAGGGACGAAAAATAGACCGAGGCAATAGTTGAGGAACGAAAAGTAGATTTATCCCTTTGTTTTATACCATAAAAAAAAGTCCAAACTAGTCTAGGATCCCCTGCATTACAAATCAAAATCAAGTTTTCTCAAGACTGGACATATCTATTTTTAGGGAAGTTTGCTCCAAGATTTGTGATTATACACACGTTGCATGGATGGAGGGGCGAGATCATCCGATGAGAACAGGACCACGTCCTACGAATTTTTTTTCCCGTCCGGTCGGTCACGTGAAGCACGGAAGTGACGGAACAACCCAAATCCCATCGAGCCCAAACGAGAACCCTAGTCCCGACCCGAGACGCGACCGATCCCCATCCCTATCTCCGATCCGATCCCAATCCGATGCTCCCCACCGTCGTCGACGACCCCGCCGCCGCCGCCGCTGCCGTCGGCGCGGCCGCATCCTCCTCCTTCCCCGACGCCGACGTCTATGGCAACGGGGACTCGGACGACATCGACTTCCCCTCCGACCCGAACCACACCACCACCCAGGCCTTCTCCTCCGCCGCAGCGGGCCCCGGCGGTGGCGCTGGCGCGGGCGGGAGCGGGGAGCGGCGGCCCCTGTTCCAGCGGCTGTGGACGGAGGAGGACGAGATCGTGATCCTCCGCGCGTTCGCGGAGTTCACGGCGCAGCGCGGGACGGCGTTCGCGTCGCACCAGTACGACACGGACCCCTTCTACGAGGAGATGCGGCGGCGCCTCCAGCTCGACTTCTCCAAGAGCCAGCTCGTCGAGAAGCTCCGCCGCCTCAAGCGCAAGTACCGCAACTGCGTCGAACGGCTCCGCGCCACCGGCCAGTCCTTCTCCTTCCGCTCGCCGCACGAGCAGGCCATCTTCGAGATCGCCCGCGGCATCTGGCGCCCGACCTCCGACAAGCACGCCCGCGACCCCTCCGCCGCCGACTCCGACGACGACGCGGTCCCTGACGCCGCCGGAGCGGTTGCCGCCGTTGCCGCCCCCGCCAACGGGGAGGTCAAGTCCCCTTCCTCCTCAAGAGCGCAGCGCCGCGGCCGCCGGAGGCGCACGGCCGACGCCGCCGCCGACGCATCGGAGGCGCCGCAGCCTTACCCGCCGGCGCCGGCGCCCGTCAAGGCGGAGGACGCGCTCCCGCACTTCTTCCCCCAGGGGGCGGTCACCGCCGCCACCACCGCGCACGTCCACGGCGTGGATCCCGCCGCGGCGACGAACACGGAGGGCGGCATCCTGGCGCCACTGTTCAAGGAGATGGTCCGCGCGATGCTGAGCGCCGGGATGGCGCCGCCGGTGCTGGGCGTCCCGGAGCCTCCGGCGCTGGGGATCCCGATGGAAGGGGAGAAGTGGAGGCAGCAGCGGATCATGGAGCTGGAGGTGTACCTCCGGCGCATCGACCTGCTGCAAGAGCAGGCGAGGTCGGCGCTGGAGGAGCTCAAGTCCACGCCGCCGGCGACGCAGTAACGTCAGCTTCTCAGCGCTATCATAGCAGTACATTGCCTGACAGGTGTTTTGCAGATAGGATTAGCAGGGTTGGACAGTTAGGGGCATTCCTCGTGTGATTCTGATTCCGATCGCTAAGTACTTCAGTCTCCGTCAGATTCTCTGCTTCTTTCGCATTTACATAAGATTATTATGAATAAATAATTGAGTTATCAGAATCATCAAAAGCTTTTTTAGTGCAAATTTTAATTAATTGTGGGTCCTTCTCATCAGTTACTGTTACCTGATCACTGCACATGGAACATCTGTGATGTCTCTGAAATTATGATGTGATGTGCATGGAGAATCAGGGTAAGTGATTGCAACAGACAGAAGGGAGTCACAGCTACAGTTATGCAAAACTCCAGATACTGACATTATTATTTATACGAGAAACTGACGACAAGAGAGTACTCCTGCAATTGAACAGTTGCACACCCAACGCCTAGCACGATTTGACAGCCTATCAGCAGCACAAAAACAGAGGAAATGAAAGTAGAAGAGGCAACTGAAAAGTTGCCGATCTGGCTTCTTTTGCAGTTGCAGTCATGCATAATGCAGAGGCAACGAATCCCGGCAAAGCTCGGAATAACATTCGAGTTAGCACTAGCAGATGCAACATTCAGAAGCTTGCCTCATGCTAAGCGAACACCAGTTCCTGGAAATAGAGCCACTGTTATTTTGCTATTCCAAGGGCTGCCACTTCGCTGAAGATCAGGGCAGCATGGAGTTCTGCAACCACCTAACAGATAAGAGGCCTTCTCCAGTTGACTCCCAAATCCCAGGCACTTCTATACGACTGGGCGGAAATTCTACACAACTAGGAAGAAATAAGCTGTCTTGTACTGTATATCTTGCTGGTACGGCAAAGGACCAATTTGATAGCTGAATTGCAAAACCAGCATCTTCACAGTCCTTTGATTTGGGGCATAACCTTCCCATAAGGAACCAAGTCTTAACAGCTTCTGGTGCTGTCCAACTACTTACCGTAACATTCAGATGGACTATTATGCAGCATCCAGATAACCTTCAGACCAACGCAGATGCTGAAGATATTTTGTAGTCGCCATTCACCAGCGCATCAAAACATCCATCCAACATCAGCAGAGGAAAATAATCAAGATCTAGCTTTTCCAACAGCAACAGCAGTTGCACCCATCCAACCTGAAGAATGAGGCAAAAGCCACTTCTTCCTTACAATTACAATCTGCAAAATCTGGAGAACATCACCAAGGGCATGTTGCTGCAAGCACGATTTCTTTAAAATAGTTGCAGCTTGGTACCTACCAAGAAGGGAGAACAAGTAATAGTGTGTCAAAGAACAGAAGATGAAATGATTAACACAAAAAAGAAGGTATGAATTCTACAAAGCCTCACCTTGACTGCGAATTCTTTATTGCTGACCAACCATCGGTGGATGATATGTACTTATGAACTGTGTCTAGAATCTTTTTGATGCTTTGCATTGCTATTTGTCACATTAACACATTTCCAAATGCTTTCATCTTTTGCAACAAACAAAGGCACATCATTTACTAACTTTTTCATGATGACGGCTTGATGTCGAATGGCAAGCTCAAGAGCCTTCTTAACATCAAAACCTGATATATTCATCTCGCTGTAACGTATACAGTCTGCAATATTTGATTCTGTCAGGAATATCTTCTCAGCCTTCAGTATGTGCAAAGCATGTAATATATTTCTTATAGTAACTTCAGGCTTGGAAGAACTTGGCGGAGAGCCTTGTGTCTCTCCATGACTGCCAGGATTTTGCATGTTGCAGGATAGGTTCGGTGGGTGAGGAGGTCTACAAGTACAATTACTGGAAGGAGATCGGACACTCCGAGAAGCACTAGAGTGGCTCGGATGGAAGCTGATGCCAGAACCAGGATGAAAAGTGGAGCCGATCTCATGAGGACCTCTATGATGTCCAGAAGTATTTGTCATATCAAAAGCAGGATAGTTAGCAGGCATGCCTTGAATAGGTGGTCTCTTCTCACCTGTTCCTGGAGGGCACTTGGAAATAGTTAATCTACTGAAATCAGAGCAAATATCAGTCAGGTTTTGAAAGATTGAGCCACTTGGCGATGTTTGTATTTCTGCAGAAGGAACATCATTAAACCCAGTTGGTGTTGGGTATGAGCTGCCAACATCTAAATTTGCTGAGTTAGAATGGGCAGGTGCACTAGGAGGAGCTGATTTATGTTGTTCTGGCAACAGAGAAAGCTGGGCTTGCTGACATGCGGGACTATTATGACCGTTAGTAGCACCAAAATAAAAAATCCCATTTTGTGGCATGCATTCAACTGATGTGCTAGGATTCTGACCAAAGATGAACTCTGCTCCCATGTGCTGCAAATCAGTAGTTGTGACAGGTTTATGAACCGATGAAAGGGACAGATGAGGATTTTTCAGTGGAGGTGAACAATTTGCCTTTTCCTCCTCCAGAGATTCAGAATTTGATGATGATAACATAGATTTACTTGGATTGCTCAAGATGCTTTCTTTACATATTACCAGAAAATCCTTTTAACTAAATCTATTTCATTGTGTGCAGAAGTAGATACAATATTTGTCTTCTTTACATATTGTTGACGTTGTCACCTTATGTTGATTTCTTGCCTTGCCATCTTTGTCACTCATATTATAGTTCGAGCGAAGCTTATGTTGTGCTTGAGAAGACTGAGATTGCTGTAAGTTTGAATGATAATGTCCAAAACTAACACCAGAATCATGGGTTTCATCTCTTGATGCATGCTCAGTTGATGTGCTAGGCGGCTTCTTACCAAGGATCAGGTCATGTGGTGCTCTCACTTGATGCAAATGAGTAGACACCACTGGTGCTTGAGCTGATGGCTGGGACAAAGTGAAAGCACCTAGCAAACTCGAGTGATCTACCTTTGTTCCGTTTAGTGATTCAGAATTTGGTAGTGATAAAACAGAAGACTGATCCAGTGTACTTGTAGTGTTCCCCATAGAACAGTCAGGCACACCATCTGGATCAAGCTGATTGCTTGCAGGACTAGATGTGATATTTGTCTTCTTTACATACCTTTGAAGTGGCTTTGACTTGCGTTGATTGCCCTTCTTTGTGTTTTTTTCACCCATATTATACTCAGAATGAAGTTCATTCTTTGCTGCAGATGATTGTAATTGCATATGTATTTGGTGATGATGTTCATTACTGACACCAGAATCTAGAGTTCCCTTTCTTGGTACAAATTCAGCTGATGTGCTAGGCTTCTCACCAATGATGAACTTGTTCGAAGGTCCAACTTGTCGAAAACTAGTAGAGACCACCTGAGCTGATGACTGTGCCAAAGGAGAAGTTCCTAGCAAACTTGGGAGATCAGCCTCCATTGATTCAGAACTTGACGATGATGACGAAACTGAACTCTTATCTTGCTCACTACCGGTGCTTCCTGCAAAATCATCAGAAAACCCATCGACCGAGACTATTTGATCTCGATTGCTTGCAGACCTCGGTACTGCATTAGTCTTCTTTACATACTTTTCAAGAGGCTTCACCCTATATTGATTACATGCCTTCACATTACTGTCACCGTTGCTAAACACAACATGAACTTTACTCTGTGAGCACTTGGATACATCCAAACTATTTAATTTGGTATTGCAGTCTGGCACGCTATGCGTGTGCGTGGACTCCACCGACAGAGGTTCTCCAGCCACAAGCCTTTCCCAAGACCAGACAGTGTTCGCTGCAGCAGCAAGCACTGGCGATGATGCATTTGAGGGTTGCGCTAGTAAGATACCGTATCGTTTCATCCTAAGCCTGTGAAGCAGGTCGGAGAAGTCCTGATCGCCCGAAATAAGCAAGTAATTGCCCGGTGGTGGGTTGTCGATTGCCCAGAACAGCATGTCGACCAGCATCCTCTTGTCAGTTCCATCCTTAGCTCCTGCAATTATTGAGGGGAAATTTGATATCATTCTGAGATGACGAGGGATTTCACCAGTAGCGCGCCGCGCTCTGAGCAAGTGCAAATGCTGCTGCTATTTTGGCGGCAATGGAGAGAGAGAGAGGGTGGGGTAAGGGGACGCATTCATACCGAAGGGGACGTGGTTGAGGGAGATGCCGGTGGAGGAGAGGGCCGCCAGCACGGGCGGGGCGACGCGGGCGGCGTCGCCGTAGGCGGAGATCGATACGGGCCCCGTGCAGCCCGCCGCGGCGAGCGCGGCGACGACGTTGTGGGCGACGCGGTGCGGGTCGCGGCAGCCCGGAGGCACCCCGCACCTGTCGATGTCCCACCACACCGACGTCTTCGCCACCGCCGCGCAATCCCCCATTGCCTCCTGCGGCGGCAGCAGACGGGATAGCAGCACGGCTGCTTGCTGGGTTAGGGTTTCGCCGGCGGCGGGAGCGGGAGGTTGGTGTGTGGCGGTGTAGGAAAGTGGGGAAAGCGTCGAGGCCGGTGGGCTTTCTATTGGTACGCCGGCGGTGTCCGCCGCAGAGAAGGAAACGGAGACGAGGGGCTGGCAGCCAGAGCGACAGGGACCGTATATATAGCCTGTAGCCGCTGTACGCCGTCCGATGGAGAACCAACGGACCAGATCAACTCGTCCACGGACGTAGGCCCTATGTTTCTAGAAATTTGACAAGGGTATGTTACGCATAGACACAGCCATACCCTATATACACATGTGCTAGTGTTGTATTATTGACTATTCTTCACAAACTTAGGGAGCGGTCGAATTTGAAGGTTGGAATAAAAACTCCTCGTTTCCTGTGAGCACGTATTCCGAACTGCTAAATGGTGTATTTTTATAAAAAATTTCTATATAGAAGTTGCTTTGAAAATCATATTAATCTATTTTTTAAATTTGCAATAGCTAATACTAATTAATCATGCGCTAGTAGGTTAGCTCGTTTTGCATGATCTTTTTTTTCCTAAACCCTCACCTTCAAACTAAGCCTTAGTGTAGTCTATGTTGCGATAACTTAGAGTAAGCGCATGGAAGAATTTGTATCATAGTCAACTTACGATAAATTTATTGTATTATGCCGTGGAAATTCATTCATCAAATTTGATTGCTCTCACAATTATGCATAGGGCGATTTTTTATAGCCGATTTAAGCCTATAATTATATGGAAATAAACTTGGCAAATGCAAATTTCAGAATTCGTAACACAATATTAGGCATAATAATGCTAGAATTTCTCTAAAGCATGAAGGAATTTTCCTATCCTATGAAATTCTTTTATTTTTATATTAAATCTGTTTGCATCAAAGGAACCCTTAGATGTCGAGTTAGTTCTCATGGAATATGTATATCCATATTCAATATCGAAGCTGTAACGGTGGTATATGATAGAGTCCATGTCAAAACTCATTTTTTAATACGACAAAAGATTAAATGTTATGTCAAAAACCATCAGTGT
This sequence comes from Oryza meyeriana var. granulata, assembly GCA_003991445.1. Classification (NCBI taxonomy): domain Eukaryota; kingdom Viridiplantae; phylum Streptophyta; class Magnoliopsida; order Poales; family Poaceae; genus Oryza; species Oryza meyeriana. The sequence continues at coordinate 93,805 of RYFJ01002867.1, read as the reverse complement.
TATCTATTAAAAACGGAGGAAGTATGACCCATGAGACACCACTAAATGCAACTGTGATGTAGCACAAACACAGGAGATCGCCGGCGCTGGGTTCGGCCATCCAAACGGTGCCAGTGTGCTGGTTTTGGGGAGGAGCTGTGTGACGTTGCAAGTGTACCAAAGATGGTCAGATGGATGCATGCTTTTCGACTAAATTCCATCCACAAATATCATGCTTCCAAAGTTCCAATCCATAAATATCATGACACGATTGTCTTGGTACACTAATGGCTGTGCAATAGGAAATCAACGAAGATGTCAGGTTGTTGCAGATCTGGATGCTCCACATGCAGGAGGAAACGCTCGGTATGAATGTATGATCGATTTGTATGCCATTAAGTTCAGAGCTAGCATGTACAGAATACGCATGTGGACCATTCGGTATGCTGTAGTTGAAAACTTGAAATCAGCTGCCGCTGTGAAATTGGACAACTCTAAATCACATTTTCCAGGCAATCACTGAGCTCCAAGTACTATAGAACAACCATACTACCAAGGTAGAGAGTGTTCTAATGGCAATGTAAACCAGAGGATTCTGAATTATGATCACACTCCAGCAAGCTGAAGCACATAGAGTTGGCTGGCCTTAGGAACTATATATTTGCATACCAGCACAGGAATGGCAAAAGCAATAGCATCCTAATTATAGCAGTGGTATCAGAACTGGAGCATGATCAACTGAGGTAAGGGTTCCTTTCGACATCTCTCAATGCAAGGGTTCCCTCCAGATCTCTTAATGCAACGGTTCCTCCGAATCTCCTAGCCGTGATAAGTGGAGGTAAGCATCAGTTCCTACATAAAAGAGGGGAAAAGGTAATGACGGTCAATTGAATGATAAACTGTCTTATTCCTGCAAAATATCGTAATGAATCTGGTAGCGATGATGGTATGCAATATCACTGCATCATGTTTCATGAGTGAATAGTGGTAAGTTCTGCACAACAGCATATGAAGATTAATAGAGAGAGAGGTAGAGTAGATGAGCCTCTGAAATCATAATGGTTTTGACCATCACTGTTCTTTACCAAACAAAAAAAAGAACAAAATATTGCACTCTCTTCAATACTCCTTATACCAAAATAGAAAGTGAATTGTGAACATACCATATCCTTCCATAGAAATGATCTGCAGGTCCCCACCAAAATATCGAGCATAAAGACGGCTAATCGGGATTCCATAGCCATACCCGGCCATGGTGACTCCTTCGTTATGGCCATCTAGATCAGGTGGGTTTTCTGCTGTGCTGTAGAGATATGTGAAAATTCTTGAGAGACCACTCCTTGGTATTCCACCACCTTCATCACTAATCTGCATCAAAAAGGTTGTAACTGAGATAGGCGTACCTAAATACCTAATTGGGTAACTGCAAATAATTAAACTATCAAAGTTAGCTAAAGACATAATATTTTTTTGCAATGTCATATATATAGGGATAGTTTAAACAAAGCTATCATACTCATACACGAAGAAACTAGGTAAAGAGAAAGATGAAACATAAAAGGGAGAAACAGGTGGTGCTTTACACATAGAAACTGAGCCAATTTTCTGTAACAGTTATGACTTTATTACTGTCAGAACAGAATGATGATCACTTTAGAAAATGTTGCAGAACTTAAAATGCTATTGCAACACTGTTCTTTCTTTGAACAGAAACTGCAACACCAAAGTTGCCACCATACTATTTAAAATAACTCAAAATCATATTTAAAATTAGCTCACAGTTTCAAATCATTATCATGTATCGTCTACACTTACAATTGTCCTATATTAATAAAAATTGCAAAAAATGATATTTCCTAGCATGCTTTAGTCTAGAAAACACTTCAGAGTAAACATAATTCTTGGGGACGGAGTCATACCTTGATAGTTACGTCCTCTGCTCCATCAGCAACTATGATTCGAACAGGAGGCGCATGCTTATCAGAGTTCATATAGCGTTCCTGTACTGCACGAAGGGAATTCTTCACCAATTCAAACATCATGAGATGTAGATGTGGTTTAACATATCTGCAACCAAGAAGGCAAAGCAGTTCAGGAGAACAGTTTTAATACTTCCTGTGCTTCATCCATATTCTGATTAAATTCAGTGTAGAGGTTAGAGTTGAACTAGAGTGGTTTCTGACAGGCAGAAATAAGGCCAAAAAAAAGGTGGCTCGCAACATGAACAAATAACAGAGCAGCTTACTTGACTATAGCATAGAAGGCATGGAAGATTTAATGACACCAGAATCTAGGTGAACAACAACAGATATTTCTAATGGCAAACAAGAACTATTACATTGAAGTGTTATTGGATCAAATCAAACTCAAAACATGTATCAGGCATTTAAATCAGGGATTTACGGAAATGTGAAATCCGGGTCTCCATATATGTTCACATCAGGGGCTGATCCATATTCCCTCATGCAAATAGCGCGTGCATCTTCACTGGCATGTTGAGCTGCCAGCATGGGGGACAATCTTGTGCTTATGAGTCCTATAACACCAGGTTCTGGATCAGGCTCATGCAAAGCGACATGCTGCCCTGAAATCAAGCAAGCCAGTACAACTTAGAAAAAACAAACAAACAGTGCAGTGACAATTGCCATTTATTTGTTATGTTAGCATCACTTTCACATCAAGAAAAGAAAAAAAAAACAACAATTCTTCCATTCAAAATTAAATAAAGTAAAAACATTCGTCTTTTTGACCTGTAACCGTAAATGGTTGATATTTGTCCTGTGGTAACTGTAATTTCTGGACAAGAACACAAAATTATATGATTAGGTGCCCTCTAACCATCACATTGTGAGGAAAAAGACATCCTGATTGAACATTACAAGAATTGCTATTCTAATATATCCAACAAGATATACCAAAATAAATAAAATACCATGTGTGAAGACAAGCTATATTTTCCAAGTTAGAGAGCTGACAAGGCCTTTTAGCCAGTTTTACCCAGCAAGCAAGGCAATTTCAGTGGGCTAAGTAGGGCGATTATTCAGTAGATAGATCCCATTTCCATCATCAATTAAGAAACACACTTTAGGATCCAGGAAAAGGATTTAAACACTTCCAGGATAGCATGTTAAGAACTAAATGTGCCGTGAGCGATGACAACGGTAATATATTATAGACTTAGTGCTGAGTCTGCTAACCTATCAGCATGCGGATCCCAATCCTTGACATGTAGAAGCGGTCAAGGAACTGATGAATTTCATCAATGCCAGGGGGAAAGGCCTTTGTGCCACCCAGGTCTTTCTTCAGCTGCTGCACACCCAACGCCATGGTGGGCACCACATTGTTGTGCCGCACCCTAATCATTTTGATCATCTGGGTGAATGCAAGCTCATCGTCCCTGTTCCTCACCTCCGGGAAGTACCGGATGTCACGAAACGAGTCCAAGTACCAATCTCTCACCTTCACAGTAGAGAGAAACCAAAAGTTAGTCCTGCAAATGGATCTTTCCCTGGCAAGAATCAATTTTGCAAATCCTTCTTAGAATATTTGTTTGCAATTTGACAAGTTCAGGTCCTCCTGATTGCTCGAGCTGATAAGTTCGAGGAGTCAATTTGTCTAAAAAAAAGGTAATTTAAGCAAGTTGGCGAGAAGGAATATACCAGATTCCTCCTTGTCCTAAAATACAACTATGCTACACTACTTCCGAAGAACCGAACTAACAAGCAAATGAATCGTAGATTTTGTAAAATTTTGGAACTTGGTTGGGATTGAACAAGAAGATTTCTGTGATGCATTTCAGGCGAGCGATACGAAAGAACATGACATTTAAACTACTCTACAACGTTAGCTGAGAACTGACAGGGTCACCACTCACAAAAATCTATGTAATTAAACTAAAGCACACAACAGATACTATAATTTAGAACGACCAATTTATGGGATATTTGAATCAGCTTATATTATGTGTGGCTTATAAGCCATACGTAAAACGACAAACATCATTAACACATGATTAATTAAGTATTAAGTATTAGAAACTTGAAAAATAAATCTATTTGATTTTTCAAGATACTTTATATAGAAATTTTTATAAAAATACACTATTTTACGTTTTAAGATACGTGCTAACGAAAATCGAGAAAAAAGGTATAAGCTAACAGCTGAATCAAACGGCACCTTTAATTTGTTATTCCCCAGCAAATGGGACAGGCTCAACACTGGCCATCTCTCCTGTTCCTCTTCCCAAAAACTCACCAAAAAGAGGAATGGAACGGGAAGATATTTATATTTTAAAAATCGGGTTCGAAGAACATAGCACTAAATCCTAAAAAAGAACATTTTTTTTTTGGAAAAAATCATCCCAAACAAACTTCCCAGGATATAAAATAATAAATAAAATACTTCTTTTATTTAAAAAACTTTACTAGCATACACAGAAAACGGCAACTCAAATTACTCCAACCAGGGAGCAAACTCTAGCCCGAAATATCTCCGAGTTCCCACCAAAAAAAAGAAAGAGAAGAAATAGTACCGCGAAACAAATCGATCCAACTGTTCGCTCGAATTAGGCAGAAACGCAATCGTGGAGCACTCCTCTCATCATCCTCCGGTAGAATAGAAAGAAAGGATCACCTTGAGGACGGCGGGCTTGGTGGAGAGGCCGAAGGGGAGGGAGTCGAGGTCGAGCGCGCGGCGCGCGATGCGGATGGGGAGCTCCTTGTGCAGGAACTGCGCGGACCGCAGCAAGTTCCTCTCCGTGGGGCGCGCCCCGAACTCCATCATGTACCGCAGGGTCACCCCGGTCTGCCTCATCCCTCCCCACCGCGCCACCTCCTCCGCCACCGCCCTCGCCACCGGCTCCGACGCCATCATCCCCACCCTCCGGGGCCCCGCCCCTTAACCAAGCCCCTCCCTTACCGAGAACGACAACCCGTGGGCACTAGACCGGCGGCGGGACGGCGCATCGGCAGGCCGACCCGCGTCGTACGGACGAAGGGAGGGAGGAGTTGTCACGAAAGTGATTGAGAGAGAGAAAATGCAACCGTTAAAACGGGAGGCGCATGAGTGCGGGGAAGAAGCAGCAGGAGCTTGCCTACTATATTCTGGGACGGAGGGAGTAAAAGGGATCGATGTGGCAGTGGGTCCCACTGCCATAAGGTGGACGCGAGTGGGGCCCATCTTGCAGCGTCGGGGGCGCCGACGACGATGAGTGGCCGCGCCGGGCGGCGCGTGGGGGTAAACCGGGAAACTGGCCGCGCCTCCACAAGTATGACCGACAGGTGGGGCCCACGGTGCAGATTCCTGGGATGGGTAGGGTACAGGTGCGGTCCCGTCGTACGAGATGCTGCGACGGGACGTTTGAGGAAGGGGACACCAACGTGGAGGCGGAATCGAGCGGGACCCACTGCTCCGCGCAGGTAGATACGTCCGTGTCTCTGACAGGTGGGGTCGCGATCGAGGAGGCGAATCGTGGGTGAGAGTGTGGAGGTAAAACTTGTATGGGCGGTTTCAGAGTCGGACAGAGCCACCTGTCTCGGTAGTACTCGCTCGATTGAAAATAGAAGACTCAGGAATACTAGGTTTATACGGTCTTTTACAAATATATCATCGATAGCCATAAAATTAATATAATATAAAAATATTATTAAATATAAATCTAGTGATACTAAATACATGATATTAAACATATATACTTTTAGTCTAATTATTAGTTAAAATTTTTAAATGTTGATTTTATAGAAAATAAGGATGCCTCGTACAAACGGAGGGAATAATTTCTCTGGTCGTTTGTGAGAGAGATGATCCGGATCGTCTGAATGCTGGAAACGAAACTTCTCTCGTGTGATTGACTGACTATGATCGTGTTCATACTTCATCCATAGCGGTATTTAAACTTGGAAATGATTATTCGTATATGACTTCCCCTGGCTGATCGGAAAGGCGGACGTTGTATTCTAGTAAGCTTATAGAGCTGTGCTTTCGATGGTCTCATGGTCCAGATAAAAATTTGTTAACACATCGTACTACATGACTAGCTATGTCGAAGGATGCCAGTGCTAAGCTGAGCGGTGTTCTTCCCTGATCTTCGGAAATACTAAACCATACTATTTTCTCTGTCTTAAAATATATCTTTATCTTTAAATTTTATTTAAATATAATATCTCTATTTTAAAATATAAATATTTCTAGAATTTAAATTTTATACCATAATATAAAGATTTCTACACTAATTCTTATGATTTCCATCATTTCAATGATTCCAAAGCCAATCAGAAAATCTAAACAAATCAAAATTTAAAAATTGATAACTAAAATGATTAAAAAGTAATCTTTTGATCTGACCTTAGTATTTGCTAAACAATATTTTGGAATGGATGGAGTAACTAACTAACTAACTAGGATATGTAAAATATGAAATTTATCTTGTTTCTTTCCATACTACCTCTAGTAGGCCCATCATCCCATTAACCCTTAAGATTTGTATTTCACTCATTCTATTCTTAATTCTCATTACTCCACCATCTATTAAGGGTGTGTTTGGTTAGTAGAAATTGTTAGCAGGGAATGGAAGTTTGAGTGGTGGAGGCTCTTAAGTCCGTTGTTTGGATGGTAGGTGTGGGAGTTTTAGAAGGGATTATGTCACACCCTGATCTAGCACCGTCATATAACGGCACCAATTAAGACGTGTCATAGGAAAACAGCGTGAACTGCCTTTCTGCGGAACCGCGATACCGATACCAGTCCCAGGACGCAGCGCTGGTATATACAGAAATCAGATACGCATCATTGTAGAACCTTAGATAAATAAATAATTAAATAGACTTATACCTTTACTTACGTTATAGCTTCGGAGCAAGCCGGAGACAGCAACGAACAACATAGAGGCAACGGCAGTAGCGGAACAGCGGACTAAGTCCTAACACACAGGCAACGACTGGGAACTAGGACGAAACCCTAATCTTTACTTTACTACAACTCCAGCATCCAGCTTCCGGCGGAGAACTATATATATAGAGCAAGGGTGAGTACATACGTACTCAGCAAGCCAGGAGAACTTAGGTGGATGTTGCAAGCTTCAAAGAGGGGCTGGTTATTTTGTAATCTATTTTATTTAAATCTTTTTAAATCTGATAGTGTGTACTTCTCAACAATCAGGACGAGGTGAGTCTCGCCCGATCGAAGTGAATTGTATCAATCTTTGAATCAGCGTAACTCTCAAGAGTTGGCCTCCAGAATCTAGCTCTACCAGCTGATCTAACCTCATCAGGTCCACAGCCTGCTGTCCTTGACAGCTTCACAATATTTTTCGAAATCGGATTCCCAATCCGCAAACATCCTTTCACAAGCAGTAGTCAAATAAAACTATACTAAGAAATCACCTCACATCCGCCCATGACCGTGAGCACGACAGTTCAAACCTCTACAGAGGGGATACACTTTACCCACACAACGCGACTTACTCTAGTTACCAGCTCACACGCATTGGGTACGATTTAGTGACGTAGAAGTTTTCGCGACAAGGCATTTCCCAAACTCTTCCAGGTTACCCCATGCCAACTAGAGGGGTTCTCAAGACCAACAACAGGGTAAGTCCGAGACCATGCTATGCTAGGAACCTAAGAGGCACTCCCGACATCCTCCCGCACGATCCACAGTCCAATGGCAAGCAAGGCGTCCCTGGAAGGCTAGTTACTCAGCCAGGAATTATTCCATATCACCCATGTGGTTGTACTGTCGTATGTTCGGATGAAATTTCAAAGAAATCGATCCTTAGCTGCAGTGCGGGAGACTTGTCCCGCTGGCACGATCCTCGCACTGCGGTTTTCACAAACCATTTTATTTTCAAGGCACCGACCCAGGTGTCAGGTTTTCCAAAGTTTCGTAAACCCAAGTTTTACCCATCATAGTCTTTTTAAATTTGATAGGCGATCACTGGTACCATGCCCGTCGACACAGGTACCGGGATCTATCAAGGGCGGTGACAAGGATGTATAAGGGAATCACAATCAATCAAGGAGGTCATGCAGCAAATGGGTTGGTGGCCCGTTGGTCGTCTTGCGACCGTGGCTGAGAAATCATCGTTGTGTAGCCTAGTAATTGCAATTTGGCAATCAAAGTACTTAGTTCCGTAAATATGGGCTCAAGATGATCAAAGGTGACTTGCCTTGCTCTAGGTCTTCACGAGTCTTTGACGAATCGCCGCGAAATCCGCTCCGAAACGAATTTCCGACGACCGGTTACTATACGCAAACACACAAAATCTACACAAAGTTCAAGAAACAGACCCTATTTAGTACTACTAATAGTGCCATTAGATAGATCTCAATTTTAGAAAATTACTGTTGTTGAAACGGAGTCAATCGGAGCTATAGATCGAAAGTTATGAATTTTTGAAGTTTATTGGAATTTTGGAATAAGGAGAAAAGATTATTAGGATTTTTAGAGGAGAATATTCTCTGGAATTCCTTAGGGAGTCATTGACAACTGGGCCATACTAACAGGCCTGGCCCATAGTCAGTGTGGAGGGGGAGGACTCAAGGGGCAGTAGGGGGAGTCTATGACTGGTGGGCCAGGGTAGGATGCGGTGGCCCACCTGTCAGAGATCCATGGGGGAGGTTTGTTTGGTGGTTGGGCCTAGGTGCTAGCCACATAGAGGCTAACCACGTGGGCTGCTGTGGGCCGAGGAGAAGAGGGCCTATGCGTCAGCGGCTACAGAGAGAGGAGACTGAGATTGGTGCACACTGGCAAAGGGGCCTACTGGCATGTGGGGCCCCCATGTCAGTGAGAGAGGGAGAGGGATAAGTGGTGATGATTGGAGAGTGGGGCTCGGGTGTCATCGAGACAAGGGGGGATATACTGGTGGCTGGGCCCATTCGGCATTGACAGGAGGAGAACGGGAGAGGAGCGTAGCGGCCAATCCGACGGCTCACGGCGGCGGGACTGATTCCGGAGGGTAGTGGTGTTCGAGGCGAGCGATGGGCACTGGTGAGGAGAGGAGATGCAAGGGAATTTATTCAATGGCTCGGATCCTCCGTGAGGGGACGGCGGTGGCCGGCGACGGGAACCCGAGAGCGGGGAAGAGAGAGGAGAGCATCTCGGCGTCCATGGCGGCACGGCGGGCCGCGGTCGTTGGCTATGGCCGGGAAGTAGCGGAGGGGGTCCATTGGACATGGAGAAGGGAGAAGGAGGCTGATGGTCCTAAGATTCACCGGGTGGCACGCGGTCGTGCGCGGCAGCGGCGAAGAGGAAACAAAGGGGAGAGAGGAGAGAACAAAGAACCGGGGTGCGGATAGCCATGGAGGCATCAGGGCACTCCGCGCGGCAAGCGCCACGGTGCACAGGTTGCTTACGGAACGTGGAGGAGGTATAGGCTCTAAGAGCGGTTGGCGCTCACTATGGGCGAGAATGGCGCAACGGCGGTGGACTGAGGATGGTAGAGACCGTGACGACCGGCGTTGAGGGCTAAGGCGGTGCTTGTCGAGTCGTGCGGGGATCGGGCGAGGTAGGGGAACAGAGGGGAGAGGTGTTCACGGCACGTCATGGCAGCAGCGAGTGGCCGTGCTTCGGGGAGGCGAGGAGTGCTTCGGGTCGACACACGGTGGCGGTGGCTTGACGTAGTGACCGACGGCATCCAAGGGCGGAGGAGTTCCAAAGGAAGGGAGGAGCTCCCGAGAGGAGGTATTTATAGGCGCGGAGGGATGGCGGGGCTAGGTCAGTAGTGGCTCGGGTCTCCAATCATGGAGCTGATAATGAAGGTGAGAGAGGGCGATGCCGCTGCGTGGAATTTTCACGCGGGGGGGGGGGGGGGGGGGGGGGAAATTTGATAGACGGCGACGATCACGAGGGGCGGCGGTAGGCGGTCTATCCGACGGCGGTGTTTGGATCTCACGAGCGGAAGAACGGTGCGGGTGGAATGATTGAGAGAGAGGGAGGGAGATTCGGGAGGGAACTCTATTGGCTCGGTCTTCGGTCAAAAGGTAAAGAAGGAGGAGAAGAAGGAGCGGGATGGGGGCGGCGTGGATGGCCGTCCATGTTCTGGCGGCTTGCGGTGTTTGCGGGGCCAGGCGGGGGCTGGCGTGACGTCGGGCGGCGTTTTGGCATTTCGTCGAACAGAACGGGGGCGCGACGGGGATGAACGGAGGTAGGAGACGAAGCATTGTAGGGAGGATTGAACGGCCGTGCGGAAGTAGGGGACATGCGGCGCCATCCAGGCCGTGCACGGCGGTCTCGCGCGGGGCACGCGACACGGCGTTGATGGGAGGGATCGGATGGCGGACGCTCACGAAACGGTCACGGGCCGTGATCTAGTGAGGCGCGGCGTTAGGCGAGGGCTAAAGAAGATCGGACGGTGCGCGAGCGGTGCGGCCACGTGGCAAGCATCGCGCGGGGAGGGGGGGCAAGCACTGTGCGGGGCAGATCGACGGCAGTGGACGGTGCCTACTGCCATGCGGCAGAAATCCCACGGCCGAGCGCCTCACAGGTGGGCGTCAGATGCTGGGCCGGCTGGGGAGGGAGATGGCGGCCCAAGGTAAGAGTGGGGATTTCTTATTTTCTTCTGGATTTGTTTGAAGAGATTTTGAGGTGATTTCAAAGAGAAATTTGAATTCAATAACATGTTTGGACACAGAGAAATTCAAGAAAATTATGGGGTGTCTCAAGGAGATTTTTAGTAGCGGATAGGGCTGAAAACGGTCGGAAATGATCGGAAAAACCCTTAAATCATTTCCATTTCCATATTTTGTATTCGGAAACGGTAATGTCGGAAATGGAAATGGCTTCGGAAAATTCGGAAACATCGGAAATGGAGTTGCTCGGTCGGAAATTCATCGATATCGATCGGACATCCATGAATTCGGATCGAAAATAACTTTACCTCACATATGATATCTAGAGTAACTCACATAATCATTAAACATAATAATAACGATGTCACATAATAATTACCCATCATAGAAAGTAATGTAAATAATATTCCAACATGACAACATACAAAAGCAATGACAATATGATGATGTCAGACCCTTTACCGAATCAGTACCATCGGTAAATTTCTAAATAAATACGGTAAACTTCGGTAAATTTTTGAATAAATACGGTAAATTTCGGAAACGGTCGATAAACTACTGAAACCATTTCCAATACTGTTTCCGAGACCCCGGTATCAACAGAAAACAGAAAACGCACTGGTACCGTAAAAAACGAAAAACTGTCTGTAAAATCCAGAAAACGACGTTGGTCGGTTCGAAAATTTTACCAACCGTTTTCAGCCCTAGTAGCGGATTCCAAGAGATTTCTAAAGAACAGAAGATAGGGGGTATGTGTGTGTGTATATGTTGAGGGAAGAATTTCGGATAGGGGTTTGAGGGGGAGAAACCAAAGGATTTATGGAGAGGATTCAAAAGGATTTACTTTTAGGGTTCCGATTCGATTCTTCGGAGCGAATATTGATACGAGAGTTTGGAACATTGGTTTAGATTTCGAAGCAGGAGATTTCTCAACGGAGAAACCGAGGAGCTGTCATCAGGGTTTTGAAGCGAACTTGAATATTGCGATTCGAACTTAGAAGTTATTTTGGAACGGAGGTTTTTGAGAGGAGGGATTGTGAGATCATGGATAGGGATACAAATCGAGATCCATGGCACAACTTATGATACAACACACAAAAAGTCAAAATTTTCACGAGTAGTTTTTAGCAAAATATTGTTTAACGTCTCGCTGAAAGCAAGGCGTTACAGATTAGGAAGGAGAGAGTTTAAGAGCAAACTCTCACATTTTCAATCCCTGGGTAGGGGTGGTAATTGGAAGGAAATTCTCCCTCTAAGGCCCCGTTCGTTCCCACTTCTTCAGTTGGCTTATTTTCTCGTTTTCCGTGAGCACGCTTCCTGAACTGCTAAACGGTACGTTTTTTACAAAAATTTTCTATATGAAAGTATCTCTAAAAAAATCAAACAGATCTATTTTTTAGGTTTCTAATAGTTAATACTTAGTTAATCACATACTAATGACGGTGTTCGTTTTACGTGCGAGTTATAAGCCAGAAAAATAAGCCAACTCAAATACCACCTAAGTATGACAAGATAAATCTAAGCTACATCATCACTTAAAATCCAGTTTCCACCTGAACTCCTCCATAATTATCATCTGTAGCACAAAACAAGAGACTCGGAGTAAAAATAAAACTCATATAACCAATCCCTTCACTAACTCCCTCCTTCAAACTCTCAATCCCGTTTTCAAAAATTACCAAATACATCCTAATCAGGATATTTTAAATTTTTCATCTTAATTCTTAATTATTTTAAAATACTCCTACATTTTAAAACCGAGGAGTAGCTACCTAGCTAGTCCACCAGTCAAAGCACTACCATTCGGAGCAAATAAAAAACAACACCATACTAAACCACATAATTTCGTTTCACCTCAATACCTCATGGACGATGTATACAGTCAGGGAGATGCATGCAATCCACCTGCCGCGCCGGCTTCCACTTGTTGGGGGGTTTTGCGGGGTGACTCGGACTGATGGATTGTCCACGTCGGGCTGCCCGGCCGGTCCGAAACGGTGGATGCAGCTGCTTGTTTTTCCATCTCTGGGACAAGGGCGCCACGTCACGTGTCAGCGTTACGTTAGAGAAAAAGACAATCGATTTTTAATAAATAACATCATTAATTTTTATCATGACGTTTGACCATTTCTCTTATCTAAAAATTAATATAAATATAAAAAATATAAGTAATGTTTAAAATTTCTTTAATTATAAACTAGACCACAACAAAATAAATCATATTTACTTAAAATTTTTAATAAAACAAATAATTAAACTGCCAAAAATTAATAGTATTATTTATTAAAAAGCGAAGAGAGAACCATCTTTACCGGACGACACGCATGCATGTTGCACAACAGCACGAGCATGCGTATATCCAGATCCTCCTGTCGCTTTTGCGACCCATTCAATTTCGAGCAATCGGCTCGCTGCGTTCTCCTAATGAACTTGACGAGGTCGATTCATCAGATCATGGTCAGCTCACGAGTAACATATATACGCAGGTTAATCGTAATGAACCTGTGTAACGTACTCTTGCATTGGCATATAGGACTATCAATGTATGATATATGTGAGTTACTGTGTATGGTGGTGGCCAAGTTAAGACGTGTCTGGCCAGAGAGAGTATTCGAATTGGCCTCCCAAGATTGACAAAATTATGTAAAGTTACGTGTGACAAGTAGACAAGCAACATACATATTGTCCAGCTGTATAGAGACCAACAGCAAAAGCACAAGTTGATTTCAGTCGCTAATAGTTTCGATTCTTTGGTTTGTTAATTTAATCTGTATTCTGCAATCAAGTATTACTTGTAGAGATACTAACTAAGATCAAGTCTAATAATATAGCCTATTGCTATCCCTAATTTCTTATAAGTCATCTACAGTCAACTTAAGAGACAACTCCTATAATAGATAGGCTCTACTAACATGCCATTTCTTTTATAACAAAATAATTTAATCAACGTAGGGCCCACCTTCCTAACTTTCTTTCTCTCGGCATGCATTCTAGTGAGTAGCTGCACTACACGTTTCTTGGAGCCCGTGATGAGCTAGCTACAAAATAAGCGCATGCTCTATGCTCTCTCTCTCCTATTCTCTCTCTTCCATATTTGATGTTTGCTGATATGGCCAAGCTAATAGCCTGCATACGTGTATTTATTGTACCTGCTTTAATATTAATAGTAAAAAGTAATATTGGACGTCAATAGGTGATCAAGTCTTATTAATTAGCCTTTTTCATTAGTAGTTGACCTGCACTTTATCTTTTTGTACTATTAGGGCTTGACTTGAGATGACAAACCATATTGTCTGCTATTTTTAGTTTTTAGTAACAAAGGCTACATATCCATGTGTAGATTATTCGTGAAGACGTAGGAAAGGACGAGACGTAGTGGTAGACTAAGGCGAAGCAACGGGACTAAGTGTCTGAGTGACAAACGTCGATAGATAATGTAGGGCTAGTTGGACCACCGACCAAGAGCGGCAACGGTGACAGCTTGAAAAAGATGCAGTAGTGGAGCTCGAAGTAGGCGAAGAAGAATCCAACGACTGATTATCAGCCGTGCGGATGACGATGATGTCAACTGGCGAACGACGATGAAGACGATAAAAGCGACGATGCTGCAACCTAAGGGCAATATAGATGTAGCTTTAAGGGGGTGTTCTTTTTAGATTATTGAGTGGCTTAAATAAGTTACACGTAAAACGAGAAACATCATTAGCGCATGATTAATTAAGTATTTACTATTAAAAACTTGAAAAATGGATCTATTTGTTTTTTAAGCTACTTTCATATAAAATTTTTTTTAAAAAAACGCACCGCTTATCATTTTAGGAAGCGTGCGCATGGGAAACGAAAAAAATAAGCCGGGGGAAGTCAGTGTAGCAGCAAAAAGTCCACCGACGATGAGATCATGTTGAGGAGAGCGTCTCTTGGCATTGCAATAGCTGACACTACGACATGAGAGGATGATATAGCGACAGCCCAAAGTTTGATGGCGTAGTAGACATGCTTGACGACGATCGGTCGCATATGGCTGTAGCCGAACGTTTGATCGGATGATCAGGCTGACGATGCGCGGCGCTGGGCGATGAAAATGAAGCTGATGTCTGCCGATGTCAGAGACGTGCAAAGGTCGATGAGACGGTGGGCGGACGCAAACCCAATCTATGATCAGAAAAAAAAAAAAAAGATGCACAGCAGCACAACAGCAGTGCGTTTGAGCCCCGACCCCATATGCTCCACGTCCAGGTCAGCAGCCGGAGGTCGCCCGGAGCGGTGGAGGGGCATCGGGGCCGGCTGTTGTCGATCGACGATGACGGCGGTGGATCTGGAAGACGAGCGTAGGGGAGCGGCAGTCCGATGGTGCAACCGACGACGCCGGCAGCCTAGGAAGTTCTGACGGGGCGGCAGGAAGGAGGGCTCGAGGCCGACGGCGGTTGAGGCTACTGCCTCGAGATCCGCACGGCGCCGAGGAGCCTGCGGCCGGCCGACGGAGGGCGGAGGGAGTTCGGCGGCGTCGGCCTGGCACGGAGGCGTAGAGGAGGAGCCCGCGATGGCCGCGGCGTTGGCCCGAGGCAGATCCGGTGGAGCGGAGATCCTACGAGGCGATGGACCCAAAGGCGAGGCCGCCGAGCGGCGGTGCAGAGGCGTCCCGGCCGGAGGGGAGGGAGCCGCCGGTGGGGGTGTGAGGCCGAGCCGCGCGGTGGGGTGGAGGCCCCTGGGCGGCGGCGGAGTCGAGGCCGGAGGAAGGCGTCGCGGCCGGCCTCGGATACCAAACAAACCCGTAAATACAACAGCAACCTCAAAGTAGATAGAGCGGGCAGGAATTTGATTGAAGACAAATTTCTTAAGTATACCAGAATAATACTCCTACCTAGTATTGTATACTTATAGAGTGATACAAAGTGAAGCTTAGATTACACAAAGCTTTGTTGTAGGTGGAAGTCTTCCGCGAAGGCAAATACTTGCAACTTGACGAACATAATGCTGTAATCCGCTGTCAAGGTCTTTATTCCACATTGCTTGAGCTGTATCAATAGTCAATAACTCCAGCCCAGGGGTGTTTTCAACGATATGTACAAGAAATTCAAGTTGGCTTATGGCCCCTCTGTATCCTGAAACAAGGGCATCCTTCACATGGATGTATTGACACCGACGAAGTGTCCTCAAAATCATAGGCTTATTACCTAATGGCCATAAGGCAGACCCTCCAAACTGCAAGAGTTAACATGAATAGGATCAATAGGGTTAGAACTGAACCATAGTCGAAGAAATCAAGAAGATGATGGCTAACAAATAAATAACATACATAACCACCTCTTAACTTAGTGCTTTATACCTTAGCCACACTATAATGGCGTTCACAGGTACGCAGTTCATGTTATAAAAGATTTAAGAAGTTCCCATTTTGCTCTATGTTTTTTGCAAGTGCTCCAGCCCACCCCAATTCCATTAGGTAAGTATATGTCAATACCGAGGAGAAACATGTGTCCTTTTTCCTATTACAGAAGGTTGTTCACCATTTTCAAGGGCAAAGGTGGGAAGGGAAAGGATTGACCCTCAGGGATCATGTTACTCCTGAAGACTGGGGGAAAATAGCAGGATTGGAAAAGTTCGAAGAGACTGAGGAAGACAAATCCATTGTTGAATCCTGCAGAGTGATAACATCGAGTAGTAGGGGCTGGCAGGACTCTAGATAACTTCCACAAGTTTTCTTTTAAAATTCATAACATTGCCATAATTTTGGTGACTTTCTCCCAGCGAGGTTCAATTTAAGCTTTTTTTCCCTCAAAGCTGAACTAGACCCTTCTGTAAATAACATATCACAGTTGGTTATACTGCCATTTTACTCCTTGTTTTGCAAAACCTGGCAATCCATGAATATGCTTTGGCCTTGGTAATACCACGACCTACACGAGAGAATATCTGGAAATCCCCACTTCAAACTATGGTGCAAATGGTCATGTAAAGTTCAGAAAAAAAAATAGAAATATAATTTATGCCTTCATTGTCAGCAAGCGTTCTGAAAAAAAAACCAAAAAAATAGATACTCCCTCCTGTCAGTTTTATTTGATGCCGGGAGAGTTAAGTTAGCTCTCCTGACGTAAAATAGAAGTTACTGGTGGGAGTAATATTCAATGAACCCTAATAGGCAATTAATGTTTCCATTGAAATAGGCAATCAGAATCTCAAATCAATTGAAATTCAGAGGCAACTACCAGTAATAGAGATTTACCGTTTTCCTTCTTCTGTAAACGTTCCTTCAGTGGATCACGATGCATTGCTAGCTTAACTCTAATTTTTCTACCAGCAACAGAGAATCCATCCTTTTGCTGAATAGATCGCTCAGCATCTTGAACAAGGTTTCATGGTATGGATTAAGAGTATAGTAAAACAAGAAAAGGTGTGTGATTTTCCTTTCCATAAGGAAATTGACCAGCTGTGAGTGTAGGGGTGATGAATAATAGACAGCTGTGAGTGTGTGATTTTAGGAATATAAAGATGGCAATTCAATAGGAGTGGATGAATTAGCTGGTATTCTAGCATGCTCATGTTTATTGGAAACCAGGAAATTTTTTAACAAGGGAATTTAAATTTTAATTGAGTCACTGCATGCAAGAATAGTTGAATCTGTAGAGAAGGATTTTTACCATGGCACTATGTAAGCTATCTATGGCTACTGATTCTAAGATGCTAATTTTTCAAGAAAATAAATTGTAATTTTCTAAGGTACGAGCAGGCCAATCAATGATATAAGAATTTTGAGATGTCTACATCAGGCTTTATCAGCTACATGGAAGGGCATGATATAGATTTATGGAAAAGTTCAAGTACAAACTCATCTCTTCTGTGAGAGGAGAAGATATGCATCATCTTAGAGAGGTCAAATTTGATTTTAGTGGAATTTGCCACATTATCACCTGATATGTCCCCAGACAAAAATATGAAAGAAGCAACAAAGTACTGTACAGTTATGCTGTTTGAGTTGAGGATATACCTGTGTAGCATTAGCTCTATCTGTCCATCCTTTATGCTGGCACCTCCAACAGACCTGTCTACAAGTATAGATAACTCTCTGCTGCCATCTTCCACATAAATGCCAAGATTAACCTGAAAGTAAATACAAAATCATCACCTGTGCATAAATCAATCCAAAAATAAACTACCTGTGGAGCTACACAGCAAACTATGACTGGATCACTTCATCGATAACCCTTTATGCACCAAAGTTTTGTAAATATCACTGGACTCCTTAGGTTATCACTAAATGTTGTTGTTATCATGTTTTAGTGGAATAAATAAACAAATAAAACAACAAAAATACTTTAAAAAGAACTAAGTCATACATGAATAAACTGGGGGGATAACACAAACTTAACTCCCGACTGCTTTCAGATATTGATTTGATCGAAAAGACATGGAAAAAAACCAATTTCTCAGTGCTACTACACTTGATGAAAAACTATATAAAGAGGCTTGAGAAAACAAAAGGCTCACAGGATAATAGTTTCCAGCAATAGGCTGATGCACTTCGATCTGCAATAAAAGAACCCTATAAATTAACATAAAGTGTGATAATCCTGTACATTAATGTGATGCATTTTCTGTTGCAGTCATCCTCTGTGAATTCTTTAGTTCTTGTCCCCTTCCAAAACTATATATAGGAGGACATTCACATAATTTATTCTAGATTTTTTGTTTCCATTAATATGTTTATGTTCATCATAGATGTACAGTACGGACTGTAGATATGCTTTACCAGAGAAAAGAGTGAGAACACATCATACCTTTTTGATGAAATCACGCCCACTGGAATCTCAGCAGCAACATCAGGGTGGCTGAAGATCTTGGCAGCATTGTACCTCTTGTTAGTGGGGATTGGCTCAATTTGTGGCGTGTAGCAGTCGCACATCACCTATAGGAGCATTACATAGAAAAAATTGAGCAAACCAGCGACTTTGCATAGCTACTTCTCTACAAGTCCTTTGGGTTCCCTCCTCAAAGACTTCAATTAAATGCTTTCCCCTTGCTGATGTTGCTGCTGAGATTTATTTATTCTAATCTTGCCATGTGTAAGCACAGAAGGTCCATGGATTTAGTAATCTATATCTGATCAGAACATCTCTCTGCTACTTTTTTATCATGCGCCCCTGTTGAACTACAACTCTGATTCTCTGAATACATGTAGCATGCTATATTTGTATTTTTTAAAAAAAATGTCAAAATAAAACCTCTCTCAGTTCTTTTTTTTATCTCCGTGCAAAATATATGGAAATTCGCTGATCCAGGCCAATCAATGATATAAGAATTTTGAGATGTCTATATCAGGCTATAGGCACTGGATTTGTTGGCCAAGATTAAGTCAAATTTCATCGCTCAGATCAAGATAACGAGCTAAAAGTGTACATTTATCCGAGCGCATCCAAGAGCCAGAAAAATTAACCTAATCAGTAATTAGCATGTTCGTAATTTTTTGCAAACCATGCTAGAATTTAACAAGGTTAAAAGTACCGAAAAAAAGAGTTTTTTTATTTCAAACTATCATATTATAAAATTCAATTATTGTTTGCAAAGGACCTTTGTTCCCATCCTTTTGGCCAACGTAAAGTGTCCATGTGTCATGAGTTACAAATCAAGAAGGCACCAAGAGAAGTGAAGCATTACTATCCTGAATCAACAAGAAAGCTGTTACTGGCATGATCTCCCTCTTATGCTAATTATTTACATGCCATATGGAATATATGGAAAAAAGTCTGTTCTTGCTAATATAAAGGGTTATTAGATTTCAGAGGATACTGGAATAACATGATTGGTATTCAAATACAGGGACATTGTGAGCTCTACCAATTTCAGTTCAGCAAAAAAACAAGCTCATACAAATCTCAAAGTATCCTACAGCATATCATAGTTTTTTTGGTGCATAGTTTCAAATAATGGCTTAGAAGAGGGGAAGGAGGATGAGATACCTGCGGCTATGGTCGGAGATGAGGAGACGATGGTGCGCTGAGCAAAGCGAGACCAACCCGCCCTCTCCCAGCTCCTCCATCCCCCGGCTAGAATTGCTTCCTTGCTTCCTCCTCGCGTGCCTTGCCCCCGCCGCTAGCTAGCTTCTGCGCCGCGCAGATCTGGAGACCTCACGGCAGGCTCTTCGTCCTCCTGCTTACACTCCTACTTCCCCTTCTTCTCGTCCCCCTCCTCCTCGGGCGGCAAGGGCAGCTCCTCCGCATCTTCGAAGCCATGCTTGGATCCGAGGGATGGGAAAGGAGAAGCTGGATCTGAAGACTGAGAAGAAATGAGAAGAGAGGGAAAGGAGGAGCTGAATAACTTTCTTGGAGAAGCTTCCCGTTCCAGCAATAGCAAACCAGCACCTACGGTCTGAAGGTCGCAGCAAGTACCTGGGAGGCCGCGGGACGGAGCCCTGTGGTGGTCGGAGACGCCGCCGGCAACAGAGGAGGAGGGGCTAGGGAGTAGGGAGAGCACGCTCGAGGGGCCGCCGCGCCGCCACCTGACCGAACCCCTGATGTGATGAGGCGCGCACCCAGCGAGGACGGAGGGAGGCGGCACACAGCGTCACCGGTGAGCGGCGGAACGCAGCGGCTGTGATCTGGAAGGGAGCCGAAGAGTCTGGAGAGTGAGAAGAAATAACGAGACAACCCGGCCGGCTCAGCCTGATATTCGTATTTCTATTTTTTTCTCTATTTCCCTTTTCTATTTTCTCTCTCCCTATTTGTTCAAATAAAATTATACTTTATTTAGCTCCAAATGAAATTTAACAAACTATATTCATGGGACATTTTTTTTAAAAAAATAGTCCTTAAATTATATGTATTACTCTGCAACTAATAAATAACAGATTCTATAGCTAACATTATTGGAACAAGTGAATATAAGGAAAATATATTAAAAATATTGAATCTACTTTTAGAATAAAAACTTTATTTAAGATTTTTCCCGTACTTTCTTTCCGTAGCAACGCATAGGTATTTTGCTAGTATGTGTGTGTATATATATATATGGTTCTATACTCCTAGGAGTATATACTCCTAGGAGTATGTACTCCTACTTGCATCTACCGTCTATCTGTAGCCAATCCTTGATCGATGCTTTAGATATATGTCGGCGAAACGGGACTAGGGGCCCCACATACCTCGGGGACGCGTGGATCTTCGGCCACGTCAGCTCCTCCGGGGCCCACATTCTGAACAAGTGACGGTCGGCTATGGCCGTCTTCCCGCTAAGTGCCTGGGGCCCGAGCACTGCCGGGCCCGAGTGCACCTTTCCTGGGCGCGTCGCGACGACCGCTCGCATCCACCTCGGGCCCGTGGCCCAGGGACATTCCCGATCGCATTCCCGGGGCACATCCTAGGGCATTCCCGGGCCCGGGGCGTGCTTTCCGAGCCCGGGACTGACAGCCTCGGTCCCTGAGGAACTCGGCGCCTTGTGCGCGCGGAGGGCTCGATGAGCTCTCTGCCCCGGGCATGAGCTTGACTCGAGCGGATCAACTCTTCAACTACCTGCATTAATGACAAGGTGACAGGGCGTGTCGCACCTGTCGCCCGCATGGACTCTCATGATGGCCTCCCATGGGTCCGCTCCCTGTGTATTCGGAGAATATTTGACTAAGAGGGCTTCGGTTTTCTATGCTCTAGCAGCGATGACGTGTGCTGTCACATCTTCATAACCCAGCCGTCCGCAGCAGCCGAGCGAGGCGACGACTAGATGTGCCTCCGGCGCGGCTCAGCAGGCGGCCGCGTGCGTGCGACAAGACATATCGTACCTAGAAAAGCTTTCTCTTGGCATGTGTGCTGGGCACTGTGGACTCCCCTTGGGCTAAAAAAGGAGGATCCATGCCAACAGGCAAGGGGGGCGAGAGAGACTGAGTTTCCAAGTGAGGGCTAGCTCCTGAGCACCCCTCGAGAACATCTTGTAAAAACAAACCGCATTCATCTCCCACATAGCAGATACACACAGGAGTAGGGTATTACGCCTCCGCGCGGCCCGAACCTGTCTACTTCTTCTGTCTCCCTTGCGTGCCATCGACCAGATGCCGCAGCCGTCCTGTGAACCACTCCCCTGGCCGAACCTCAAAGGGGGGTCCCCAGACTCCCCGCGGTTGGAGTTCACTCCTCCGACAGCTGGCGCACCCATTCGTGCCTTATGAATGAGGCCGCGGCAGACTCAGCGGGGCACTTGCCGGCTCCCTCCGCAAGGGAAGGGGCCGAGGCCGCACAACCAGGCCGCCGCGGGGGGAACTCAGCCCGCCGGGCACGCGCCGCATGCCCCCAGGAAGACGAGGAGGGGGAACGTGGCGGGCTCGCCACAGGGCTAACATCGCTCGGCGGGGTGAAGCAGCTGGACCCCTCGTCGGAGTCTCGCGGACGATGACCTCCTGCCATGGAGCGTGCCGGCGTTGGGGACGCCGGCGTGCCGCCTGGAAGTGAAACTCTCCCTACCTGGCGCGCCAGCTGTCGGAGGAGGGAACTCCAACCGCGGAGAGTCTGGGGACCCCCCTTCTTCTGTCTCTCTTGCGTGCCATCGACTAGACGCCGCAACTGTCCTGTGAACCGCTCCCCTGGCCGAACCTCAAAGGGGGTCCCCAGACTCCCCGGGGTTAGAGTTCCCTCCTCCGACAGTGCTACTAAATAAAAAAAGGTATATACCGTTACCAAATAAAAAAAAGGTATATACCGCTACCAAAATAAAAAGGCATATACCGTTACCAAATAAAAAATAGGTATATACTACTACTAAATAAAAATAGGTATATACCGCTACTAAATAAAAAAAGTATATATTGTACTGCTACTAAATAAAAAATAGTGCATACTACCCGTATAAAAGAAAGTGTATGCATGCAGGTGAGAGTACGTACTCCTGGGAGTACAAAAGAATCGTTAATAGTCATATATATATATATATACATATATATATACACACACACACACACTCTCTAGCACAACGCACGTGCTTCACTACGGGCGAAAAGAATCGTTAATAATCATTAATGTTAAAAAGACCATTAAAGTGCGGATAAATTTGGTCGCCATATTTTCCAATCGAACCATATTTGGTCAGATAAGAAAAGCACAGAACGCCAGGAAACACAAGTTCCTAAATTCTCAGATCCAACAAGATAGTGGCGAAGAGTACAATAGATTAATCGCGAGCAAGACGACAGCAGTGGCGGCCGTGGGGGCGTCGTTATCCGATGACGTGGGCAGTGCTGGCGGCCGGCGGATCGCAAGAGAAGACCTGGTTCGACAGCCCCCAGGCCCCGGTGGCACCAAAGCACATGTCGTCAAGCGCCTCGCTTCAGCACCACCGGCACCTTCTCCCACCGCCGCTCGCCACACACTCGGCCCCCATCGCCAGATCCGAGCACTCCACCTCCACCCGACTTGCCCCACCTTTATTCCCCTTGCCCGCCGGGGCTGTTGCCGCTGCCGCGGCGTAGACCAAGAGCAGCACCAGTAGCGCCCCGGATCTGGACCTGCATATGGGCAGTGACATGAGGCAGAGGCAAGATGGAGTAGAAAGACACCGTCCCGGATTAGAAGGAAGTCTAGAATGTTTAGACCACGAGCGAGACAACTGCACGAGGCCTAGCCTCGATCAAGGTGGGAGATGCAAAGAACCAAGTCGACAGGTTGCCTTCATGAGTCGGACGTAGACTGAACAGTGCACATTCTGATGTCAGCATGATATCGGCGACAGACGAACGGAATCAGTATAAATTTTTATAATAGTAGAGATATATATATATTCCTGTGATCCCGTCGCCGTTCACATCGGAACATAGTACCGCACTTGTACGAGTCCAATGGATAACTAGCTGCTTTAATGGTCTTATACGAGTCAATCTAAAATTTGCCTTAATGCCTTATATGAGTCAATCAAGCATGCATGCTCTATTGCCGAACATAAAACTAATAACGAGCAAATTTATGTATCACTAAGTAATTGAACATCTTCAGTATCTTTATCTTTAACTATTATAAAAATTGAAGTTGTTTCCGCCAAATTTTGGTATGTCACTAATTTTTGGTATGTTGTCCGACTTACTTACGTCGCATGTGCTCTAACCCAAAATTGGCGTTGTCCATGCCTAGCTGTGGGTTTTCTTGCATGCCCATCCATGTGGCTTCTCTGTGTTCCGATCACTTCATGGTTTTTCTTTATTACCAAACTCACCATACTAGGCTTTCCCACGGTTTTTTTTCTCTGCTCTCTCCTCGCGGCACCGGCGGGACCCAATCAGGCCACTCCCATGCAGCAGTGGACACCAGGGACAGCAGCCACGGTGGTGGCGGACAAGATGTATGTTGCACTGCTGTAAGAAGAGGAGTTCATCGTCGGCATGCAAATCCCCGGCAAGTCCATCACTGCCACCACCTGCTGCGACCTTGCCATGCTTGTGTTCGACGACGTGTCTAAATAATCGCAGAAGTTGCTCAAAATGAGTCGGTGTCTGCGATGAAGCTCCAGTCCAAGAATTCAATCGGCTTGTTATGGGCGTACGTGCATGTGGATCGGTGGCTTTCTAAGTCTGGTATTGGATTAGAGAATTGAGGAACAAACTAATAACTTGATCTATTTTCTTTGTATTATTTTCACTGCAGTGTCCAATTGATGATGATGGTTTGGTTTATTCATATATATGAAGTCCTATTATGTTTCCACTTCTAATGCGAGAAGTCCACTATTATGTTTCTGTTGAAAATATAAGCACATTGTTAACGCCAAAATTTGGCACGGGTCTTTAGCAGATTCGGTTAAGAGAAAATCTCAGATGACCGGTGAAGATTAATCCAGAGGAGACCGAGTTTGGGAAGAGACCGTGAAGACCACAGTATGGCAGTAAATTACCTTATCTATTAATTAGGTAGTTTTGATAATTTTTAGGAAACCTGATCTCGTATCCGATCAGGGCTTGTTAGTTTTCCATTTATAGATAGGAAAGTATGTACCGTGTCCTATAAGGACTCCTGTAACTCGGGGTATATATACGTACGCCCAGGCACCTTGTAATCTATCCACACAGATCAATCAAATTCGGCGCATCGCCACCCTTTCGATGGGTTCTTGCTTCTCGAGCGGGGCTGCATCGGTTAGGTCCGAACTCCTGCGAGAGGGTAAGACTCGTCACCCCTTACCCAAGTGTATCTGCCCTGTCTACGGCTGCATCGGTTCGGTCCAACCTCTTAGGCCGATCAAGTATACCACATCACGCGTGCGTAGATCTTATCAGCTTACTGGGGGCGATTTATCATCAGTTCGTGCTGCATCGGTTGGGTCCGACCTACTGAGCTGCCAGCGATAAGTCGTTCCTGCTAGGTTGATGGTTTTTGCGCAAGCGTCTTATTGGAATGTATAGCCGATAAGTTATCTTATTACATCACAGTTGCATTAGGTCTATCGGCTTGTTGAGGTTCCTTTATTATTATTAATCTGTGCTGCATCAGTTAGGTCTGAACTACTAGATTACTAATAATAGATTTATCCTTGTCGAGCCGATCGGTGTATATGCGACGTTCTATCGGAGTGCTTAGCCGATAGGTTATCTTTCTATAAAGCCGACTGTATTATCTTTACTATTTCGGTCATCTATATTATCATCGGTTTTCTAGCCGATGCACATGTGTTTCTTTGGCAGTCAGCTAGCTTACTATTCTGCCTATCTATTCTATCATCGGCTTCTAGCCGATGCACATGTTATACTGACAGTTTATCTATTTGCTTATAGCGTTATCGGTTTCTGTAACGCCCCGAAAATCGCCTTAATTAAAAATTATCGTGGGTAAATGGAAATACAAGAACACACTAGAAAATCTTTGTTTGAGAAAAGAGTTTGAATAAAATTTTGAAATTTTCAATATTAAAAATCCCAAGTTTAAATCTTTAAATAAATACTTGGATGCTTTTATATTCCAGGGGTTTTGTCGGAGTATTTTAAGCATTTGAGTATTTACAATATTAAATTCTTCATGTTTCATGGTGGCACTTACTTCTAGTAAATTCCCCGTGATTTAATAAACTCTCTGAAATTTTCTTGGATTTTTCGGAGCTACAGAATTAATTTTAATGCTATAAAGATCACTAAAGTAAGTAATTAAAATAAATAAATTCCTTTTGCTTTTCCCTTGTTCGGGTCGTTCCTAATTCAGTTCCTTTGAAGTCTTCCCATTCATCGTGAACTCTGATCCTTTTCCTCTAGGGTTTTGTGTCGTCCTAGAACCCTAAAGTCACCTCGAAAATCTAAATTCAGAGTTACCGGATTTATTCATTTTGAAACTCTAGAACTCGTTTGGACTCCCAATCTGAGATCCTTTGTATTCGAAATATCTATATTTCCCCTTTGAGATAAATCTTAGATATTTCTTAAACTCCTTTTCCGTCGAAGCAAATCCAAATTTTAATCGTCTGAGATTTCTCCAAATTCTGTCCTAATAAAACACCCTTGTCATTCTCTAATCCCAAGATATTTTATTTGAAATATTCCATTTTCCTGTTCCCGGGAAAATATTATAATTTCCCGCATCTCCAAAATATCCACATATTTTGGGAAGTTCAATTATGCTTGAATAATTCGAACTATTGATCTCTGTAAAATAATTCCCAATTTTATCGGATTCCCGAATTATTCGAGATCCGGTTTCCCCAAATATTCTTTTGATAAAATACCTTTTTTTCGAATCTCGCCAAATATTCTCCTTTTGAATTCCCCAAATATTCATCTATTTTGGACATATAAATGTTTCCCAGAAATCCCCTCTAGTTCCCAACCCGATGAATAATCCGATATTTGTTTTCCCAATATTCCTCGAATATCCCGATATTCTACTCCCAAATTTCCATCGGGAAAATATTCTTCATTCTCTGAATCCCACATATGTTCCGTCTCCCGGACCCCACTACATATATTCTTTTTCTAATTACTTCCAAATACTGTTTGATTCCAATATATATTTATACGTATGTAATATATATGTATGAATGTATATACCCTCAATATTCCAAATATTTGTTTCACCCCAAAATTCCTTTGACTCGACATTTTAATCATCTCTGGTAATCCGAGGTTTTCCCAAATCCCAGATTTGACAAAATATCCTTGAGCTTCCAATTTCTAAAATATCCATATATATATGTATAGATTCTGATTATCAGAATATTCCGACCTCTGAATATTTCTACAAATCTTCAATTCCGAATATATCCCAAATTTATAAATTCCAATTTTTCCAAATTTAGAATTTATCAGAAAGACCCCTCTCCTTTCTCCTTTTTCCCCTTTCCTCTTTTCTTCCTTCTTCTGTCCTTCTTCCTGGTCGAGCTCCCGGCCCAGCCACCACGCCGCACCCCGAGACTCCCTGCCCGGCCCGCGCCTCTCGCTCGCCCGTGCCCGCGCCTCTCCTCGGCCCGGCCTGCGCCCCGGCGCCGCGCCTCCCCTCGGCCTGCGCCCGACCTCGGCCCAAGCTAGCCGCCGGCCCAAGCCAGCGCCTGCGCCTCCTCTCCGCGCCTGCCGCCGCCGAATCCGCGCGCGCCGTCGCCCGTGCTGCCCCGGAATCCTCTCCCCTATAAAGCCAGCGACTACTTGTTGCGAAGCAACACTCGTGCTAACCACAAGCTAGTATGGGCTAGTAGGAGTTTGAAGTGTGCCGAGTTCAATAGGAGGCTCCAGGGCGTGTTTGTGGCTGGTATAAGTCCACACATGGCAGTGCCAATAAGGCCATGCTTCGGGCGTCGGACCGTCTTGCGGGGAGGGCATTGATCACCCCTACCGGAGACCGGAGGTTCGGCGGGAGGCTCTCCTATTGTGCGAGTTACATGAATGATCCTGTCACAATTCCTTTCCAAGGTACCGTGGTGGTACTTAGGCGCACATTGATGTGTTGAGGTACCGTGGTGGTATCGAGGGGCACAGTGATGTGTTGTGGAGTTATGTCTTGTGGGTAAATTGGTACATCTCTGGCCAGAGTAAAACTATTCGAATAGCCGTGCCCACGGTTAAGGGCGAGCCTAGCAATGTTTCTGTGATTAGTGCCACACTACTCATTAATGGAAATAAGTGATGGAATATTGATAGCTCCTGTTTGGAGATGTTTTGGTTTGGGCCTGAACTGCGTTGGAGCGCTGTTCAGTGGTTGATTCAATACTGATTAATAATTGAACTATACTGTTTTTAATGATTTTAAATGCAAATGTTTTAAATGCTGTTTTACGCAAATAAGCCATATTATGTCTTTCCTTTGGTATCCTGTTGCATTACATTGCATTCCCTAGTGTGGCTTGTTGAGTACGGTGGGTGGTACTCAGTCTTGCATTATTGCAAATCTTTAGAGTGAAGCCTTGCGAGGAGGAGAAGATGGTGTTTGGCTTATACCCCAGTTGAGCTGCCTGTGGCTTGGAGCTGAAGCTACGCAAGTTGCCGTTCCGCTGCTGTTTTCTTCTGTGTGAGGACTAAGTGCCTCTATTGTAAGTATTTATCGTTATTTCGTATTTGGTTATGTTTATCAAATTGTCGATTTGTGTACCTCGGCTGATTCCTGGACGAGGATTTATTGCACAAATTAGCTTTGGAAATTCTGGTGAATTTCTGGGCGTGACAGTTTCCTAGCCGATATACAAGTGCCATCGGCCATCGGCTACAAGGAGTCTACATCAGTCCGTATCGGCCGATAGCCGATGTGCAATTGCTACTGACCCGGGCACGAGCACAAGCGAGGACCCGGGAGCGAGGATCCGGGAGCGAGGACCTGGGCACAGACAGCTAGGGCCCGGACATGGTTTTATCATTGGCTTACGGCCGATGCTCAAGTGTTCTTTCGGCAATCGGCTAGCAGGATTCTTATTGGCCGATTGAATCAATGAGCTAATATTTTCTCCTTGTCAATTGCGGGGTCAAATTGACTGGCACGCCTACGAACCTCAACACTTTAGGACCTGCACCGGAGTAAAGCAAATCTCCCAGGCCTTCGCGTGTCTCCAGGCGCCGAATCAGATCGTCAACAAGCGCTTTTGGCACACCCGACGGTTTTCGGCGTCAACACACATGTAGATTTAATTTATTCTATAAATAAATCATGACATTAATAGCACAAATAAACAGAATCATATAATCTGATATAAACATGTATATGACAGTACTTAACATGAATAGATCAAACATAGGAGACATAGTGTACGTGTACCTATAGCCCTATTGTGGGAGCTGTTGTGGAGCAAACACAGATGCAGCACGTACCGCACGAATGACACACGACACCAGGTGATGACGACGACGCGCAGCGCCCGAACGTGAAGGAAGACGAGCCGTGATGGGCGCACAGCGAGCAGTCGCGCATAGCGCTTCCCAAAAAAACTTATTCGCCCTCTCCCAGTGCAGGACGTCAAAGGCGAGGGTTCCGGAGACCTGCTCTCCTAATCCGCCGGTGCACGCCGACGATCGGGACGGAGTAGACGACGAACAACGGCTCAGAACAGAAGAGATGGCAAGCCCTAGACTGTTTTCGTATATATTGCGTGGAGACAGCAGCTCGGTATTTATACAGATATTAGGATGCGTGATCAGGACGCCCGCACGATCTCTATCTCGTAACCAAACCGGACAGGCTGCGTGTAGGGATGGAAACGGTCGAAAACGGTATTACAATATAGAAAACGAAAACGGTCGGTACGGGATTTTTCTATATTTTAGTAAATAATGAGGACAAAAAATGGTTGAAAATGATTGTGAAACCAATTGAAAATGACAATTTTTTATGTTTTGCCAAATTCGAAAACGGTCGAAAACGGTATCATAATATAGAAAACAAAAACGGTCGGTACGGGATCTATCCCGTTCAGTTTCATCCCTAGCTGCGTGTATCCTATCCGGACTCTAATTTGCAGCAAAACAAAACTGCAAAAAGAAGCTGCATCTGCGCAAGCATGAGAAGCCAATTTTGGCGGACCATTCACGCGCATGTCGCGTACGCGCGCCGCCTGGCCTGGCCTGGCGTGGGGAGGCAAGTGAGCGCGCACGTGTGTTCCTCCAGTTCTCTCCACTATGTATGTCTCAAGTGGCTAGGAGAAAGCTCACCCTTATAAGGAGGTCTCTCTCTCCTAGAACTAGCAAAGTGGTACTACACTTCCCATGCCACTCTCCATGAGGTGGGCTTTTGAGATTTTTCTAGGAATTATTCTCCACATGGGCTTTAGCCTATTTAGCAATTCCAACAATACCCCCACCAAATCTCAAAGTCCCAAAGAGATTTGCTATTCTCTAAAGTACTGTTTATATACCAGTCTTTCGATGGAAACCAATTAAGGTTGAACATCCATCTAGAACTCCAAACTACACTTACTCACAACTTGAACAATGGACTACGCCTTGAATTGCAAGTTTGTGCAAGCAAGTTTCACTCAAAGTCTTGACTGATACTAGGCCGTCAATAGCCTACCCCTCGGTTGGAGCTTATAAGTCATACTCCTTGGTCTTTCATAAGCTTCCTAGGATATTCACCCAAAATCTCCATAGACCACGACCAACGGTCGAGCTCATATAGGTGTGTTCTTTCAAGAATGCTCTGTAGAACAACATCTTCACTATTTAAAGCCAACAAAACATATTAAGGCAAAGGCCATCCTGCCTTACAGCTTGTGAGAGTATATGTATCTTCACTTAGAGATAGTTAAAGGTACTCTCCTCCTGTTAACTAATGGCTTGTTCTTCCCAGGTCCTAATTCACGGGATCGCCGATCACATAGGTTAGGTTACCACCATAGTGTAACTCACATGGGTCTTATTCCCATCTTTCTCGATGCATTATCTATCACATTTCGTGATAGTCCCTTCGTAAAGGGATCTGCCAGGTTGCTTGTTGTTTGGATACAATCCAAACTTATAATTCCGGAATTTTTCAATTTCCTGACAGACTTTAATCGTCTCTTCACATGCTTGGACGATTTCATGTTATCCTTAGAACTATTCACCTTAGTAATGACAGTTTGATTGTCACAGTTCATAAGGATAGCCGACACTAGTTTTTCAACCACAGACAAATCCATTAATAGATTACGCAGCCATTCTACCTCAACAGTAGCAGTATCTAATGCCGTAAGCTCTGCTTCCATGGTTGATCTTGTCAAAATAGTCTGTTTGCACGACCTCCATGAAACAGCTCCACTATCTAGTGTAAAAACATATCTACTAGTGGCTTTGATCTCATCAATATCAGAGATCTAGTTGGAATCACTATATCCCTCCAATACCGACGGGTACCCAGTATAGTGAAGTCCAAGATTTATAGTACCCTTCAGATAGCGCATAACTCGCTCAAGCGTGCGCCAATGATCATCTCCCGGATTAGAGGTAAACCGGCTCAATTTGCTCAGAGCAAAGGAGATGTCTGGCCTAGTTGCACTAGCTAGATACATGAGTGAGCCAATTATCTGGGAGTACTCCAGTTGATTCCTAGTAATTCTGCTGTTTTTGCGAGGCAAAAGACTAGGATCATAAGGAGTTGGAGAAGGCTTGCTATCAATATAGCCAAAGCGGCTCAAGACTTTTTTCATATAATGAGATTGCAGAAGTGTAATCCCATCATCACCTCTGATTAGCTTAATGTTTAAGATAACATTAGCTACTTCCAGATCTTTCATATTAAAGTTTTGAGACAAGAATGATTTAACCTCATTGATCACCTCAAGGTTTGTCCCAAAGATTAGTATGTCATCAACATACAAACACAGAATAATTCCCTCATCCCCACCATAGCGATAGTATACACACTTATCTGCCTCGTTGACTGCATAGCTCGCAGAAGTTAGTGTTCTATCAAATTTCTCATGCCACTGCTTAGGAGCTTGTTTCAGACCATACAAAGATTTTAACAACTTTAGCACCTTGCCTTCTTGACCTTCTACTACAAATCCATCAGGCTGCTCCATATAAATTTCCTCATCCAGCTCTCCATTAAGAAAAGCTGTCTTAACGTCCATCTGATGAACGAGAAGACCATGTGAGACAACCAAGGAGAGAAGTACGCGAATTGTGGTCAATCTAGCAACAGGTGAGTAAGTGTCAAAGAAATCTTCGCCTTCTTTCTGAGTATAGCCCTTGGCCACAAGCCGAGCCTTGTACTTTTCAATAGTACCGTCAGGCCTTAGCTTCTTCTTGAACATCCACTTGCAACCTACGGGTTTACACCCATAGGGTCGCTCTGTCACCTTCCAAGTCCCGTTAGCGATAATGGAGTCCATTTCGCTACGAGCAGCCTCCTTCCAGTAGTCAGCATTAGGGGATGCATAATCTTCTGAAATTGACTTGGAAGTGTCATCCACAAGGTATACAGTGAAGTCGTTACCAAAGGACTTAGCTATCCTTTGTCTTTTGGTCCTTCTAGGAGCTTCACTGTCATCCTCCTCAGCGAGATGTTCAAGTGTATGTTCAATTTGACCTGGTGGTGTGCTTCAATTAGGAATTGAATCAGAACATTGACTCGAAGCGTTATGTGTATCCTTCATTGGGAAAGTTTCCTCAAAAAACGTAGCATCACGAGACTTTAAAATTGTACCCGTATTCATGTCAGGTACCTTAGATTTAACTAGTAAAAATCTATAAGCAATGCTATGATTAGCATATCCCAGAAAGACACAGTCCACAGTCTTAGGCCCTAGCTTGCGCTTTTTTGTTAATGGTACATTGACTTTCGCCAAGCACCCCATGTACGCAGGTAAGAAAGTGATGGTTTTCTCCCAATCCATACCTCGTATGGTGTTTTATCCATATTTCTGTTAGGAATTCTATTTAATACATGATTCGAGGTCAACAAAACCTCCCCCCACCATGCCTTAGGTAATCCCGCAGTGTGTAACATGGCATTCACCAAGTCAGTCAGCGTACGGTTCTTCCTTTCGGCAATCCCATTAGATTCGGGAGAATAGGGAGGCGTTCGCTCATGTATAATGCCATGTTCCTCACAGAATAAATCAAAAACATTTGAGAAAAACTCTCCACCACGATCTGATCTTAGTCTTTTTATCTTTCTGTCAAGTTGGTTTTCAACTTCTGCCTTATAAATTTTAAAATAGTCGAGGGCCTCATCCTTCGTTTGCAATAAATACACATAACAGAATCTAGTTGCATCATCAATCAAAGTCATGAAATATCGTTTTCCACCCTTCGTCAACACCCTATTCATTTCACAAAGATCTGAATGTAGGAGTTCTAGTGGTGCCAAGTTTCTCTTCTCGGCAGCCTTGTGGGGCTTGCGGGGTTGTTTTGATTGCACACAACTATGGCACTTAGAACCTTTGACAATGGAAAAACTTGGAATTAAATTCAAACTGGAAAGCCAAGACATCAAACCAAAATTAACATGACATAAACGTGAATGCCAGATACTGGCCTCATTATCCACACTGCCACAAATATGGTTCACAGACTTATTGCAGAAATCAGAAAGGGAAAAACAGAAGCCTCCGTACTCATAGCCTTTACCAATAAAATATCCATGTTAGACACGACTACTTTATTAGACTCAAATACCAACTTAAACCCATCTCTACATAGACGGGAACCACTAACGAGATTCTTGTCGATAGTGGGGACATGCTGCACGTTCTTCAGCTGCACGATCTTTCCCGAAGTAAACTTCAGATCTACCGTGCCAACACCATGAACAGAAGCATGCGACCTATTCCCCATTAGGACGGAGGAATCCCGGTTGACCTGATAAGAAGAAAATAAAGATATGTCAGCACAAACATGAACATTGGCCCCCATATCAACCCACCAATTAGTAGACTGATTAACTGAGAGAACAGTAGGTGAATTACCATACCCGGTTCCATCTCCAGTATTGTCAATGGTCACATTGACAGACTTAGAGGTTTGTCCTGCAGGTGTCTTCATGCCCTTACGTTGTGGACACTTCCTAGCGAGATGACCAGGTAAGCCACACACAAAACAAGTTCTGACATCTTTCTCCTTGTTGTTGTTCCTCCTTTTCTTGAAGTTGGTGTTTTGTTGGGCTTTGACAAATTTTCCTTTATTATTCTTGTTAGCAGTCTTTTGCACCACATTGGCACTAGACTGCCCATCATCGCCTTTTGACGCAGCGTCCTTTGCCCGAGCTTTCTCCTCAACGTCAAGAGACGCAATTAACCCCTCAACGGAGTACTCCTGTCTCTTGTGTTTGAGTGCAGTACCAAAACTCCTCCATGAAGAAGGTAGTTTTGCAATAATATATACGGCCACAAATTTGTCGGGAAGGGCACACTTAAGGAGTTCGAGTTCCTTGGCAATGGTTTGTAGTTCATGAGCCTATTCGACCATAGAACAGTTGTCAACCATGCTGAAATCGTGAAACTGCTCCATGACGTACAAATCGTTGCTAGCATCAGTAGTACCGAATTTGGTATTCAGTGCATCCCATAACTCCTTAGCGTCGGTCATATGCATGTACACCTCGACCAGACGATCACCAAGAACGCTAAGAATGCATCCCACAAAGAGAGCAGTGGCTTCCTCAAATTCTTTCTGCTGTTCAGCAGAGAGAACTCCTTTAGATTTGCCAGCCACAGAGTGACTCTAATCTGCCATCTCTTAAAATACACGCTGGTAAATTTATCCGGCCTCAGTGCATCGGCAAAATCAGCCATCGTAAAACTACAGTGCCTATAATAAAGTTTTTGGATTATTGAAAATATAAGCACATGTAGATTTAATTTATTCCATAAATAAATCATGATATTAATAGCATAAGTAAACAGAATCATGTAATCTGATCTAAACATGTATATGACATTACTTAACATGAATAGATCAAACATAGGAGACATAGTGTACGCGTACCTACAGCCCTGTTGTGGGGGCTATTGGGGAGTAGACACAGACGCAGCACGTACTGCACGAACGACACGCGGCACCGGGTGATGACGACGACGCGCAGCGCCCGAACGTGAAGGAAGACAAGCTGTGATGGGCGCACAGTGAGCAGTCGCGCGTAGCGCTTCCCAAAAACCTTATTCGCCCTCTCCCAGTGCAGGACGTCGAAGACGAGGGTTCTGGAGACCTGCTCTCCCAATCTGCCGGACACCGACGATCGGGACGGAGTAGACGATGAACAACGGCTCAGAACAGAAGAGATGGCAAGTCCTAGACTGTTTTCGTATATATTGCGTGGAGACAGCAGCTCGGTATTTATAGAGATATTAGGACGCGTGATCAGGACGCCCGTACGATCTCTATCTCGTAACCGAACCGGATAGGCTGCGCGTATCCTATCCGGACTCTAATTTGCAGCAAAACAAAACTGCAAAAAGAAGCTGCATCTGCGCATGTCGCGTACGCGCGCCGCCTGGCTTGGCGTGGCTGGCGAGCGAGCGCGCGCGTGTGTTCCTCCAGTTCTCTCCACTATGCATGTCTCAAGTTGCTAGGAGAGAGCTCACCCTTATAAGAAGGTCTCCCTCTCCTAGAACTAGCAAGGTGGTACTAAACTTTTCATGCCACTCCCCATGAGGTGGGCTTTTGAGATTTTTCTAGGAATTATTCTCCACATGAGCCTTAGCCTATTTAGCAATTCCAACAGTTTCTACTTCCTGTGCGACATGTCCACCACGAGGGCTGCGACGAGGGCATCCGCCATGGTGCTACCCAATACGGACCAGAGGGGCTGCAGGCACGAGCAGCCTCCATGAAGATGCCTTGCTCCTAATATCACATCCCGCGGTTGGCATTTTGACTCCTTGTCACTGAGCCCATCGGGCCTAAGCAGACATCAACCATCCCCGACGCCATCGCTGCAGTAGAGGGAGAGGCCCCGACTTCCCCTTCTCAGCCGATGCCCCTCCTCTTTTTTGCCGTTCGTTGTCGTCAGGCTCCTCGTCCTCTCACCCCACCACCGCCGGAGGTGGCGGCCACCGTCACGAGCATCACAAAACTGCTGCTGCTCCTTCTCTGCTGGCTGGCGCGCCCTGGCCGCCACAAGCATCATGAAGTTATTGCCACTGCTGCTGCTACATGCCAATTGATGCGATGGCCGAGCAAAGGAGAGTAAGGGGATGATGAGTGGGTGAGTGGGTGGTGCAGACGTCTAATTTTTTCTCGAGATCAGACGTCCGCTCGAAAGTATTATCAATCATATAATACTATTATCTACTACCAAGGGCATATCATCATAAGCTTAAAAATCTATCACCAAAATTTAGTTGAGGATAAATTATTCGCTACAACAGATAACCAAAAATTGACTCCCAATAATAAAAAGGTAGGTCCACCCCAACTACCCTCGCGTAATTCCTCTCCTTCCCCATGCGTCGCTCTCTCACATGAAAATTAAAAACGAGAGTTCTTTCTGACTAACTTGTAGAGAGCGAGAAAGAAGGAGAGAAGGATTTTAATTTTTGGGAATATATCTAAAGTATTGTTAGAGACTAATTTTTATTAGATATCCAAAATTTTTAAGATTAAGATCCTTTTTGTCACTGTTGACTGTGCTCTATGTGAAAGCCCAAATACCACCGCAAGAAGAAGAAAGAAATAAAGCAAAATATAAAAAACGCCATTGGCTCAGCAGCAGCAGCCGAAGAAGCAGAAGATCGGACTGACGACTGCGACGTTCTTGCCGTTTAACAACGTTATCTGAAGCCCGCGTCCTCGCTGTCAACCGTAAGCGCGAGCGCGAGCGTGGTCGCTTTCGTTCAATTTTTCTTTTCGGTACCTTTTCCTCTCCTTTCCGTTGTGTAACGCCGTCGTTGCGCCAGATTGATTCTATTCTAAACCCCAGCTAATACGCCACGCAGCGCCCGGAGCCAAGCCCTAGGCGAGGCTCTCCCCCTCCTCTCCTCCAATCCCCAATTCCTCTTCTTCCTCCCCTCCGCGGCCGAGGATTTCGACTCTCCGGTCTGTGGCGATCGTGATGGCACCGTGAGTGAGTGAGTGAGGTGGTTCACCGCTACTCCAGTAGTAGTTGGGTTTGGGCGGCCGGGGGAAGGAGGAAGAGGAGAACAGGAGGAGGCCGAGAGGAGGGGGGGTTGGCTATGGCGAGCGACGTCCCCATGAGCCCGGAGCTCGAGCAAATCGACGGCGAGGTCCAGGACATCTTCCGCGCCCTCCAGTGAGCCATCTCTCCCCCTCCCTCTCCAGTTACTATTCTCTTCTGTTTAGTAGTATTGATATGTACACACTATTCTGCGAGGAGGGCAGCCGCGTTGTCCAAGTCACGCCCAGTTCGATCCAAGTTTCTATATTTACTCGACCTGTTTTGAGCCAATTGGATGCCTAATCTGTTCGAAGCAATCGTCCCATTATCTGCTTTCATGACATTTCAACGGATTTTGTTTAAATGAATTATCAATGATGTTATCCTTCAGATTTCTTTTTTTCTGAGCATTTAGATATCAAATTGTTCGATAACATGTACACCTTGCAAATTGAACTTTTTGGACTACTTGAGTATCTGACAGACATATATTTTTGACAGCCTGATGTATAACTCATCTTTCTTCATAAAAGGTCTATAAGGCTGTATATGAGGAATGAGTACAAGCTGTTACTGAATACTTGGTAGTTAGGCTGCAGAAGCGGCCTGTTAGGTCGTATAATTTCTGCAAGGTGGGAAACCACATAGATACCACTTACTGCTTTTCAGAATCTTGATGGCACTCCATCTGTTCTTTTTATTTGACACTTGAAACCCTGTGCTGTCAAACTTTCAAAAAAATCAAATATGATTAAAATCATCAAAGTGGGCTATATGAAAGATGCACTGTTAAAATTTTCTTTTAAAAATACTTCTATTGTTATAGTTTCTTAATAAAAACTAGTGATGCCAAATTACAAAAGTTAATGGTCAAATTCACATCTGGGAGACCATGAAAGTTAAAGATTTCAATTAAAAGACTACTGTTGAAACTCTAAATAACAATTGTAACATATTCATTGGGACATGAATACATGATATTTTTTGATGAAACCATTCTTATTTTGAGTGCATTTAGTTCCAATGAAACAATTACAAGTTTCCTGACTCCTGAGGCACAAGTTTCAAGTACTAACATATTCACCTTATGAGCATGCCTAACCATTGCACAGTACAAGTTTGTCCAAGGTCAATTATACTCTTGATAACATTGGACCATTGCATTTAGTTCCAATGAGATAGCTACAAGTTTCCTGAGGGGCAAGTTTCAAGTATTAACATATTCACTTTATGAGCATCCCTAACTATTGCACAGTACAAGTTTGTCCAAGGTCAATTGTACTCTTGATAACATTGGACCATAGCAAGATATGTTTGGATCTATATTGGTCTCATTTTAAATATTGCTGTACTACCTGCCTGCATTGCTAACTTGGCTGGCCAAATTAATTTTTATTCTACCTCACTTTTTTTTTGCAGAAATGGATTTCAAAAGATGGACAAGATTAAAGATTCAAATAGGCAAGCTAAACAGTTGGAGGATCTCACAGAAAAAATGAAGGAGTGCAAGCGGTAGGTTACACTGAGCATTCTTCAGTCTGCTATTCCAAAATATTTGTTTAATTTGATGACTATACTGCTGTTACTCTCTTATTCATAGGTTCCTCCTTTCAGCTTTCTTTTATTCCTAAATGAAAGTATGGAAGTCCTTTATTTGTTGATATACGGTGTTAATATGAATTTTTTTTTATTTTGCAAATTAACTGACGACAAGAAGTAATCTATTGGATTTGTGAGAGTTTCCGCTTTGGTGAATATACACTCACTCTGTTTTTAAATCGTGCTTTCCAGTTTGATCAAAGAGTTTGATCGTATTCTGAAAGATGAGGAGCCAAACAACCCTTCTGAGGTCCACAAGCAGCTAAATGACAGAAAGCAATATATGGTCGGTACCTCCCTTTGATTGGCTCTTTGTTGTAGCTCATCTGTGCATGCTTATGTAAATGTTTCTTATGCACTGTACAGATCAAAGAGTTGAATTCCTATGTCACCTTGAGGAAGACGTAAGTCAATAAGCTCTCTTGATGAATAAATATGTTTCACAGAACCTCTAGTTTAGTCTCTGTTGTATTATATACTCAATTCCAATGGAAAGAAACCTGGTTTCTTAAACTGAAAAAAAATGCCCTTGTTTATAACATCCGTACCTCCCGCAATGTTCTTATATGATGTATTTTCTTACTTCTGGTAATGCTAATACAAACTATCTGTTGCAGATATCAAAGTAGCCTTGGTAATAATAATAAGAGGGTTGAGCTCTTTGATATGGGCGCTGGAAGTAGTGAACCTGCTGCTGAGGACAACATTCAAATGGCATCAGGTGAAAATAGTAACTTGGATCTTTTATCAAATGTGGCTAATGTCATGCTAATAAATCTTTCTAAATGTAATAATTGCCCTATAATTGATGTGCATAAGGCAAACAACTTGCAATCATGTTGACAGTATTTGAGAATACAAAGTATTGTAACGGATCGTTTTCTTAACTTTTGAGACTATAATAAAAAGTAGACAAATATTTGAAATTACAAAGTGTTGTAAGTTGTAACGGATCATTTTCTTAACTTTGAGACTATAATAACAAGTAGACAAATATTTTATATTATGGGATTTTTTAACAGCATAGTACGGAAATCTATTGTTTTCAAACATGGTTGAGCAGTGGTTTGGTAAAAGTAACCTCATAGTCTCCACTATATGGACAAAACACTTTCTGTGCATGGGAATGCAAATGAACAGTGGTTTGGTTACAAGCAATAGTGTTATAATTCATAAATACCTTTTCGCTCCACCACGATTAATTTGGCCTGATAGATTGCAAGGTACGAGGTTCTCAAAAACTGAAGAGCATGAGCTAAAAGAATGTATTTCAAGACTAAAAATCTTATTACAGGGTTTTTGCTGGTTCATGATCTTTTTATCATATCACTTTAATGATAATGCTCTGGAAAGCTAGATATTTCTGTTGGTTCTTATGGAAGCAATTGTCTAAACTTGCAGCTATGACAAATCAACAACTCATGGATGCTGGAAGAGAACAAATGACTCAGACTGATCAAGCTATTGACCGTTCAAAAATGGTTGATTTACGAACTACTCTCAGTCTTATCAACACTCTTTCATGGCAAATTTATAGGACACCTTTCTTGTAGGTTGTGGCACAAACTATTGAAGGTGGAACGCAAACTGCTTCAGCATTAACACAGCAAGTAAGTTTTTCTGCATTACATATTACAAGGATTTCTTGTCACATGCTTGTTTGGGCAATCTGGTATACTTGTGAGTTTAGTAGGCAATCTGGAACAACGGATCTCTTTTGCTTTGCAGACAGAACAAATGAAGAGAATTGGCAATGAGCTGGATTCTGTTCACTTTTCATTGAAGAAGGCTAGCCAGTTGGTGAAAGAAATTGGCCGTCAGGTACCCCCATCCCCCTCTCTTCCCTCTGCGTGTTCGTGTGTTTGCATGTCCAGCAGTACCTGAAATTTGAAACTCTTGCAGGTTGCAACTGACAAATGCATCATGGCATTGCTTTTTCTGATAGTTTGTGGTGTGATTGCAATTATTGTTGTTAAGGTATGTTCTTCAGATTTTTCTATGTAGTTTTTCATTTCCAGAAGATTACGTGTGGATTATCCAATTGTACTCACATGCAACTAAATTTTATTGGTGATGAAGACGCTTATTGCATGTTGCTTGTTTATTAATTTACTACTTTAGGGAGTGAAACAATGCTCTGAAACATTTTTTACTATAAACTTAGTGATGATCAGTGATGTTGATGCTACTTGTTGTCCAATGAGTGCTTAACTGCTTGTATCACAAAATGGCATACTTGGCACTTTTTTTTGGCCTATTGAGTTCAAACTTTTGTTTTGTTTTTGCAATTCTTAGTCCAATACTTCTCAATGAGGCATCATATCACGTAATGTTGTTACCAAGCCACGATTGAACTTGAATAAGAATTATTCACTATATTTTGTTTTTCCAGATTGTCAAGCCACATAACAAGAACATCCGAGACATCCCAGGACTCGCTCCACCAGCTCAAAATTTTCAGATAAGTAACAGGAGATTGTTGTCGGTAGAAACTTTTAGAGGCCTCTGATGATTGGGCTTGTAAGTTTCTGGCAAGCGGAGTTCAGCTCGTTGCTTCACAGAGTAGCTTAATGTTAATGGGTTATATTATATACTACGATACGCTGTAAAATTCTTTGTGCTTGTATATTTATTCTGCTGTATTAGATATGCAGTCGTAGATTATGTGTATGGTGTTTGTATACTCTCCGGCCGTTTGTTTGTGTGCATATGCATTATAGAGATGAGATCTTTTACTAGTCAATTTTCAATATACACTTGAGTTCTAATTAAATTCTGTATCTATGGCATCTGAAACGGTAGAAATTTGTGATGAAAAATATGGCGACGTGTTTAAAATATAGTACTATGCAGCCTGTTGGCTATTCTAAGCTGCTGCTGATACCACTGAACTCTCTGCAGCAGATGCTAGACGCTCGACCAATTTTGCCACCGTTGTAAGTGTCTAAAATGATTGTTTCCTACAGCAACGAGAAACAAATCGTAGGAAAAGGACTCAATAAAATTTATATAAATGTTGTGGCTAATCTACATGATTGCATCATCCAACGGATGCTGAATTCTCAGAGCCAACCCAGCTGCAGGCAGCATCTTTCAGAACCCCTCGCCGTTTCATCATCTCCCGGACTTGATGTACGCCGTCCCATATCCCGGCCGCCGCGAGTGTGTTCGAGATCGCCATGTAGGCGCCGGGCCTTTGCCTCCCGGCGCGGCTGAGCTCGAACACCTCCCTCGCGGCGAGGTTGGCCATCTCCACGTCCCCGTGCAGCGTGGCCGCCCCGAGCAGCGCCGCCCACACGTCGGAGTTGGGCCTCGCCGGCATCCCTCTGATGAAGTCGTGCGCGCGGCGGACGCTGCCGAACCTGCCGAGCAGGTCCACCATGCACGCGTAGTGCTCCATCCGCGGCTTCAGCGCGTGCTCGCGCTCCATGTTCTGGAACACCTCCTGCCCCTGCGACAGCAGCCCGGCGCGCGCGCACGCCGACAGGGCGCTCAGGAACGTGGCGTGGTTCGGCCGGACATCATCCGGCCGCCGCCGCCGCATCTGCTTGAACAGCTGGAGAGCCTCGTCGGAGAGGCCGTTCTTCCCGTACCCGTCGATCATCGATGTCCACGTGATGACGTTCCTCTCCGCCATCCGATCGAAGATCCTCCGGCCGTCCTCGACACGGCTGCACTTGGAGTACATGTCAACCAGCGCGCTCCCGGCCTTGACGTCGGAGAAGAGGCTGCTCTTGATCACCTGGCAGTGCACCTGCTCCCCGAGCTCCGGTGAGGACAGAAGCGAGCACGCGCCGAACACGCTCACGAATGTCGACACGGTTGGCCGGAAACTCACCCGCTTCATCGCCTTGAACACCTCAATCGAGCTCTCCGCCGTCTCCTCCGTCTTGCTGTAGCCCTCGACCATGGCGTTGTAGACCACGACGTCCTTCTCATCCATTCCCTTGAATATCTCTTCGGCGTCCTCGTACAGCCCCTCGTTCATACACCCGACGATCAATGCCGTCGAGGACACCACGCTCCGTGTCGGCATTATGTCGAACACCCGCCGCGCGTATCCCAACGACGCGTTCTTCACGTAGGCGTCCACCAGCGCCGCGAAGAGGACGTCATCTGACTCGACGACCGACCTCACCACGCGGGCGTGGACCTCCCTCACCGCGCGGGGCAGCGCCAGCGCCGCGGACAGCTTGATCGCCATCGACAGGACGAACACGTTCAGCCGCCCAGTGCACCTCGCCAGCCGCCTCACGACCCCCAGCGCCTCCTCGGGGCGCCCGAGGCGGAAGTACCCCGTGGCGAGGTAGTTGTGCGCGGCGTGGGTCGGCGCCGGCATTCCGTCGAACACCGCGCGCGCGTTGTGGTGGGAGCCACATCGGAGGTGCAGGAGGAGGATCTTGACGGAGAGGTCGTCGTCGGTGGGGCGGAGGCCGGACGTCAGGAGCTGCGCGTGGAGGGTCTGGCATCCTGTCCGGGGCGGAGACGCGTCGATGAAGCTCTGGACGACGGCGGCGAGCGCGCCGGCGGAGCGGAGGTAGCGGGGGACGCGTGAGGCGAGCGGGCGAGCGAACCAATGGGAGTCGACACTGTTTCGTTGTTGCATTTTTGGGGACTCTTTCAGCGATAGGCCATAGCATTTTAGCCATTGGGTTGGGCTGCGTGCAGCCTGCAAGCCGGCAACCCCAACGGTGCCATGTGTTGAAAACAGGAGTGTACGTTTTCTGATTTTCTCCTCTCAAGGAAAAAGAAAAGAGGAGTGAACCTTTTCCTATTTCTGTTTTCAAACATGACTATTATGGGCATATTTGGTCTGTTGTCAATTCTTTACCAAATTTTGAGAAAGCACTCAAGCAATAAACCAAAGCATACTCCAAACATTGCAATTGTATCAAACTTTGACAATTTTGGAGGATTCCACTTTTAAAACTATGCCAAAATCTGATAAGGTTAGGACCAAACATACTTCCACATTTCATTGTTTTACCAAAGTTTGATAATACTAGGCGTTGTAGAAGAACAACGGGGTCTCTAAGCATGTATATGGAAATAGTAAATTCTCTATTAATTCTCAAAAGGGTCTTCCTGTTTATATATAGTGCTATGAGGTCTATTTATAGGTTTAGGTTTTCATCTACAAGTAATTTTACATCTTCTTTTTTGTCGAGGCTTCCTTTGACAGGGCTAGTTACAGGGGTATACAAAATTAATATCATATAAAAATATTTTCAAATACGAATCTAATGATACTACACGCAAATACCAAACACATGTATTTTTAGTTTAATTATTAGTTAAAATTTTTAAATGTTAAAAACAAGAACGCCATATGTTTTAGAACAGAGGAAGGGAGTACTATTTTACGTTGCACATGTGAATAACAGATCAATAGGGGTAAAACATCCTGTTTCTTCCCATTCAAAATCAATTCTATCTCTAGTACTATTGGAGGGCCCACATATTTACATGGTCAGAGTGGTCACAAAACAAAACGAGCCATGGACTATATGCATGACACCGAACATACATATTTCTAATTTAATTATTAGTTAAAATTTTAAATGTTAAAAACAAGAACGCTTTATGTTTTAGAATCGAGAGAGAGGGAGTACTAATTTCCGTTGCACATGGGAATAACAGACCGATACAGGTAAAACATCCAAAACTCTATCTCTAGTATTATTAGAGGGCTCACATCTTTACGTGGTTGGTGGTCATAGAACAAAATGACTCAGACACTTACATACGACACATCACACATATATTTTTAGTTTAATTGTTAGTTTAAATCTTTAAATGTCAAAAACAAGAACATCCTAGAACGGAGAGAGTGAGTACTATTTTACGTCACACATGCGAATAACAGATCGATACGTGTAAAACATCCCGTTCCTTCCA
The DNA here is from genome assembly GCA_003991445.1 of Oryza meyeriana var. granulata. Taxonomy (NCBI): domain Eukaryota; kingdom Viridiplantae; phylum Streptophyta; class Magnoliopsida; order Poales; family Poaceae; genus Oryza; species Oryza meyeriana. The sequence continues at coordinate 49,809 of RYFJ01002867.1, read as the reverse complement.
TTCAAAATTGATTCTATCTATACTACCATTGGAGGGCCCACATCTTTATGTAGTTAGTATTGAAGGGCCAATAGTTTTACGTGGTCAGTGTGGTCACATAACAAAATGAGCTAGACAGTATATGCATAATACCGAACACATATTTTTTTTTTACTTTAACTATTATTTGAAATTTTCAAATATTAAAAACAAGAACTCCTTATATTTTAGAACAGAAAAAGAATATTATCTTACATCGCAGATGCGAATAATAGAACAATACGCATAAAACATTGTAGGCTAGGAGGGGGCCTGGTCCAATATTATTTCTGTATGTTTGTGTTTATGAGTATTGATTTTTGTATCTATTTAGTTTAAAAATTATGTTGTTCTCTAACATATGAATTCTTATAGATGATAGTAATCTATTATTTAGCATGTTAGGGTTTTTTTTAGTTTATTTTAGCTTTTCAATTGCAGTATCAAATTATTTATCGAGAACTAAGACCATATTCTAAATTAGCTCTTAAGAGTTACCACCTGGTGTATCATGTTAGTGATTTTTTTGCATCATTTTATAGGATGGATGGATTAAATAATATATTTTATGAATAAAAAATATTTAACCTAAAGGATCTATATGTCAAATTCTCCCTATAGCTCTCGAAACTATAGAGCTAGCCCCATGAGTTGTTATCGGTGAACACTTAAACCGTATGAAAACAATATTTATATTAAAAACTCCATACATATTACCTTCAAAATTTCTTGAATTGCCTGTATTACTCGTTAAAAATTTGTCCATGGCCCACTTTTGTGATTCTATATACTCATCCACCCTTTTCTTTTTCTTTCTTTTTTTCTTACCCGATGCATACTTTCTTAATGACATGATGTGGGTTGATAATTGAAAAAATAGTGTTATTAGTGGTTGAACTCGAATAAATTAAAAATCTGAAAAACTACAAATCTAAATATAAATCTTAACCAACTAGTTAATCACGGGCGCGCACGGGCATGGCAAGTGAGTCGGCAACAGCGCTGCTTGGTCCAAGGCTCCAAGCTCAACCTTTGAGCTCTAAACAAGAGATAGAAACCTAACAAAGCCAATGGTGTTCTCGTCTGTCTCTACTCACTAACAACATATGGAAAATTGGCGATTCAATTAATCAATTGGCAACGACGGGAACGTTGTGCTGCTGCTTCTCACCTCCTATATATTTCACATGCAGACCAGCAGATGAGCAAATGTTCGTCAGCGCCAATGTTTCTTGGAGACTTGCTGTTGGTTGGTGCAGATTTACAGAATTGCAGTCGCAGCGGCCGGCGGTGCTAGCGTCGACGCTCGACGGCAGATGAGATCGCTACCCGTCACGGCGGCGTATCGCTGGAATTGGAAACGCACGGCGGCCAACAGGCCAGGCGCTGCGATGGGCTGCTGGGGGTAGGCCCTCTGGAGAGTCATGGGCCGGAACCCAATCCTGCGGGAGCAGCAGCAGCTACTACGGCGGCGGCGCTGCCATCATCAGGAGCAGGTGCTCCTATGAAGGGCATCCCAACTTCCCCCTCCATATGCAGCACAACTACGTGATGGCGCCGGCGGCGCCATCTGAAGCTCATGCTCCCATCAGCCACCATCACGGCATTGACCAGAACGCTCCGGTGATGAGGTAGGGTTATGCTAATCTAGGGCTTGGTGATGGCCTTCTCGGCGACGTTGGTCCCGCTCCCCAGCTCAATGTCGGATCTCCTGCTCCCTAGCTAGTTCAGTGCCGGTGCAAACGGCGGTGACTGCGGTGGCAGCGGCAGCGGGAATTTGTTATAAGTAAGTTAGCGGGGAAAGTCATTTTGCCTCTTAAGGTGATGTTCCAAGTTTCTTGCATGCCATTAAAGAGTTATGATTTTTTTTAAAAAAAAATTGGCAACATAGATCAAAATATATATTACTCCATAGAAATAAAAGTCAAATTTAACCAATACAAGTTAAAAAAAATTTAATTTGTTCTTTTCGTTTCGTATCACCCTGTATACAATGAATTTAAAATTGCATATTTATAAAGTGATATATCACATATTTATCTATGTTGTTAATTTTTTTAAAAAATCATAAATATTTGGATATCATGTAATAAACGAGGGGACATCATTCGTCAGAGGAGTTTGTTTTACCCTTTTGCAGAAAGGTTTAGTGGCGCTGTCAGGGTTTGTCAGGGTAAGTAAGGTTATTCGTTGTCATTAATTTAGGTCCTCTGTCTTTAGGGTGTCTGTGCTGTTCTGTTATCTGTTGCTGCTCTCTGTTGTTGGGTGTTGGTGTCACGACATTTTTCTCTGTTGAAGGTGTCCGGTCTGTTGAGCTAGTAGTAGTATATATTTGTTTTGTTGAAATTTGGTTTATCAGATGGAGCAGATATCAAATAATTGCTTTGTCAACATCATTTTTTCAATTAAACATGATATAACCATAGTACATGCGTCTCACCTTTGACATTAAATCAATGTAAATAAGAAATACAGCACCAAGATGTAACCGATATGGACCATAGAGCCATAGATATATAAGCGTGAAAACAAAGTTAATTGACAGCCCGGCCGTGCCTCCTGACCTCGCCGTTGACGCTGGTCTTCACCTCGACGGCGGCCATCTTGACCCGGGGATGTTGGCGTTGTCCAGCACCATCTTCGCCGTGGCCGGCAACGTCAGGAGCGACGCTTCCGAGGTGAAGAGCGCCTTGTGGGCGACCACCGTGGGCTCGTTGTTTGAGCTCGGGCTCGCCGGGCATTATTGGGCTCTTAGCACGGCGGCGAACGATGGGTCACTCGATGTCGGACAGCACGGCGAGGCGGTCGGGGACGAACGGCGGGCAGTGTGAGCGGCCGACGGTGTGGGAGCTGCCGGAGAGCACGACCATGTCCTCCACGCTTAGCCCCTTGACGGCGCCGACGCCGGGGTCCCGGAGGACGGCGGCGCCGATGACGTTCTTCACGATGGCCTCGGCGTGCGGGCACTTGTCATGGTAGTACCCGACCTTGAGGCCGCACGTCGGCGATGTGTAGAAGCCAGCCGCTCTTCCTACCTGGCTCGCCATCATCGGCTTCTCAGTAATGGAAGCTCGCTGGCTAGCTATAGAGATTGGAGTTGCGAGATTTGAGGTGGTGAAACCAGCTCTTGTCCACGCGTATCATATTATAGATGGAGATGAGTGGCAAGTAAAAGAGGAGAGAACGAGCGCGCGCTGGCTAATTTGCCTCTGGTTCTGGATTGCATGAGTAGAGTACAACGTTAACGCAGCACATTGACGGTTTGACCTGTGATGTTTAGTTGGCGAATAAACTGGGCCCGTAGGGCGATACATGCTATTCAAATTAGTGCTTGTTCTCAAATAACCCAATCCAATCCCATGAGTATTTTTCCTACTGGAGAGTTACCAGAGAATGCAAGTTCATTATGACAAGAAGATCCATGTGTTTGTGACAAGTTTCAAGCAAGATGAATCGTTCAAAACTAACCACCGACCATAATGCACCAGGATGCCAGTTTTGCCCAGAAGAAACAAAAAGCAGAGAAAAACGGAATGCAAAGGAAGCTTACTAGTATCCAGCAAAGGGCACTAGCACTAGCCGTAAGTTGCTAAAAATCAAAATCTACTTCGCACTGATGGCTGTTCCTTATTTGTTACTGTCCTTGTGGAAAACGGAATCCAGAACCACATATGAAAAACAAAAACTACATAGTAAGGTAAAATATGCTGTTAAGTGTTAACAATCATTCAAGAATCAGGTTTCAGATTAAGGCTTGCGGGTTTTCAACTACTAGAACTTAACCAACTCAAGTACTGAACTCCCTCAGACATTCAGAACAGAAATTGTTCCAGTTCTTGAAGACTACTATAGTTAGATCGCACCAAATGAGTTTTACCGTCGAAGATCTGAAGGATGTCTGAAACAAAATTTCTACAGTAATCTACAATCTACATTCGTTTCATGAAAGATTGAATCCAACCATTATGATGCCTACTTGACTGCTACTACTAACACTGACGATCAACATAGTGCAGAGTTAATCAGTGACAAGCTGCGTATTTTTCCTAGAATATTGCGTATAGCAGAATGCAGAATCAAATAACCCAATCCAATCCCATGAGTATTTTTCCTATTGAAGAGTTACCAGAGAGTACAAAAGTTCATTATGACAAGATCCATGTGATGTGAGAAGTGCAGACTAACACTGACTGCAACTACTAGATTGCAGACTTAAGCTGGTATAGATTCTGATAACGTAATCAGTTTCTCGAGAAAACTATCACACCATTTAAGCAATACATCAATAATAATAACACACACTACTCCAAGAACACATACTCCAAGGTGACAAGAGACAAGAATGAACAAAATTCAGAGCCCAATCCGTAGATCCAACAACATTGATCAGATAATGATTCAATGATTCATCACAGCTCAAAACACAAACAGGGGATGCAATGAAACTAGGCTTAATCCACGTAAATTTGAATAGTAAGTAGCATTTAGCAAGATATCAGACAGGCATATAGCATGATGATGAACATGAACCCATCGCATCTATCTAACAGAAGACATAGCAAGGGCCAAACTACCAACCATATACTGACAGCTAAAACAGAGGCATATCACCACATCATCAGACAAGGCTAGGGACAATGCTGTTACTCTTCATCTTGGCGATCCAGGTATTGAAAGATCTCACCGTGTTCCGGAAGCCGAGGAATCCATACTCCTTGCTCTTGTTCATGGTGTCCAGGTGGACCTTCTCCTCGTTGAGCACGGCGTCGACGAAGCTCCAGTTGGTGATCTCGTCGAGATCTGTGTCCAGGAGCTCGTGCTCGTTGACGATCTCTGCCCACACCGCCTCCTTCCCCGCCATGGCCTCCTCGAGCTTGAAGCGCTGGTCCTCTCCCTCGTACCCCGTCCACTCGACGTCGAAATGGAACGCCAGCATCGGCCACAGCAGTTTCCACGTGTAGACGTCCCCGTTGGTGCAGTGGAACGGCTCGTTCTTGAAGTTTGGCTCAAGCGCCGCCCAGAGCATCTGCTCGGCGACGAGCTCCGCGTCCGAGGCGTCGCTGAACCCCTCCCATGCGACACGGGACCCTGGCCAACGCAGCTTGACGCCCTCCTTGCGGCAGATGGCGGCGTAGATGCAGAGGCTGGCGACGATGTTCCTGGCGCTCCGCGGGGAGAAGCCGAAGATGGTGGCGGGGCGGTGGACGGACCAGGTGATGGCACCCTCGCGGCATTCGAGCTCGTCGAGGAGGGTGTCCTCGAGGTCGGGGTAGGTCAGGCGCGGGAGGTCCTCGGAGTAGGGGCGGAGCTTGATAGGCATGCTGCTCAGAGGCTCGAACGGGTCGACGAAGTGCCTGCGGCTGGTCTGGAGGCAGACGTGGACGAGCCCGAGGCAGTTGGGGACGACGACGGAGAGGACGTTGCGGAGCATGGCGCAGTTAGCCGCGCGGGCCCGGACCTCGGCGTCGCTGGCGCTCGGAGATGGAGCCGGAGCCCACGCGACGTAGAAGACGTGGGTGATGTCGGTGAGCGGCGCGAGGGCCTCCGAGACGGCGACGGGGTCGGCGAGGTCGAGGTGGAGGTGCGTGACGTCGAGGTGGAGGTGCGTGAAGGCGGGCGGCGGGGTGGCCGCGCACCAGGGCGGGAGCGGGCGGCGGGAGAGCGCGTACACCTTCCACGGCGCGCCTGGGGTGTCGGAGAGCGGGAGGATGTCGAGGAGCGCGGCGCCGACGATGCCCGTGGAGCCGACGACGAGTGCCACGCTCTGCCCGGCCGCCCTGGGCGACAACGACAGCGCCGACGCCGACGGCCGCGTTTCGCGCTCGTTCCGGCGCTTCTGCTTGAGGGCGCCGTACACGCCCGCCCACCACCACCTCATCATGGCGGCGAGTGCTCGGTTGGTCACCGCGCCGGCGGCGAGAGACAGAGAGAGAGTTGGAGGTTGGGGTTTTGCTTGTTCTGCCTGCGCGCTTGCTGTTAGTGGCCGTTTTATGGCGGCACGGATGGGGCTCTTGTGTGAGGTGGTTGCGTGGCTGTTCGCTTCTCATCCGTTGGATCGAGGTCTCACGGTCCAGATTGGACGCGGTCCCTCCGATGTCGCCGTGAAATCCGGGAGACGCGCTTTGCTTTATTGCTCTGACAAAACTTGCGCGCCGCGTTACCTGGCCTATCTCACTGACAGCAAACAGATCACAGTAAAAGTAAAACACGCTTTTTTGTTTTACAGAAAAGTAAAATCCCTTGTGCAAGTGAAACTCCTGTGACTAATACGGAGTATTTGGTTTGATGCCCTGACATAGTACCCGAAATTTTGGTTATGCTTTACAAACTTGGCCGCGGTTGAGTTATTCTTTTTTTAAAAATTGCCATGTCCCAGAAATATGGTATATGCCGTGTGCATGTACTATTCCAAGCCAAACAGCTCCAAAATGTGGACAAGTAAGGTTACGTTGACAAGTGATTATGTACTTGGTTGGTTTATAAGCTGTATGTAAAATAAAAAGTATTATTAACATATAATTAATTAAGTATTAACTATTAGAATTAAAAAATAAATCTATTTAATTTTTTAAGATATTTTTATATAATTTTTTTTAATAAAAATACACCTTTAACAGTTAAAAACATACTTACAGAAAATGAACAAATAAGCACGAAGCTCCCATCACATCCGAACGATGCCTAAAACTATTGACCTGATTTTATTCTAAAAATATGGTACGTGTGCATCACTGCAAAAGAGCTTTAAAATTTGGCCAAGCAAAACTACTGTCTCAAATTTAACTGTCCGCTTTTCTAGGTCACTGACAATATACTCCTTTCCGCTAATTCTGAAAGTTACTGTTGATATGGGTTTCGCTAATTCTGAAAGTTACTGTTGATATGGGTTTTGCACATCAAAAAATTTCATATGAGCACCAGCCCATAAAAAATAGCCCCTCCAACCTGCTTCTACTTAAGTATGTTGCTATCGGTGATTAACGATCGTTTTTAAATTGACTTTTCATTTATTCATAGTATATAAACTAACATGTTTCATGTAAATTAACCTTTATCCTCTATTTATTGTGTTTTGCGTTTATAGTATATAAAAAATATTGTTTATACCTCGGATTGCGTTAAAGCACGCCTACACTAAAATTGGCATCTGCTTTGCCATCAAGCCCTCGCACCTTGATAAAATAAATTTACCACTCTTTTCCCATTGTCCGATCTGTCCAATCCACGTTTAGACTTATGTTCCAGGTGAGGTACTATGTCATAGTAGAAAGTTTACTTTTCACGATTCTATTCTCCCATCTGCCCCACCCACGTTTTTAAGGATGACGACTATTTATAGTAATATTTTTTATTGAAAGTAATGAGTTTTTTACTACCTAGGAAGCCAACAATAATTGCTATTTGTATTAATGTTTTTACTACCATGCGTTTTCATGATGTTTGTATGAGCAATGCATTTGCTTTGGTTTTGTCGGGATAAACTGGTAAAATTTTTCACCGTAACAGACTTTCTCGAATTGATACTTTATTAACTTTTAACATCATGTTGAAACATAATACACTCGTACACAGCAGCCTCAATACATGAAAATCAATAATAAAGAAGGAATGAAACAAACAAGATGCCGCTGTTAACAAAAAAAAAGCAGATAGGCTTGGAATAGTAAAACACTAAGCACGCTCAGTATTATCTGAGGCTCTGAGCTAGTAATTGACAGCCCGGCAGTTTCTCCTGACCTCTCCGTTGCTGCCAGTCTTCACCTCGACGGCGGCCATCTTCACCATGGCCGTCTTGAACCTGTCCTCCCACCACCTGGGGATGTTGGCGTTGTCCAGCACCATCTTCTCCGTGGCCGGCGACGTCAGGAGCGACGCGTCCGAGGTGAAGAGCGCCTTGTGCGCGAGCACGTTCTTGTAGTACTGGTTGTCCAGCTTGTTGGGCGTCACGACGTCCTGCACCACTGTGGGGTCGTTGCTCGAGCTCGGGCTCGCCGGGCATTGGGCCCTCAGCATGGCGGCGAGCGACGGGTCCATGTCGGAGGGCACGGCGAGGCGGTCAGGGACGAAGGACGAACAGTGTGAGCGGCCGACGGTGTGGGCGCCGGAGAGCACAACCATGTCCTCCACGCTGAGCTCCTTGGCGGCGAAGCTGGCGACGAGCTGGCCGAGGTTGAAGGTCGGTGGAGGGAGGAAGTCGAGCGTGCGCGACGCGTTGGAGTAGCGCCCGTCGAGTCGGCCGGCCGGCATGTCGAAGGATACCCTGCTGTTGCTTAGGAAGAAAGAGGCGTCGCGCGCGGCGAAGGCGACGATGTCGGCGCATGAGACGACGCCCGGGCAGGCCACCTCGACGGCGACCTTGGCGGCGTCGATGACCTCAAAGCCGCGGAGGCTGGGGTTGTTGGGCGGGCCGAGCTTCTCCGGCTGCGGGTTGGCCGGCGTCGGGTCGAGCAGCACGGAGGCGTCACATCCCTGCACATGTCGTCAACGCAAGTAAGACCGTCTCATATGCACACGCGACATATGGCATGTATGGTGACACCATTTATATATGAAGGTACCTCGACGAAGCAGTCGTGGAAGAGCATGCGGATGAGGCCGGCGCCGACGCCGGGGTCCCGGAGGACGGCGGCGCCGACGACGCCCTTCACGATGGCCTCGGCGTGCGGGCACTTGTCATGGTAGTACCCGACCTTGAGCCCGCACGTGGAAGGGCTGGGCGGTGTGTAGAAGCCAGTCGCTCCTCTTGCCTGGATCACCGCCATGAACAGCGCGCAGGAGACGAGCAGAGCAGCGAGCTTACCCATGGCAGCTAGCGACGAGCTTGCTTGGCCGTTTGCTCTTCCCTAGAGGAAGATTGAAGCTGCGAGATTTGAGGTGGTGAAGTGATGTTCTTGTGCACGAGTATTTATAGATGGAGACGACCGCGCGCGCCATGGAAGATGAGGGCGCGCGCGCTGGTTAGCTTCTGGAATGCAAGTTTGTTTAGTTTGGAGCGCGTGTTGGGATGCAGGCAGGCAAGCGCAGAACGCGCGTGGATTTCCGTTTGTTTGAGAACAACTCAGCAGCTTGACCTTTGATGCAGTACTCTCTCCTCTAAAAATATGAAGCAACCCGTATAAGTATTAGATTTCTACTTAATCTTCTATATAATACTTTGTCATTAATTTCACTTAAAATATACTATCAATAACTACAAAATTAACATCATATGAAAATATTTTTAAATACAAATCTAGTGGTATTATATGCATGATATTAAATATATATATATATTTAGTTTAATTATTATTTAGAATTTTTAAATATTAATTTTATAAAAAAGAATCACATTATATTTTTAAAGGGTGGGAGTAGTTGGCAAATAAACTGGGCAGGTACGTACGGTCGGCCGGCATGCATGCATGATACCCCAGATGCCTTCTTTCAAGCTTACGAAAACATTGTATTGGACCCCTAACATTGCAATATTATTTTGGAAGAATTCTTTGTCGCAAATTTGTAAATACGATTTCTTGTGTGTCAGTTTAAAACTTGGTTTAGTTTATGGAGCACAATCACAACCCGTTTAAAAGTGATGAAATATATATGGATGGAATAAAATGGATGATCGACTTGATTAATACAAGGAATTAAATTTTAAGAAACAAATGTAAAACATAGTTAGAAAAGGTGGTCCAAGCAATTCAGGAGAACATTTTTTTTTTCCAGAAATCGGATATTTAGAAATGTAGAGCGAATAATCCGCAAATACTCTAGAGTGGATTATAACTGATCATCACTTCCGAACGCAGAATCTTGATGTAACACCCCAAACCTCGTTGTCCCGGATAGACAGGATGGGTTGGCTTGGAGCATTACATCTGCACCTGTGATACAAGTACCAGTCCCAGGATACACGAGCTGATACACACAGATTAATAGTGGATCAAAATACTTTACTTTATCACAATACTGGGATAGTTCTTACAAGAGTTGCTACCGTGGACAGTCCCCAGATGAGCAACACCACATTATAAAAGATAGTAGCGGAGGGCGACAAAAGCTAAGCAGAAGTTAACAGTGGAAGGTAACTATGTGACTGTGCACTAGACTGCACTCCTCGGCGGTCGGGTCGTCATCTTCTTCGCCTTCGAATCCTAATATATTTATATAAAAGCAAGGGTGAGTACTTTCGTACTCAGCAAGCCAGAAAAAAAGTGACATGTTTAGCTAAACAAGAGGGACTAGGGATTCATTTTGTGAAAACAACCTTCTAAGAGATTTGTTTTGCAGAAGCACTAGTGAGTCATGTTTTTAGTATCAGAACGAGACTCACGCCTTATCCCATTCCGCAAGTTGTTTTGCAGCAACTCGCCACGGTGATTAGTAAATTAGATTCTTTTCTGTCATTTTCTCCTTTTTTCATTCATTATTTTCCTTCGTCTTTCTTTAATCATTACCTTCTAACTTTAATTATCACTCCTAGGCAAGCCGTCACAACTCATCAAACATTCTCTGTTCAAACAAGCCATCTCAGCTTCACCGACATCCAACGAGCCATCTCAGCTCCTAACTCTATGGTGCCATATCACACCTCAGGTCACACAGACCTGTTCCCAACTACTTAGGTCTTCTGTCTGCCACACAAGCAGACTCTAGCAACGATTCCCAACCCACAAAACCATTTTCACAAACAGAGACAAAACAAAACTACGTTATGAGAATCACCTCACATTTTCCCTTAACCGTGGGCACGGCTATTCGAACAGTTTAGTTAAACTCTGCAGAGATTGCACGCTTTACCTACACGACACAAATCTGACACCGATTACCCATCGGTATCGGAAGTTCGTGACAAGACCTTTCCAAAACTAACCCATGAAAATCCCATGCCACATAGTTGGGTCGAGTCTCACGACCAAGCATCCGACAAGTACATGCTTCATTTAGTCAGGAATATCGATAATGTCTCCAACTTCTACCGTCTATAGAATATCAATGACATGTAAGCGCATAAGTCCATATGCATATGTCTTCATCTCCTACATCCCAGCATCCCACAACTACTGGCATACAAGATAAACATGGACTAGCTAAGTACTCATCTAGGAGTATCCCATAATACTCGCGTGGTCGCACTGTTATATGCTTGGATGGAATTCTCAAAGGAATCGGTCCTTAACTATGATACATAGCCCAACCACGAAGGCCAAGCCTACATACCATCGGGTTTTCACAACCACATTTATTTCACAAAGTATCGATGTTTTAAAATGTTGGGTAAAAGTTCGCAATTTTTCCCATACGACATCTCAACGTAGCGGCTAAGCCAAACTACCTCGGTATTTGTGCCCAAATGGGCACGACACCGGCGTTCATTATGTGGGGCCATCAAAGGTAGGGAGAATCAACATCCTATGGAAATAAGTGCGACTACTGGGTAGGTCCGTCGGTTGCACTTGCAATCCGAGACCGAACATGTTAACGTGTAGCCTAAGCATGCATGTTTGCAAACAACATAATTTCACAAATATAGGGGCAACATGGTCAAAGGTGGCTTTCTTGGTTCCTGCAGGGGTTCCTCCTCCTTGTGCGCGACGCCTGTATCCTCCTCGGACTCAGGGACTATGCGTGAAAAGGATAAAATCGGCACAAAAGCCAAAAAGTTAAATACAACACTGAGAAATAATAGTGCCATTAGGTAGATCTCATTTTTAGAAAAATTTTGGAAGTTGAACGGAGTCAAATGGAATTACGGTTTGAAAGACACGAATTTCTAAAGTTTAAAAGGACTTTTAGGGAATATTAAATCTCAGGAAAAATGAATGAATATTCCTGGTCAATGGGGCCCAGATGGCAAGGACATGGGGGAATTAAAATAAAACAAGGGGTGGGGCTAGATGGCCCACCTGTCGGTGGCTTCCCTCCTTTCTTTTCTTTTTTCTTCGTTTCTTCTCCTCTTTTCTTATGTCTCCCCCCCCTTTTTTTTCTCTCTCTTCTTCCTTCGTTCCTCCGTTCCTCTTTCTTGCTTCTCCTCTTTTCTCAGTGGGCAGGCAGGAGACCGGCGCAGACGCGAGGCGCCGGCCGGTCTTAGGTGGCCGGCGGTGGTTAGGGGGCTGGCGGCGAAAGGGCGAGTTGGGCGGAGGGCTCGGGGAGGCATGGCTTGGGAAGCGGCAACTGCTCGGGGCGGCTGGGAAACAAGGCAACGGTCGTGGGGGACTCACCGGTGGCGGCGATGGAGCACGGCGGCTCTAGGAGCGGCGGGCGGTGGCGGGTTGGCTCGGGATAGAGATGGCGACGGTGACGGCAGAGGCGAGGGGATGGCTGGACGGAGGCCATCCTCAGGTTGATGAGCGACGGCTTCGGTGGGGTAGAGTGGAGCCAGAAGACGGGGAGAGGTGATGTAGCCCCTCGGCCTTTATAGCCTCGGTGGGGTGCGACGTCGAACCGGCGGTCCATCAGGGGTGCCGAGGACGGCGGGAGCACTGACCTCCCATCGGTCCGTAGGTGGCATCGGCGTGTGCACGGTGCTCGGACCGGTGGGTGAAAGGAGGTCGCGGTAGGGCGAGGTGGTGGGAGGTCGTAGGCGGGATGGTATCGCGCGTGCACCTCCAACATTGATGGCCGTTCACACGCGGGCGAGCTCGACGCGATGCGACGAGGCTGGCAAAGGTATGGGCACGGGTAAAGCCATGCGGCGCGGCATGGCAAAGCAACGGCGTCGGCGGGATTCGCGGCGAAACGCAAATGGCATGGGCGCGGCAGAGCGAAGGACGACGTGGACAGCAGTGGTGACAGAGCGGGGTGAGGGGATGGGGCATCCGCCATGCAGGGGATGGCCAAGGGCATCGCCTCGGGGTGGTTGGCGACGTCGATGGGACAGGGAGGTCACCGGGAGGCATGCGATGGTGGGGGTAGAGCTCGGCCGGGTCGCGCCCTGGCTCAGCATTCTGCCGAGTAGCTGGCGGGCAGGCACGACCAGCTCAGGGGGGGAGGGGGACTGGGCTGCGGGCAGAGGGAAGAAGCGGCCCAAAATGAATAGGGACCTTTCCCAATTTTCCAGGGATTTTTCCTGAGGGTGTTTGGATGAAAAAGAAATATTTCAAATGCAAAAATTTGGATTCTAACTTTGGAGTGTAGCTCATTATTAATTTTTGGTGGTTCGATTGGATGGATGGACAGATATTTCCTTGGGCAAATTCAAATGAAAATCAAATAACATCCAAAATTTTGAACTTAAATTTTTATAGAAAATATTTTATTATATTTTTTTGGTAAGGGCAAAAATTAGGGTATTACACTTGACCACATGTCACCAACCCTTGCATTTCACGGGCTATTATTACTGACACTATAAATATTAAAATTCTAATATTATGTTAAGTAAGCTTATTAATTATCAAATTTTACATTTAGAGTTAAGATAGCATATTATTAATTACGAATATTAGAATTATTACGAATATTAGAATTATTAAATTAGAGTCTATGCTATTTGCAATTGCATGACTTATTTAACACAGACTCTCAACATAGTTTACCTTCCCTATAATATGGTCCATCAAATCAACAATCGAATCTTTGTGATTAATATGAGAATTTCTAGGAGGTGTCCAATTAATATAGGTATAGATTGTGGATACATTTACCAAGCTTCTAAATAGTAAGATTTTTATAAATAATTTCTTCATCAGTATTTCCTAGAAAAATTTTTAATTATCTTTTTATCTTTCTAATATTTAATTTTTTTGTACGTTCTCTCGTATATATAATTGTTATAAACTCTGTTTCATCCGTAATCCATTTTTCATCGGATTTTTTTTGGTTGCCTCGGGTTTTAGGGCAGTTGGGATATGTTGCTCAGCATCGGTTTAATCGAGGCCGGGTCACTGATTTGGGTGAATTTGGCTGCACGGTAGCAATTATTGAGTAACCTATTGTGGCTAACAGCTACTAGCTAGCGCACTGTTTACGTATATGTACACACGCTGACGCTGCATGCATATGATTGAAGCATCCATATGTGCATATCTCCCTTACGATAGCGATGGACTAAAGTCAAACAAAGTCTGTCAAATAACCGAGCATTTCGGGCGGCCGACACTTGGATTATTCTTATATTTGATGGTTTTGATTAATTATTAGAGTAGGTTAGGCAGCAAGATTGCGTGGTGGATCAATTGCTTGGCTTGTTATAATTTATGAGCTTATTTTAATTTCAGCAGCTACTTCCCCCACACTATATAACAATGAAATGCATATCTAAGAAAATCACGGGGTCTCATTTTTGGATCGATCAAAATGGATTCTAATCCCTCGAATGACACTACTGTAGAAACACATATCGCTGCCAGCTCATTAGTACCGGTTCACCGATAGCCAGTGGTCCTCTGTGTGTATTTTTCTCTGAAATGTAATTTAAATGATTATGAAAATTTTTGAAAAGTTCTAATAACATAGAGGACTGACATCTGTCACTCCAAGTTAAAATCGATCTACCCATACTAACAAACAGAAAAGGACAATTTGAGAGTGAATAGTACCGTTTATATTCTGGATTTATTTTTTTTCCTCTACGTGTAAGGTGAGTTTAAGCCTAAAATATCGTATGGATCGGTATATGTATGCCATATGATTAATGCTGTCAAATATTTTGAGAATTTTTTATAACTATTTATATGGGGATAAAAACCGTTTCTGCCATCTACATATGTAGACCAACATTTTAGTTTAATTTGTCAATCTACACATAAATGGGTCAAAATCAAATTAAATGCCATCAAAAGAGGCCCCAAAAACCATACGTTCCTCTCTTTAATAACTGGCCAGTTTATCTTACAGTTTTCATAAAGTTATTTTGATTCGCCCTATATATATTCCATCAATTCTTCTATACAACTTAGCATGTACTCTCTTTGTTTTTTAATATATGACGTTTAACTTTTGTTATGACGTTTTATCATTCATCTTATTTATAAATATAAGTCATACTTAAATTTTTTTAATGCTAAATCAAGTCATAACAAAAAACAATACTTACTTAAATTTTTGAATAATACAAATAATTAAACTTTATGTCAAAAATCAATGATGTCATCTATTAAAAACCGGAGGAAGCAATTAATTTGACTTCTACTGAAAAACTATGGAGGAGCAAGTCTAACAATTAGCGTGTTCAAGCGAAAAAAATAATAATCTAACTACCAGCCGGTGAATAAGGACGACAAACGTAAGCATTTGCATGATTTGATTGATCGGAATGGAGCTATCCGGTGAACCAATATGGAAGACAGCTTAGGAGTGTACATAATCCAATTTTAAGTTAGCGACCAAGGACAAGTCAATGCCAAATATTCTACCTTAAGTACGCTACGATATATTGCGAAGTAGGGCGCCAGGGGTTGACAAATGAACGGGTTGATAATTGGAGTCTCGAATATGTCACTGACTTTCCCCAAAGCAATTGATAAACATACTGTGTTTAGTTGTTGACCTGGTGAGTTGGTAACTTAGTATATATGATCCAAAACTAGACCTTTATTTCACAAATATATGTTTAAAAATTAACAACGTCATATATTAAAAATAGAAAGAGTACATAAAAAAAACTTAGAAACTTTAAGTGGTAAAAAAAAGGAGTTTTCTCGATCTATCTATTTAATCACATGGTGAATTAATACTTCTTGAGCATTCTCTGAAAAAAAAATACTTCTTGAGCATTTATATTAGTTAACTAATTAAGCTACTAGCTTGATGGAGTTCTTAGGTTTACAGCAGGTATAATAAGATGATATAAACAAGCTATAAAAATTATCACCTCAGATTTATACTTAGTTGGAGAAGAGAAGAGAAGTGAGTTGCAGCATGGGCTCCTAGATGTTTTGTGAGAGAATAATGTGAGCCAGAGTATTAATGGTATAATATGTATCTATAGCTAACTATTGTATGAATGAGCTGCTAGATTGATTGTAAATAATATGGCAATTTTTATAGCTGTCAACTAGCTATCCTATTGAACTTGCTCTCACAAAGCTAACTTAATTACATAAAGACGCTGTAAGTAGAGAACTTTTAAGTCGTTAAAAATTAAGACAGTGCACCACGTACCTTGTTAATTAATTTATGTTCGTAGTATTCTCAATATGGTTGTAACAGTGCTCCAAAAATAACTTGAAGTTTTCTTTAGTTCTTGAAGAGGCTTAAGGTATTACTCCTTTAGTGCTAATTAATTTTACTTGCTTTTCTCCTAGTGTTGTATGGTATTTCCTAAAGGACGCATAAAAACCTTGAATAACTAAATTGATAAGAGTTAAGTCCATTTATCAAGGCATGTTCAGGAGATCTTATATCCCTTAAAAATGAACTAGTAATAACTACTTGGGTTAACGGTAATTGCCAGCCAACCCTATGCTAGTTCTAGTACGTCGATTTATTTAATGATGGAACTAACATCCAGTTGCTGCACCAACAATGTGGATTTTGCACACGAGCATTTAGTCGTGCGTGCTATAATTTGGATCACCGTGAATATAATAAAGCCATACACCACAACTATATCACCATATATACCCATATATTTTTCGAACCATCATAAATTTTACTAGGTTTAAAATTCAAATGAATATCGATGAACAGCTGGCACACGTTGCATAAGCCAAAATTTACAATTCCAAGTACATAGGCATTATTTGACATAGCTAGAAACATAGAAATCCATAGGAAATGAACGCCATTCGCATCTACATATTGGGGGAACAAACGAGGAATCAAACAATAATGACAAAAAAAGGGAAAACAGAAATGAGAAACAAAAGTCACAATACGTACGTTCCAATGACAACATCATATATGCATCAACATGCTTGCGACTCGATCATGGATGAAAGTGAAACCAGCAGAATATGTCGTTATCCTTGAGCACTACTTTCACCAGGTAATTAAAGCATGCAGCTAAACTTAATTGTTAATTAGTACTAGTTGATAGCCCTGCAGTTCTTCCTGATCTGCCCCTGGTACCCGGTCTTCACCTGGATGCTCGCCATCTTCACCATGGCCGCCTTGAACTTGTCCTCCCACCACCCGGGGATGTTGGCGTTGTCGACCACCATCTTCGCCGTCTCCGGCGACGTCAGGAGCGCCGCGTCGGAGGTGAAGAGCACCTTGTGGGCCAGCACGTTCTTGTAGTACTGGTTGTCCAGCGTGTTGGGCGTCACGAAGTCCTGCATCACTGTGGGGTCGTTGGCGCCGCCGGGCGTCGCGTCGAGCGGGCACTGCGACTTGAGGAACCCGGCGAACCCGCCGTCGATGTCGGAGAAGACGGAGGCGTTGAGGCGGTCCGGGACGAAGGACGAGCAGTGGGAGCGTCCGACCGTGTGGGCGCCGGAGAGGACGACCATGTCCTCGACAGAAAGCCCCTTGTCGGCGAAGCTGGTGATGAGGTCGCTGAGGTTGGACGTCGGCGGGGGGAGGAAGTTGATCGGGCCGGAGTCGTTGGAGAAGGTGCCGTCGCGGCGGCCCGACGGCATGCCGAAGTAGACCTTGCCGCCGCTGAGGAAGTAGGTCGCGTCGCGGGCCGCGAAGGCGATAATGTCGGCGCAGGAGACGACGCCCGGGCAGGCCGCCTCAACGGCGTACTTGATCGCGTCGATGAGCTCGAAGCCGCGCATGGACGGGTTGTTCGGCGCGCTGAGCTTCTCCGGTGTCGGGCTGAATGGCGTCGGGTCCAGGAGGATGGAAGCGTCACAACCCTAACCACCACCATGCATCCATGCAGTTAACAAGTGTATAGCTCGCCGGAGAAGAAGCTAGCTAGGTATCAGTTGCCACATCGTGCTTACCTCGACGAAGCAGTCGTGGAAGAGCATGCGGATGACGGCGGCGCCGTTGCCGGGGTTCTGGCGGATGGCCTGCCCGACGACGGCCTTGACGATGGCCTCGGCCTGGGGGCACTTGTCGCGGTAGAACGCCATCTCCAGTGGCCAGTAAGGGTGAGCCTGACATGCCACGGCTAGCAGCAGCAGGGCACACGTCACCAAAGGCAGCCTAGGTGCAGCCATGGCTAGCTTGCTTAGTGTGTGTACACACTATATGCTTAGGCTCACTGTCCCTTGTGTGCTTAAGCTAAGCTGTCAAGTGCTCAGCTGATGCTCTGATAACTTAAGTAAGCATGTATTTATAGGAGAACCATACTCCCATATATATATGCATGCACTGACCATATCAACAAGCTAGGATTCGGTTGGTTGTACATAAATAATGACATATGCATAAATGTACAATGATTCCCCCATTAATTGAGATATTATTGCAAGTTGCGACATGCAAAGGGTCCTAACTAGTATTTTATTTTTTAACCTTTTAGTTGGGAGTTTTGTTGTTTTTCAATGTGAAGCTAACAAAATGGGATTTGTCAACTGACTTTTGTTAGAACCTAAATATTGTCATGTTGGGGCTCTCTCTTTATTTTCCAGGTGAATTGCCCTTCGTCTTCACACACTGCACGCATCCACCCAATTTTCATGCAAATTAACCTTTCGTTCAAAAATAAGCTTTTTAGATAATTGATGATTTAGGAAAAATAAGTCAACTAGCTAACAAACAGCTATGACCAAATTGAGTTCAAAATCTGAAATCCAAACAGTTAACTAATAGCCACATTTGCAGTAGTTAAGGTTGTTGTTAATATTGCACCAACAACGACAGTGGTTCACTAACCCTTTTGATGAATATATTGATAAGTACATTGACTAGGCCAGTTCAGTGCATATCCACGAAGTCTCATCTGCAAGCTTGCTACTAGTTAAGAGAAGAGTTAATTAATTAATTAAGAATTAGATATATCTCGTGTGTTTCTTCTCTCGTTATAAATTTCTATATTGAAATCTATCTGTACACTTCAATCTACCAGTTGCAGATGCGGATGGATCTTCTCCCGATCGGTAAGATGTCAGGATCGTTAACGTTTCGTCTGACGATCATCAGAGCACGCACGCGGGGGAATTAACTCACTTCAGATGGTTAATTAATTAGTGTTTTATAAATACTAAAAAAAATCCATACGTTACAATAGGTGAAAATAATTTAAATTGTATATATTAAATTCTTTCACATGGACTATTACGAGGAATATGTTGATATCACCCTGAGGTAAAATTATTTCGTATAAACCACTAAGTCTGTAACCCATAATAATTTTATTTGTCTAACTTAGCTAGGTCATGTAATATCCTTTTGTTTAATTAATTAATTCTAAATTTTTAGTTATTTATTCCCTTCTTTTCAAAATATAATTATTTCTGGCAACATATCTTGTCAAGGCACGTATATATTTTTGGAAACGTAGGGAGAGAGTAATAATTTTAGTTTAGAATTCCTCTTCTAATTCGCGAAGGCTATGAAGTGTACTCGGGTTCTGCCATCTAGCTATGTTCTTGAATTTTAGTTTTGTTAAGATTTTTACCTTTAGTTAGAAACATTTTAACCGATAAGAATACTCACCTAATCATAGACAGAGTAAAAAACGTATCTCTCCATCAATCAAAACACCCACCGCCAACACTAGCTGTATCGTCGTTTGCATTCACATGCACAGGTAAGTAGGTAATTATATGCAGTACACACATCAATCATCAGCCCACTAATAACCACCTTAATCTCTTCCCAGTTACCATCTACATTACGATAATCTTCATATGGATACGCAATAAGACGCAGCAAGCGAGAGAAGTAGAGATCAAGAATTTGTTACGATAATCTTTGATTCGGCTAGCAAGACTGGACTGATGCGAAGGGAACCGTGTCAGGGAACACTCACGTGCGAAGGAAACATAATCAGGTGTTGCGTGCGTGAAGGAACCAGGACCCATGCGATCTCTAGTGGTGGACCAAAAAAAAAGAGAAAACATGCAAAAACAGACCAAAAAATAGCGAGAACGGATGACGGAAACATCTTTACAAAAAGAATCATATGGAAGTCGGACAGCATACAAAAAATTTAGCAAAAAAACTTTAATTTTTACTGTTGACACGTGACGTAAGGCGGGCGCGCAGATGGGAATCGGATGTACAAAGCAGACACGATGGCTACCAAAACTATAGATAGAAACTACTCTTTGTATTTTTGAATCGAATGGGAGTCGGATGACATAAAAATTTTATGGGAGTCAGATGACATATCAAAAATTGATTGAAACAACTTTAAATGATATATCTCCACTAAATTAACCGATCAACATGATTCAGTGGGTAAGTTAGGTATGAATATACCCTGGTGGCTCCATGGTCAAATTAGTTTCGTACCAGGAATATAATTGGAAGGAATATAATTAAGTAATTGTTTTTGAACAACTTGTTATTAGCTCTCTACAGATGAAACGTACTGTCATAAAGCGTCACAAAGCTACTATGTGCGTCGTCTTTGACCTAATAATTTGTCACTTTTGTGTTAGCTGAACCTGTTAAAGCTAACTAATCCGACGTGTACTACGCCCGTAAACTATGCCACCACTGACAAACGCTTGCGATGAAGATGGTAGTTAGTGTTGCGCTCATTTTTATCTCTTCCTTCTGAAGAAAAGAATGATCGAACATCTATGCTATCTGGCTGTTTGGAACAACGACATCGTCTATGCTGTTTGGAACCGCGCGCGTGTGTTTTTTTTAAAAAAATTCACCTATGGACGCGTGTACCCATTACTTACGTGCCAGTTAAATACTTACGCGTGTACCCGTTACTTACGTTACAAATAAAAGTTAAAAGAACTGGCAATACAGGTTATGATGCTATAAGTCAATTCATAAATTTGATCTATACCTAAAAATAATAAAATCGGATATTGAATACAGTATCTCAAACAAACAAAAATTGTTGCTTTTGTCCATTCGAGTGTAAATTGCGTTTAGACTTGTATATTATTATCAACACTACGACTTATATCATTTTAGTTTATATTATTAATCTATACTCCTTTAAAAGAGAGAAATCGTAGTGATGAGTGGTGAATCTGCCATCACCCTACCACCAACTTTCAAAATTCTAACATATGGGACCATTGTCTATCCCGTATCCAAACTACATGTATGTATGGTAATTAAATCTAAAATTAAGCTCTAAAATTTAAAGTAGATTTTTTCTTGGCAATGTACTGATGTGATTTTTTTTAATTCCATAACAACATATGGGTATTTTTGCTAGTTTTAAAAATTCTTTATACAACAATTTATATTACTTACATGCACTAAGGTGCGCAAAAAAAAAAATGCATCTAGTAGGTGGTCTAGGGTAAAAAAAATATTGATATGGGATTAAAAATGTTGTACGTCAACGCCCATGTAACAAAAACGATCAAGTATCTGATTTATATATATGGCAACAGAACCACAATAGAATAACCACGGAGAGTAAATAGGCTATAAATCAGTCGTTCGCCCAAATCTTGCCACCGCCATAACCATCAAAGCCGATCTAACTGGTACTGCCATAACCATCAAAGCCGATCTAACCCGATCTAACGGGGACATTGCCACCAAGGACGCCACACCAATGGAGGACCTCCAATACGACACCTCTAAAAAGGTCATGAGATATTATTGTCGATGTTCCGAACAACCGTAGCTAGTTTTTTATCCAGAGAGTTCACCCAAAGAATCCACCCCAAGGCACGAAAAAGATAAAGGAGGGCGTGACAACATGCCCACTGCCGTTACCAAAGTCTGTCGGACGCTGTTTTCGCCCTTGGATCTGGTCGTCCCAATTTGTCGACAGCGCGCGCTGCAACGAAGAGAACACTCGTCGCTGATGGCAGCGCCAGATCCCGCCGCCGCCGTCGCGGCCGTACGGTCGGCACGTGGCCAGATCCGGACGCGGAGGCCCAGATCCAGCCGCACCCAGAACGCCGTCATTCTGCCATCGCTGCACCTTGTCGCAGCCACCTCTACCACCGCCGTGGACGTTGGTACGCCTGTGGGACCAAGCCCGAGTGAGATCCGCAGGTCTGGACGGCCAGCCCGGCCGCCTGACGCCTCCACCAGGTTGCCGTCGTCCTTCCTCGCTGCTGTCATGTGAAGGGTAGCGCAGACCAATTCATCATCTGGGAGACGAGCTCTACGAGATCAGAGCACGCGACGAGGAGTCGATCGAGCGCCACTGCGGAGGCCACCAGCGACGGCCGTCAGGGCGGCGGAGGGGCAAGCCTCTGCGGGACGAAGGGTGGGTTTCTGGAGTCAGGAGCCCGGCGGCGGATGCGGCGTCCTGTTGCCGAGCAAGACGTGCCCAACCCAATGTGCCTCTACTGAGACGGTCCCACTGCTGCTGTCCTCGCTGCTCGCCGGATTTCCAGCAGGCCGCTCTGGCGGCGGCGGCCTCAGGGAAGTACCAAGAGATATCAAATGTTATAATGCGGGTGCATTCTGTTGAGCGTACTGCATTGCATCGGTTGTGCTTGTGCTAATGGTTTGGTATGGTTGTGTTGAGTAACGTAGATCAGGCTGTAAAGAATGTGGAGTTTTTTGATACTATGTTGATATCAGGAGGCCTGGAGTTAGTTAACACTGATCAACGGTGAGGGTCGGGTAGCAAAAGCTGTGTGGACAAAATACTGATCGACATACGGCGGGTGGACACTCTGGAGGAAGATTTGTGGAATGAGATGTACGTATACATATACAACCGTTGAAAATCGCAAAGAAAATTCGTGATTAACAGTAGATGCCCGATGTAAAATCAACAGTATAATTGCTTACGACTTTATTCATGATTAATATGGAAGGAAGGATCGTTCATGATTAATATGGAAGGAAGGATCGTACATCGTTCATGATTAGTATGGAAGGAAGGATCGTACAAGCCACAAGCCAAAAAAAATCAACAAATCAAAACAACAAAAGACGGTAAGGAATTATCCCAGGGAAAAAAAGGCTCACTGGCTAAGCATACCATTTGGAAAGCTAAAAATGAAGTTAAGTTGGTCATGAAACTCCGAATCATCAGTCGACCACCCTGCAGGTCTTCCTGATCTCACCCTGGTAGCCGTTCTTCACGTCGACGGCGGCCATCTTGACGAACGCCTTCTTGAACCTGTCCTCCCACCACCCGGGGATGTTGGCGTTGTCCGACACCATCTTCGCCGTCTCCGGCGACGTCAGCAGCGCGGCGTCCGACGTGAACAGCACCCTGTGCGCCAGGACGTTCTTGTGGTACTGGTTGTCAAACGCGCGCGTTGGGGCTGACGATGTCCTGGTTCACGGTGGGGTCGTGAGCCGAGGTCGGGTTGGCCGGGCAGCTCCTCCGGAGGAAGCCAGCGAAGCCGCCGTCGACGACGAGGCGGTCGGGGAGGAAGGAGGAGCAGTGGGAGCGGCCGACGGTGTGTGCGCCCGAGAGCACGACCATGTCCTCGGCGTCGGGGCCCTTGGTGGCGAAGATGTCGACGAGCTGGGTGACGTTGAAGAACGGCGGCGGCAGGTTGTCGAGCGCGTCGGAGGAGTTGGACAGCCGCCCGTCGAAGCGGCCTGCCGGCATGTTGACCTTGACCCTCATCCTGCTGAGGAAGTAGGCGGCGCCGCGGGCGGCGAAGGCGACGATGTCGGCGCATGAGACCACGCCGGGGCAGACCTTCTCGACGGCGTCCTTGGCAGTGTCGATCACCTGGAAGTCACGGAGACTGGGGAAGTTGGGTGGGCTGAGCTTCTCCGGGTTCAGGTTCGCCGGAGTTGGATCCAGGAGCGCTGAGCGTAGGGATGGCAATGGGTTGGGTGAGGTGCGGGTGGAGCAAAAACCCGCCCTCGACGGCGTCCGCGACACTTGCCCACACCCGCTCTCAATGAGACCCGCGGGTGGAATGTCACAGCCGCGCCCGCACCCGCAGGTCACCCGTGGGTGTCGGGTCACCCGCGGGTGCGTTCATTGTAAAATAATTAACATATCAAAATAACCAAGAGGAGACGAGGGTGCACCTGCACTGGGCGTCGGGTCAAGAGGAGACGAGGAGAGACTGAGAGATGGGAGGCGCCGTCGCAAGGGCCGGCGGCCGGGGGCGGCGTGGGGAGGCGCTGGCGGGGGTCGGCCACGGGGGCCTGGGCGAGTGGGCGGCAGGGGCGGTGGTGGGGAGGCGCGGGAGTGGGTAGCGGCGGCAGGAAGGCGCAGGGGCC
Organism: Oryza meyeriana var. granulata; assembly: GCA_003991445.1. Taxonomy (NCBI): domain Eukaryota; kingdom Viridiplantae; phylum Streptophyta; class Magnoliopsida; order Poales; family Poaceae; genus Oryza; species Oryza meyeriana. The sequence continues at coordinate 25,668 of RYFJ01002867.1, read as the reverse complement.
TGGGCAAGTGGGCGGTGGCGGCGGTGGGGAGGCGCGGGAGTGGGAGGCGGCGGCGGGGAGGAGCGGGGGCCTGGGCAAGTGGGCGGTGGCGGCGGTGGGAAGGCGCGGGAGTGGGCGGTGATGGCGGGGAGGCGCGGGGGCCTGGGCGGCGGCGGCGGAGGCACGGGAGTGGGCGACCAAACCGAGAGAATGAGAGATGGGAGTAGTGGCTTGGGAGATGGCACACCTAGGTTTTGTTTGGGTTGGGCCAATTGTACACATGGGCCTTTGTTTACGGGGCCTGATAGGCACCCGCGGGTGAACTTCGTCACCTACGCTCGACCCGCGTCTATCGCGGGCCCCGACCCGATGACGCCCACGGGCACGATTTTGCACCCGTGCCCGCGCCCATCGGGTGCGGCGCCCGCGGGTGTGATTGCCATCCCTAACGACGTCAGGCCAGGACTGGGCGGTGACATTGAGTGGGTCTGTATCGTAGCGGGCCGGGGCCGTACGGCCCTTGTGCATCCAGGGGGCCTTTTGTACGGCCTTTTGATTCATCTTGTGCCGTTGGCTTTATAAGAATTTTTTTTATATTTATTTAATAAAATATTTACAAAACTATATTTTCATTTCAAAAATTTACAAAAATATACTCCTACCGCCCTCTGGGAGAAATCGCCCTCCTAGAGGGCGATATGATGACGTGGCTGACGACCGTTGACCGGCGGCCCACGGCCGTCAGCCATTTTGCAGGCGGCCCCCCGGGCCACACAAAAAAACGCCGTCTGAGAGGGTGGCAAGGGGGCCACTTGTAAAATGGCCGGCCCCCCGGCCGGATTTTTACAGGCGGCCCCCCTTGCCGCCCTCTCAGAGGGCGGTTTTTGGGTGGCCAGGGGGCGGCCTGCAAATGGCCAACCCACGGGCCGGCTATTTTACAGGCGGCCCCCTTGCCGCCCTCTGAGAGGGCAGTTTTTGGGTGCCCGGGGCAGCCCCCTTGCCTGTCCGGACGGTCCTCACTCTACACGGACGGTCCGGACTGTACAAATTGCCGTTTCACAGTATATAGTCCGGACTGTACAAATTGCCGTTTCACATTATATAGTCCGGACCATCCTCACCCTGTTCGGACGGTCCAGACTGTACAAATTGCCGTTTCACAGTATATAGTCCGGAACATCCTCACCCGGTTCGGACAGTCCGGACTGTACAAATTGCCGTTTCACAGTATATAGTCCGGACCATCCTCACCTTGTTCGGACGGTCCGGACTGTAAAATTGCCGTTTCACAGTATATAGTCCGGACCATCCTCACCCTGTTCGGACGGTCCGGACTGTACAAATTGCGGGGGTTTTCACAGTATATAGTCCGGACCATCCTCACCCTGTTCGGACGGTCCAGACTGTACAAATTGCGGGGGTTTTCACAGTATATAGTCCGGACCATCCTCACCCTGTTCGGACGGTCCGGACTGTACAAATTGCGGGGATTTTCACAGTATATAGTCCGGACCATCCTCACCCTGTTCGGACGGTCCGGACTGTACAAATTGCGGGGGTTTCACAGTATATAGTCCGGACCATCCTCACCCTGTTCGGACGGTTTGGACTGTACAAATTGCGGGGGTTTTCACAGTATATAGTCCGGACCATCCTCACCCTGTTCGGACGGTCCGGACTGTACAAATTGCGGGGATTTCACAATATATAGTCCGGACCATCCTCACCCTGTTCAGACGGTCCGGACTGTATAAATTGCGGGGGTTTTCACAATATATAGTCCGGACCATCCTTACCCTGTTCGGACGGTCCGGACTGTACAAATTGCGGGGGTTTCACAGTATATAGTCTGGACCATCCTCACCCTGTTCGGACGGTGCGCACTGTACAAATTGTTGTAACGCGCGCTACCTACCTTAAAACAGTCATAACTTTCGCATACGGTCTCGGAATCGGGCAAATAAGTACTCTACGGACATCTACAGAAAATTTTACATCCGCTTCACCCCCACTTCGTCGGGTCTGTCCAAAAATTGAGGGAGGAACTTTCTGCTTTTTAATACCTGGGTAGAGGGTGAGAATTGGGAGGGATTTCCCCCTTCTATTTTGCCTAGACAAATCTCAACCATCTATTTTCACTTTAAGATCTAGACTCCATCAAAACTCCCTACTAATTCCCATCACATCTGCCAAACAAAAGATTACAACTAAAAATCAAATTCCCATGCTAATCTCACCACCAATTCCCTTCTCTAAACTCCCTATCCTCTTCCCCCAAGTTGCCTAATACACCCTATAAGCTTGATAATCCCTGCATAAAAGAGGGAGGTGTATATACATGGTGACGTTTCATCTAATTGTTAGGAGGCAAAATCATTATAAATGACAGCTTGCACATCAACAATCGCTTTCTGCCCTATGTTTATCATCTATGGCCAATTAACTTCATGTTTCTGTTATACTGCATGATGGATGAAGTATTTAGCAACTCAAAATACGATCAAAATTCTCAGTTAAAAAAAGGATCAAAATTATATATGCTACTCTCAACAAGTAGCGCACACTGTAAGATCTCCTATTGCATAAAGAATGGAATTACAAAGTTACCCATCTTCTCTTTTCTCTCAAGCTCTTCCTTTTCAGCAATCTGTTTTAGCGTAGTCCACCCTTTTCTTGCCTGCTTCCTTGAACTACCAGACATCTGAGCAGAACTACTAGCTACAGATCTATTATTTTTCCCATTGTCATTTGGAGTAGACTTGGTAAGAATCGTAGAGGCCTTGCTAGTAACTGAACCAGATCTCTCCCCTTTCTTGTTCTGAATGCTTCTTGTCTTGAGTAGTTCTGCATAATCTTTAGGCCCCATCACATCCGTCAGCTTGTTCTTTCGAGGAGTAACAAAGTTTGATCCAATTGTGAATTCTGCTTTCAAAGGAACATCGGGTTGACATATATCAGGTTTGTTAGCAGAAAATGGCTCAGTTTCATGCATACTTTTTTCATTTGTGCTTTTTACTACTATTTTCTGTGAGGCATCGTCCTTATCAGTAGCAGCTGCTGACTGATTCAGTTCCACTGATGAAGACACTACCTCCTTATCCATAGAATTATCAAGAAGATTAGGTGTTGGCCTCTCGTGCTCATTCTCTTCAAGAGTTAGTTGTTTCGACCCAGATGATGATTCCAGATGTGAGACTGCTGCTTGAGAATGCTCAAGCCCCTCTTTTACCATTATCAATCTTTTGTTACTACTATCTCCTTTCAACTTTATGCCGGTTGCATCCATGCTTACTGGCTTTCTTGATGATAACAAGCCTTTCATGATATGCTTTCCACGGCCCCTTATTAGGTTTTGGTCTCCACAGAAATGGCACAGATAAGAAATGCTGTTCTGGCAAGAGGTTAACTTCTTGCGCCGCCTTGCTTTTCTTTTGTTGTTCTTTATTCGGATTGTGCAGTTGAAGCCTGGCTGTAAGACTGTTTCACACCTGCAACGTTTGAAGAATGTTTCTTCAGAAGTCCATAAAGAGAGATATTGCTCTATTCTAAAATAATGCTCATGATCCAGACAAATAGTACCATAGTGGAAATAAATTTAGCATAACTAGGAAACACAATTACCAAGTACACAAAAGTTTCTCACACTTTAATATGGCTATTTTAGTGATATGCATCATACTGAGCATATATCTATCATAATTATTGTGGAGGCCATGGGCCCCGGGTACCTCATTACCAGAATATGGGCCACTCGGATAGAGGATGGGCTGAACTATGTAATTAGAGATAAGATAGCATCCGGCAGGCCTTGCCTTGTATGATAAGGAAACATAGTCCTAGTCGGAGAAGTTTCTATATCTAAGAAGGATATCCCTTGGCCATATCCGGCTGGGATCCTTATCATGTACCCCTATCTCCTAGTATATAAAGGGAGGCAGGGCGCCCTTCAGGGCAGGAGAGACAGGATCATCGATCATCAAACACCTCAGAGGAATAACACCTCAACTGGACGTAGGGTATTACCTCATATTGAGGGCCTGAACCAGTATAAACCTTCTGTGTTTCTCTGCAATCCACCGAATTCACCTTCACCGAGTAGCCCCATAGTTCTATTGCCGGTGCAAAGCATCGACAGTTGGTGCGCCAGGTAGGGGCCCCGGCAAATTCTTCATCAAGCAAATTCGATGGATTCAATCAACGGAGTCAACGGCAACAAATTCTTCCCTGGAGATGCAATTACCCTCGGGAGCCTTGATTTCATAGCCGATCAACTCGGCAATCTTACCTTGGCTGAGGCGGATCCAATCTCGCCGGCCGAGGAACTAGTCGACCTTGCGCCAGTCGGCTCACAGGACACCGCCGTCTCCTTCAATGACTTTCTGCGGCAGTCCTTCACATCGCCGAGCCTCGGGACAACCCTCTCCTTCGGTGTCCGACTCGCGCTAGGCCTTGAGCCAGCCCGGGTTGGGCCGAGAAGGGGAGAGATCGTCAATCTCCCGCACAACTTCGGCGACGCCGCGCACCTACATCCCGCGCGGCAGACCTGACCTCCAGCAATTCAATTTGGGCACGGCCAAGTGCCGTTTCAGATTGGATCTAGAGAGGTCGGAGTCGTTCTTACTCCGATAAACTACTCGAAGTCAAACACCAAGTCGGATAGCGGTTCGAGCGCCAGCTCGGACTCCACTTTGGCGAACTTCCTCCTTCCCCATGAGATCTTCATGGCTTCAATGCCGCCTTCTGAAGTACGCCGACTACAAGAAGAGCAACAGGAGGAGGAGCGCCGACTACAACAAGAGGAGACCAATCGCGAGGCCCGCAATGAAGGGCTACGCCAGGCTGGGCGAGCCGCTCAGCAGTAGATCCTCCAAACCAAAGTCGGCGACCACGACGTCTTCGTCACGCCACAACAGAATGTTGTGGCCGCCGCAACCCTGTTGGATACACTCCAACTCGGGCCTGATCACCAGGCCACTCCGACTATCGCCAAGATCAAGGCGATGATCACAGCTGCCGCCTGTCAACAGCAGCAACAGTCGGGCGACACAGTTATACCGACTAACCGGTCAGGTTCCCCAGCGGCAGGTTCATCCGCATCAACTCGGCGACGGGCAGCCGGCACCAGTCGGCAACGCGAGGCTTCCAGGCAAACCACACTCGGCAATACCAACAATAACAACTGGCGTCGTCACTAGTATGACCGCCGGCCTAATCAAGACCTCCGAGAGCGCCTACCACACGACCTTCGCCACATTATCAGTGCCCGGCGCCGCGAACGACAAGAAGATGAGCGACACCGACTGGAAGATGAACACGAGCGCTTTGGCCTCCATCACGAGTGGTTTAACCGCCGTGGCCGAAGCCCGAGCCCCCGTGAAGACGAGGGCATCCCAGCAGTCACTCGGGATCTACAGGATGTACATTGGCCGACTGGCTTTAAACCCACTGGGATTGAAAAGTACGACGGAAAGACAAATTCCGAGTCCTGGCTCACCGTCTACGTCCTCGTAGTTCGAGCTGCCAGGGGCGACAATAAAGTCATGGCTAACTACCTCCCAGTTGCACTAGCCGACTCGGCGAGGACATGGCTGACAGGCCTCCCTAAGCGGTCAATCGGTTCCTGGGGAGAACTCAGGGAGCGGTTCATCGCCAATTTCCAGGGGACCTACGAGAGACCGGCTTCGGAGCACGATCTTTATCAGCTGCACCAGAAGAAAAACGAGTCTCTGCATGAATTCATCAAAAGGTTTTCCGAGAAGCGCAACCAGATTCCAACCGTCAAAGACGAGGCCGTCATCGCCGCCTTTCGCAAGGGGGTAAAAGACGGTCCACTCATTGCAAAATTCACTCGGAAGCCACCATCCACAGTCCGGGCACTCTTCGACATGGCCAACAAATACGCCGACTCCGCAGAAGCGGTTGCTGAATCCCTTGACGAGAAAAAGGAGCCCCGACAGAAAGACCAGAAGGCGAAAGCCGACAACGAGCCGTCTCAAAATAAGTCTGGCAGCCGCAAGCGGAAGTCAGACAACAAGGTGGCCAACATGGAGCGCAGTCGCTCGCGGCCCCAGCGGAACAACGACTACCAGAAAGTCATGAGCGGGCCATGCCCCTTTCACCCCAAGGGAAAGCACGCGGCCAAAGACTGCTATATGCTCAAAAAGTTTGCCTCCGAGCAGACTTCATCATCTGGCGCCGACAAGGACAAAGACAAGCCAGACTCGTGTCCGGCTGACGATTTCCAAGATCCTCAAGCCGAGCTCAACCACATCTTCGGGGGGCCGTTCGCATACAAGTCCAAGCGCAAACAGAAGCTTTCAGTGCGCGACATCAACACGGTCTCTACGACGGACTCCCCCCAGTACCTGCGCTGGTCAGAGATGGCCATCACCTTCAATCGCGCAGATCACCCAGATCGGGTCTCCCACCTGGGACGTTATCCACTCGTCCTGGACCCAGTCGTCCGACACATCAGGCTGAAGAAAACCCTCATCGTCGGAGGTAGCGCGCTCAACATCCTGTTCACCAAGACTTTGGACGAGATGAAGATTCCTCGTTCAGAACTACGGCCGAGCAGTGCGCCCTTCCACGGGATAATTCCCGGCTTGTCATCAACTCCACTCGGGCAGATAACCTTGCCGGTAACCTTCGACAAGCGGGATAATTTCCGCACAGAAAACGTCTGCTTCGAGGTTGCCGACTTCAAGACCGCGTACCACGCGATACTCGGACGACTGGCACTAGCCAAATTTATGGCGATACCGCACTATACATACATGGTGCTGAAGATGCCCGGGCCAGCAGGAGTCCTCTCCCTCCGCAGCGACATCAAGCAAGCCTTTACCTGCGACAAGGAGAGTTGTGAACTGGCTCAATCTCAAGAGGCGGCAGTCGGGCGCGACAGCATTCGGCACACCGCCACAACAGAAGTCGAGCAAGATCAAGTTCCGGCGAAAAAGGCAGCGAAGTCGGGAATTTCGGCGGACTCTAACACGAAGAAGATCCCCCTGGACCCTTCCGACCCCTCCAAGATTGCCCTAGTCAGGACCGGACTCGACCCCAAATAGGAAGACGCGCTCGTCACCTTCCTTCAAGCCAACAAGAATATCTTTGCGTGGAAACCGTCCGACATGCCGGGCGTACCAAGGGAGGTGATCGAGCACACACTAAACGTGAAGACAGACGCCAAGCCAGTCAAGCAACGGCTGCGGCGCATCGCTCAAGACCGCAAGGATGCTATCCGAGAGGAGATCACCAAGCTCCTCGCAGCTGGGTTCATCAAAGAGGTCTATCACCCGGATTGGCTGGCAAACCCAGTTCTGGTCCAGAAGAAAAACGGTAAATGGCGCATGTGCGTTGACTACACCGACCTCAACAAAGCGTGCCCCAAGGACCCATTTGGTCTTCCCAGGATAGACCAGGTGGTCGACTCCACGGCAGGGTGCGACCTACTCAGCTTTCTCGACTGCTACTCGGGATACCATCAAATCAGCCTGAGGGAGGAAGACTGCTTAAAGACATCTTTTATCACGCCGTTCGGAGCATACTGCTACATCACAATGCCGTTCGGTCTGAAGAACGCGGGCGCAACCTATCAACGGGCTATTCAGCGGTGTCTGCACAATCAGATCGGGCGCAACGTGGAAGCGTACGTCGACGACGTGGTGATCAAGACCAAGTCTAAAGAAGACCTCATCGCTGACCTGGAAGAACCTTCCAAAATCTTCGAAGATTCAAGATGAAGTTAAACCCAGAAAAATGCGCCTTTGGTGTGCCATCCGGAAAGTTACTCGGCTTCATCGTCTCACATCGCGGCATCGAGGCAAACCCGGAGAAAGTCAACGCCATCAGGAACATGGCCCCCCCGACTAACCTCAAAGATGTCCAGAAGCTGACAGGCTGCATGGCGGCACTCAGCCGGTTTATATCCCGACTGGGCGAACGGGGCATGCCCTTTTTAAACTCCTCAAAAAGGCGGACAATTTCCAATGGACTCCGGAAGCCCAGCAAGCCTTCGAAGACTTCAAACAATTCCTCACATCACCTCCCGTGTTGGCATCACCTATGCCCCAAGAACCGTTAATGCTGTATCTGGCGGCAACCTCTCAGGTAGTCAGCACGGTGTTAGTGGTTGAGCGATCCGAACAGGGTCATATTCAGAAAATACAACGGCCAGTCTACTTCGTCAGCGAGGTCCTTGCCGACTCAAAAATGAGATATCCGCAGGTCCAGAAGCTGCTATATGGCCTACTCATCACAGTCCGGAAGCTGGTGCACTATTTCCAAGCACATCAAGTCACGGTGGTCACAGAGTTTCCACTCGGGGATGTCCTTCATAATCGTGAGGCCACTGGCCGAATCGCTAAATAGGCACTCGAGTTGATGGCGTTCGACATCACCTTCCAGCCACGGACAGCAATCAAATCTCAAGCTCTAGCCGACTTCGTGGCCGAGTGGACGGAAGTTCAACTCCCAACACCAACAGCAAAGCTAGAACACTGGACAATGTACTTCGACGGTTCTCTATGGATCGGCGGCGCCGGGGTAGGAGTCATATTGACGTCCCCCACAGGCGAAAAATTGAAGTACGTCCTACAAATCCACTTCCCGGCTTCCCACAACGTCGCCGAGTACGAGGCACTTGTTCACGGGCTCCGCATCGCCATATCACTCGGCATACGTCGACTAGTTGTGCACGGGGATTCTCAACTCGTGGTAAACCAAGTCATGAAAGACTGGACCTGTCTCGACGACACCATGGCGGCATACTGTCAGGAGGTCCACAAGTTGGAAAACAAGTTCGACGGGCTGGAAATCACACACGTTCTGCGTCAATACAACGACGCGGTAGACGAGCTGGCAAACATGGGATCCAAGCGAGAAGCAGTTCCAACAAGAATCTTCGTCGAGCAACTTATGGAGCCATCAGTCAAGAAGAAACCGGCGCCGGAGCAGCCGGGAGGCGAGCCTACCCCGGCCACAGATGAGGTACTGCACATATGTCAAGACTAGAGGACTCCTGTTGTCAAATTTCTCCTGGACGATGAACTCCCTGAAGACCGCAGTCAAGCCGAGCAGATAAAGCGTCAAAGCAAAAGCTTCCTACTAGTCGGAGAAGACCTGTACCGAAGAAGCGCATCCGGTGTCCTCATGCGCTGCGTCACCACCGAGGAGGGCAAGCAGATTCTGCACTCGATCCACTCGGGCATATGTGGCAACCATGCCGCATCCAGGACGTTAGTCGGAAAGGCTTACCGGCAGGGATTTTTCTGGCCCACAGCAGTAACAGACGCCAAAGACATCGTTCGCAAGTGCGAGGGTTGCCAGTTCTACGCAAGACAAACAAATCTCCCAGCCCAGGAACTCCAAACTATCCCCATTTCCTGGCCATTCGTAGTATGGGGGCTCGACATGGTCGGGCCTTTCAAGAAGGCTCCAGGAGGGTTTACACATTTATTCATCGCGGTGGACAAATTCACCAAATGGATTGAGGCTAAACCCGTTGCAACAATTACAGCGGCAAGAGCAAAGGACTTCATCATGAGTATATTATACCGGTTTGGGGTCCCTAACCGCATCATCACCGACAACGGTACTTAGTTCGCAGCCGGAGTGTTCCAAGACTTCTGCGACGATTTCGGCATCAAGATCTGCTACGCATCTGTGGCACACCCACGGAGCAACGGGCAGGTCGAACAAGCCAATGGTATGGTCTTACAAGGCATCAAGGCCAGGATATTTGACCGACTACAACCATATGCGGGCCGGTGGGTACAAGAACTCCCATCCGTTCTATGGTCTCTCAGAACCATGGTTAGTCAGGCAACAGGGCAGTCCCCTTTCTTTCTGGTCTACGGTGCCGAGGCTATGCTACCCACAGAGCTACAGTTCGGCTCTCCGCGAGTCCGGGCTTACTCAGAAGATGACTCCAACAATATCCGACTGGTCGAGTTAGATGAGCTGGAAGAAACAAGAGACACCGCAACCATCCAGTCGGCAAGGTATCTTCAAGGCCTACGTCGCTACCACAATCGCAATGTCCGTGGCTGCGCCTTTTTGGTCGGGGATCTCGTTCTGAGGAAAATACAAACCACCAAAGACAGGCACAAATTATCCCCAATCTAGGAAGGGCCGTTCATTATAGCCGAGGTTACGCGGCCAAGCGCCTACCGACTGAAGAGTGAAGACGGTGCTCTCATCAGCAACTCATGGAATATAGAACAGCTATGTCCTTTCTATACCTGAGTTTTATAACTTTCATGTGTACAATCTCTCTGACTCACTACGTCGCTTGTTCCAACCGAGTAGTGAGTCGGGGGCTGCATGTATATATGTGTTATGTCAATAACATACAAGCTATCATACCTCAGTTACGAAGCCTTACTATGGCTGTCACGTTTGCCCGAGTACAGCCCTTTGCTTCGAACGTTTTTATTAAGTTCTGACAGACTAACTCGGTGCAGACTACACGATCAAGTACGGCTAATGACGACTGAGTAGCAAGCTTGGCGGCATTGCACACATATTTACACATACTCTTTCATAACAGTTTATATATATCGACTACATAACATGTTACCCTTACAGACCCAGGTCTCGGGTAATTATCTTAGCAGTCGGCTTCGCCCGGGCGATCAACTCTAGCGCCTCCTCTGGCGTCGTCTCTTCGGCAAACCCCTCCCCGATGGCTTCAATATCTGCCCTTGGGTAGATGGACTTGGTCATCGCCAGGGTTTGGGCCACGCCGGCGACAACATGCTCATCCGAGTACTTTTTCAAGGCACTCGGTGCATCCTCAAGACGTGCCATTATCTGGGGGATCCTGCTACAGCTGGTCCCCACAGGGCGGGGATCTATCAGATCAAGGAGCCCTTTCACGGACCCGACAAGGGCCTCCCGTGACTTCCCGATCAATCTTATTTCCTCTGTGTAAAACCGATACTGGGCCTGGACGTTGGCTCTCGTGTCTGCCCAGGTCCACCGGCAAGTAAACTTGTCAGACTCGGCTACAGATGGAACGAATAATGGATTGGCTAAGATCACGGTCAGGACGAGGACTTACTTTCATAGTCGGCCTCCCACCTGGCCACGGTTTTCTCCAGTTCGGCCTTTTCCTCACTGAGCTTGACGACGGCCTCTTTCAACTCGGCCTTCTCCCGCTCGAGCTCGGTGTTGGCCTTTGTTAGGTCGGCCTTGACCTTCTCAAGCTCATGATATCATCAATCGTCTGACGCCTCCCCCTCTATGCCTTGCAGTAATGATTCCTCTGGAATTACGACCTTTACCACAACGGTGCCGTCCATGGATCAAATTATTTCGTGGATTGGATTTCACTTGCCTATCTATGGTTCCCTTGCGTGTGCTCGGGATAGGTGTTTTGTATAAATTTTTCGCCGTATTATTAAGTATTCTCCTTTAGTTTTTTTTCTCTATCTAGAAGTGGAATAGAATAACCCGGTTGAAGGGTAATGATCATACGTCTGTAATGCATTGTATGTCCCAGAATAGGGCCCATTCTTCTACCCTTTCCGGGTAGTCGATGGCTATTCACAGCTACTACCTTAACACCAAAGAAGAGTTCGACCCAATGCTTTATTTCTGTCTTAGTGAATCCCGATTCGACATTAAAAGTATATTGATTCTTTCCCAATAAACGAAGACTTTTTTCTGTAAATACTGCGTATTTGATTCCATCCATAAATCGACTTTCCCTCCTATGCTCTGAGTTCCAGTATCGATAAGAATTCGAGTTCTTATTGTTCTTATGTTATGGTATGAATATACCATACCAATTCGTTATGTATGGATGATGGATGAGATTCCATGGATAGAGAGCCAGTTCCAATAGACTTATGGAACGTTCCGGTTCGCGTGCATCCAGCAGGAATTGAACCCGCAAATTTACCAATTATGAGTTGGGCGCTTTAACCATTCAGCCATGGATGCTTAACAGGGATCATCGTACATCGTAAATAACCAATTTTCATATAGAAAGACATATCATAGAAAAATGAAATCGAAAATATTCGGAGATGGCAAATATTCGGAGATGACTATGAAAACACCTCTCTGGATCCTCGAATTGAAAGAGAGATTGAGAGGGATCAAGAATCCTAATTCTCGCTATTTGGAATGGATCCAATTCTATTGAGTCTGACTCATAGTGATCATTTCTCTTTAGCAAAGAATGACCTTGGTTATCAAAGGATTGAACAACCGGGATCCATTTACTTATGATACCTAGTTGACATTGATAACAAGGATCTAATGAATTATGAGTTTAATAGATCCTCTTTAGCAGAAAGACGTATATTCCTTGCTCATCACTTATTCCCAAACTTCGTATGGGGCTAATCGTTTTCATTTACCATCTCAGGGAAATCCTTTTCGTTCCGCTTAGCCCTATCGGGTATTTTAGTGATAGGTTCTATAGGAACTGGATGATCCTATTTGGTCAAATACCTAACGAAAAATTCCTATTTTCCTTTCATTAAGGTACGAGGGCTTCTTATTCCACAAGAAAAGAACGAAAGCACCTTTTCATTCTTTCATATACTGGGGGTTTTTACTTGGAAAAGACAATGTTCCATACTAAAGGATTCGGGTCCATAACCACGAGTTCCAGTGCACTAGATCTTGTAGCACTTAGCAACGAGGCCCTATGAATAGACATATAGAATTTTTGGTCGGGAAATTCGAATGAATCATTGAGTGAAAAGGAGCAAAGAATGACAAAAGACGAGACTCTACTAGTCTTCACTCTTGTGGTTTCCTCGGTTTCTGTTTTCTTATTCGGGATCTTGCTTTTCATGGTTCTCATCTCTGCAACTCGCGATTTTCGCGAGAGAACCAAATCCAAGTTGGTGAAGATCATGATTTGGGCTGGCATAGTAGTGATTACCTTTGCAATTGCGGTTCGAATCTATCCGATCTTTATCTTTTTGCTCAAAGAATGAATAAAACCCCTTGTCGAAGCCCTTTATGATAAGCTTCCCTGGATCTGGGAAGTTTCTCTTTCACGGTATTGGGATCGTTTGATCGATTTCCTTGATCGCTACTTATGGGCGTGCGCTCAAAGGATACAAACAGGGATTCGCAAACAAAAAGGGGAATTCGTAGTCACTTTTTCCTGTCGCGTAAAAAAAAGGCTTTACGCGAGAGCAATAGAGGTTGGGATACATCTATCTCTTCTGAGCAACCTCTTTTGGATTCTTAAGACCACCCTTGCAGTAGGATACCGTCTGCTTTGGGTTCTTTATTATATTATCTCCTTCGAGGGATTTTTAGGATCGTTCAGGCTATATTTAGTCTATTTTGGCTTTTACTGTCTCCTTTTCTCAGGGGGGTGGTTAAGGACCTCAGAAGATAGAGGAGAGCGCCAGGCGCAGATTTCCGGAATACTTCTACGGGGAATGCTCATTGAATGCGCATTCTCCATATTATGCCTTGAAGAGGACTCGAACCTCCACGCTCTTTAGCACGAGATTTTGAGTCTCGCGTGTCATTTTGTTCATTCGGGTTTGATTGTGTCATAGTTCTATAGTTGGAATTTGGTTTATCGTTGGATGAACTGCATTGCTGATATTGATCCCAAGAAAAAAACAGTAGGTACAGCTAGTCCGTGAACAGCCAGCCATCGCACTGTAAAAATAGGATAGGTTCGATCTATGGTCATTGAGGGCCTCCTAAAAGGATCTACTAAATTCATCGAGTTGTTCTAAAGAATCAAAACGGTCGGTTATTAACGGAATTCCTTGTCGGCTTTCTGTGAAATACTCGTTTGGCCGAGGACTTCCAAACACGTCATAAGCTAAATCCGTACTGACAAATAACCAACCCGCAATGAATAGGGAAGGTATAGTAATGCTATGAATAACCCAGTATCGAATACTGGTAATAATATCAGCAAAAGAACGTTCTCCCGTGCTTCCAGACATGCTGAGCTCCCCAAATTTTTGTACATTCAAAAAAGGAATTGATTCCGTAAAAGATGGGATCAACCAGTAAATAGAAAATTACTGATATTTCATCCTTGTGAGATTGTCAATTTTGTACCAAAGGTGTATTTTTAGTATACCAAATTAGTATAGCTATCCTTCCTATGGCACAGCAATCCTGTTTCGCTTGGTCTCGAAACAGAATTCTTTTTTTCTCTTCTTTGTTCCTTGTCTATAGGTAAGCTATATGTTATTCAAGGCATCAACAGAAAACCTCAATTTTGAGGGTCCTACTTAATTTTATTTTCATCGGCTTCGGAATAGTAGAATAATTCGGAATAGGGCTCAAGATCTTGGGAAAATCTAAGTTAATGATCAACAGGTTTGGATAAAGAATTTAGGAAAGATATTCTTATACTGACACAATACAAAGACAAGTAGATGCGAAAGCTATCCCTTCGAATCCAACCTTTCCCTTTAAGGAATTTAATTGGTTAGCATAATATAATATCTAATAAATAGAAAATAAAATAGTAGATAATCTGTTATGAAAGAGAGAAAACATTCTTTGAAGAATCAAGATTCGTAATCAATCCTTGCCTTGTTTACTAACTTTCTTGACCAAACTGCATTTATCTTTTATTCCAAAATTCCCCCTAAAATTCAATTTCATTTTAGGAATTTCCATCGCACTGTGTCAGAATAGATCTGCTTCTCTTTCTTCTTACGAACAGAATTGGCTTCTTATTTTTAATGGAATGAAATAAATATTCACGCTTTCTGACACAGAATCCCCTAGAAGGGTTAGGTACATAGGATATGGATAGTCTTTGCCAATGCGATAAAATAAAGTGACATCGTGTCTATTTTTCTTTGCTAAAGGGGTATTTCCATGGGTTTGCCTTGGTATCGTGTTCATACTGTCGTATTGAATGATCCGGGTCGATTGCTTTCGGTGCATATAATGCACACAGCTCTAGTTTCTGGTTGGGCTGGCTCGATGGCTTTATACGAATTAGCGGTTTTTGATCCCTCTGATCCTGTTCTGGATCCAATGTGGAGACAAGGTATGTTCGTCATTCCCTTCATGACTCGTTTAGGAATAACCAATTCGTGGGGTGGTTGGAGTATTTCAGGAGGAACTGTAACGAATCCGGGTATTTGGAGTTATGAAGGTGTGGCAGGGGCGCATATTGTGTTTTCTGGCTTGTGTTTCTTGGCAGCTATCTGGCATTGGGTATATTGGGACCTCGAAATATTCTGTGATGAGCGGACGGGAAAACCCTCTTTGGATTTGGCCAAGATCTTTGGAATTCATTTATTTCTTGCAGGGGTGGCTTGCTTTGGCTTTGGCGCATTTCATGTAACGGGTTTGTATGGTCCTGGGATATGGGTGTCCGATCCTTATGGACTAACTGGAAAAGTACAAGCTGTAAATCCGGCATGGGGTGCAGAAGGTTTTGATCCTTTTGTTCCGGGGGAATAGCTTCTCATCATATTGCTGCGGGTACATTGGGCATATTAGCGGGCCTATTCCATCTTAGTGTCCGTCCACCTCAACGTCTATACAAAGGATTACGTATGGGCAATATTGAAACTGTACTTTCCAGTAGTATCGCTGCTGTTTTTTTTGCAGCTTTCGTAGTTGCCGGAACTATGTGGTATGGGTCAGCAACTACCCCAATCGAATTGTTTGGGCCTACTCGTTATCAGTGGGATCAGGGATACTTTCAGCAAGAAATATATCAAAAGAGTTAGTGATGGGTTAGTCGAAAATCTCAGTTTATCAGAAGCTTGGTCTAAAATTCCGAAAAATTAGCCTTTTATGATTATATTGGTAATAATCCGGCAAAGGGGGGATTATTCAGAGCAGGCTCAATGGACAATGGGATGGAATAGCTGTTGGATGGTTAGGACATCCATCTTTAGAGATAAAGAAGGGCGTGAACTTTTTGTACGTCGTATGCCTACTTTTTTTGAAACATTTCCGGTTGTTTTGTAGATGAAGAGGAATTGTGAGAGCGGACGTTCCTTTTAGAAGAGCAGAATCCAAATATAGTGTTGAACAAGTAGGCGTAACGGTGGAGTTCTATGGTGGCGAACTTAATGGAGTAAGTTATTCTGATCCTGCTACTGTAAAAAAATATGCGAGGCGTTCCCAATTAGGGGAAATTTTGAATTAGATCGGGCTACTTTGAAATCAGATGGTGTTTTTCGCAGCAGTCCAAGGGGTTGGTTCACTTTTGGTCATGCTACCTTTGCTTTGCTCTTCTTTTTCGGACACATTTGGCATGGCGCTAGAACCTTGTTCCGAGATGTTTTTGCTGGTATTGATCCAGACTTGGATGCTCAAGTGGAATTTGGGACATTCCAAAAAGTCGGAGATCCAACTACAAGGAGACAGCCAGCCTGATGCCGCATTGCTTTGGTATCTTTCACCTCTCTTTTTTGATTTGACATGGGAAACATCTCCATCCCTTCTTTGACTCTTTTTCCTTCTTTATATGGGAAATGATCCCAAATGACAAATGAATAGGTGTGGAAGTTATAATTGTAAATAAACCACGATCGAATCTATGGAAGCATTGGTTTAATACGTTCCTTTTAGTTTCGACTTTAGGGATAATTTTTTTCGCTATCTTCTTCCGAGAACCACCTAAGGTTCCGACTAAAAAAGTGAAATATTTAATTGAAGTAAGAAGTCTCCCATCTGGGAGACTTCTTACTTCAATTAGTCCCCGTGTTCTTCGAATGGATCTCTTAATTGTTGAGAGGGTTGCCCAAACGCGGTATATAAGGCATACCAGTAAAGCTTACAAGTAAACCAGATATGGAGATGGCGACTAAAGTTGCTGTTTCCATTTTATAGAATTTCAAGATTACAGTGGATCTACGAAAAGATCGTGTATTTACAACTACAACGGAATAGTATACAAAGTCAACACAAATCATTAAATAGAATTTATGGCTACACAAACCGTTGAAGATAGTTCTAGACTGGACCAAGACGAACTCGCGTAGGTAATTTATTGAAACCCTTGAATTCGGAATATGGGAAAGTAGCTCCGGGTTGGGGGACTACTCCTTTTTATGGGGGTCGCAATGGCTTTATTCGCGGTATTCCTATCTATCATTTTAGAAATTTATAATTCTCCTGTTTTACTGGACGGAATTTTAATGAATTAGGTTTCTACTAACGAAAACTACGAAGTCATAAGTTTTTCCATCCAAAAGAGCCTTTCTACTTTAAGCTCTAGCATTTCTAGATATTCTGGTAGTTCGACCGTGGAATTTTTTGGTTTCGGTATCTCCTGGAATATGAGTGTGTGACTTGTTAGAATTTGCTCCTATTGATAATACATAGAAAGGGCCTGTTATCTCTATCAAGATGATTCTAATTCGTCGGATATTATTTATTCTAGTATCTGGAACACGAAATAGATAGAGTGGATCAAGAAAAAAAAAATGAAACTATGATTCATATTAACTATTCAGACCTCGCAACCAGACTGAAAAAAAAATTCAGTAGTTTAATAAAAATAAAAAGAAATTTTCTTCCTTCCAATTTTGTTTTGCCCAAAAGACAACTTTTTTTTTCTCGTCGATTTTGGTCGAAGTCATTTACACCGATCAATAAATGATCATCAAGCGGTTCTTATTCGAAGAACCCTTGCCTTCTTTGTTTAGCTTGAGATTCAATCATCGTGGCTTCTAGTATTGAATCTAAGGTTTTTATATTGAACTGATTCATAGGATCGCAAACAAAGATAATTTCTACCAAGAAAACTACTCAAATTTTTGCTTTATTTTATTTACTAGTAAAACAAGAGTAAATCTGCATTACGCACAAAAAAAAGAAATCCAAAAAATAGGGAAGAGAAAAATCAAGAGGCAACCCATGCTAATGATCAACATTTTGGGAAAGAAAGAAGAAAGATAGATGAGCCAACTTGAGATTTTTTGGCAATACCTTATTAATCATCACAAAGAAAAAATTTCTGGATTTTCTTATTTCATATCTTCAATGCAAATAATCGACCCAAGCCCAGTGGGCTGATGAGGTTTTGAACCTTTTTTTCTAATATCCGTTGAAACATTTTGTGTGTTTCTGCTTGAGCCGTACGAGATGAAATTCTCATATACTTGTGGTTCTCGGAGGTTTGGGGTTCGGGTTAGTTACCTATCTCAGTAAAGTATATGATTGGTTTGAGGAACGTAAGTTTCTAAGAGATTCAGGCATTGCAGAGTGAGTATCACTAGTAAATATGTTCCTCCTCATGTCAACATATTTTATTGTTGGATAGGGGATTACACTTACTTGTTTTCTAGTTACAAAGTTGGGGCTACCGGTTTTTGCTATGACTATTTTTACTATCGCCCAAACGTACAGATGGCTTTTTCCTCGTTCAATAACATATACCGAGGCAACTTTGTTGGTTAATCCGGACTAATCAGTTCATCGATGGTTCCCTTCCATTACGATGGTGAGACCGTAAATTCTGTGCATAAGCATTTGCCTTGAATTATCGCATGAAAGGCATAGATCCATCCAATTGCAAAATTTATGATTTAGCAGCAGGAAATTCTTTGTCCTTGAATCGGGGTTCAGGAAGAACAGGTTGTTCCAGCAGATAGCGTCAAGAATTCCTGACTATTGCATGGGAACAGATCATGTTAGAAGTATTTTTCCTTTCCAATATTTTTCTATTGGGGGTTCTCTCATTCCTTTTATGAGCATAATGATGCGATCGAGCTTTAATGAGTTCTAATATGCAGCGCAAAGCAGTTCCACTTTCCTCGGTACCAGAGAAGTGCATTGTTGGAACTGGATTGGAGACGCCAAACAGCTCTACGATGGAATCGAGGGTTTCTGTTATACTGCGAACCGCGCGAGGGAAAGATCATTTCTACTGATAGTTCACAAGATCCTTTTTTATCAAGTAGTGGGAAGACTATAAGTATTCCTTTAGTTACCCATCGGCGCTCTAAAACAAAAATACTTGTATGCAACCAAAAACCTCGGGTTACCGCGGGGTAAATCCATTAAAAAAGGACAAATTTTAGCGGAGGGGGGCTGCTACAGTTGGTGGGGAACTTGCTTTAGGAAAAAACGTATTAGTAGGCTTATATTGCCTTGGGAAGGTTACAATTTTGAAGACGCAGTATTAATTAGCGAACGTTTGGTATATGAGGATATTTATACTTCTTTTCACATCCAAAAATATGAAATTCAGACGGATACGACAAGCCAAGGCTCCGCTGAAAAAATCACTAAAGAAATACCACATCTAGAAGAAATTTACTCCGCAATTTGGACAGAATGGAGTTGTGAAGTTGGGGTCCTGGGTAGAAACAGGCGATATTTTTAGTAGGTAAATTAACGCCTCAGATAGCGAGCGAATCGTCCTATATCGCGGAAGCTGGATTATTACGGGCCATATTTGGTCTTGACGTATCCACTTCGAAAAGAAACTTCTCTCAAACTACCAATAGGTGGAAGAGACGGCGTGTTATCGATGTGAAATTGGACCAAGAGGGATCCCCTCGACATAATGGTTCGTGTATATATTTTACAAAAAACGCGAAATCAAAGTTTGGGATAAAGTAGCCGGAAGACACGGGAATAAGGGATCATTTCCAAAAATTTTGCCTAGGCAAGAGTATGCCCTATTTGCAAGATGGAACGCCTATTGAATATGGTTTTCATACCCTTAGGAGTACCCTCCCGAATGAATGTGGGACAAATATATTTGAAAGCTCGCTCGGATTAAGCAGGGGATCTGCTAAAAGAAACATTATAGAATAGCACCTTTGATGAGAGATATGAAGCAAGAGGCTTCAAGAAAACTTGTGTTTTCAGAATTATATGAAGCCAGTAAACAAACAGAAAAATCCGTGGTATTTGAACCCGAGTCACCCGGGAAAAAGCAGAATATTTGATGGGAAGAACAGGAGACCTCCTTATTGTGGTCGAACAGCCTGTTCTAATAGGGAAGTCCTATATCTTAAAATTAATTCATCAAGTTGATGAGAAAATCCACGCGGACGCTCTACGGAGGGCCCCTAATTCACTTGTTACATAATAACAACCCGTTAGAGGAAGAAGCCAAAGCAAGGGGGACAACGTAAGAATAGGAGAATGGAAGTTGGGCTTTAGAAGGATTTGGTGTTGCTCATATTTTACAAGAGATACTTACTTATAAATCAGATCATCTTATACGCTCGCCAAGCCAAAATACTTTAACGCTACGATCTGGGGAAACGAGTACCTAATCACGAGATCCTCCAGAATCTTTTCGTGTGCTCGGAGTTCCGAGAACTACGATCTTTTGAGCTCTAGAACTGAACCATTTCTTGTATCTCAGAAAGAACTTCCAGGGTTAATAGGGAAGAAGTTTGATCGGAATAAATAAAAATCTTTCTTCTTATTTCGTATTTTATGATTGACCAATATAAACATCAAACAACTTCAAATTGGACTCGATTTCCCCTCAACGAAATGGATAACCGGCTTAACATCCCATAATCTGCTCTTCAGGTAGCGAATTAACTGAGTTAAACCTCTAAAGAAAGAAAAAGGAGACGCCTGCATGATTTTTCAAATCTTTTCTACTTAGTAGTCTAAGTTTCTCGATGATGGATAATTAATTCGGTCCGTTGCGGTCGGACTCTATTATGGGTTTCTGCCACATTCAGGGTCTCTTAGATCTTTTCCCAATCTTGGATTAGGGAGAAGGAGAATTCGCGACTCCTGGTGGTTTCATTAGGGGCAGGCTCATGATCTTCATATCGATCTTATTATCCACCGTCTGCATCTATTCTTTCTTTAGCTAAACGGATGGAAGTGCCATCCAATTTGGCCTCTATATGAATGAATCAAATGAATCGAGGTGTTAAGCTTTTTTATCATTTCTGCATCGAGCTATTTCCACCTGGAGATGGGAAATGAGGGAAGGTCCACAATACCAGGATTTAGTCATATCCATTCGAGGGAATTTTGTAGGTTCATTAATCAGGCTTGGCCGAAGAACTTGAGAAGTTTTTCCACAATTAAAGATCCAGATCAGAAATTACATTTAATTATTTGGAAAGGGTACATTGCTAGAAACCTTGATAAAGGAAGGGAATGCTGTGTATGAATCACTCACGCTATTCTTCTGAATTATATGTATCCGCGCGATTAATTTTCGGTTTCGATGTGCAACAGCAAACCATTTCTATTGGAAATTCCTATAATGAATTCCTTAGGACTTTATAAATGGAATATACCGATATGTGATCATCAAATATTGCTAAGTCCCGGTATTACTCCTCGGCCGAATTAGACGATAAGGGAATTTCTATCTACACGGGACTATAATTCAGATTGGGGAGGAGATCGGATTAGCAATTGATAAAAAAGAAAGGATATAGGGCTCGCGTGAGTAGAAAACAAAAGATATCTATTCTGTTTACATCAGCTATGGTTCGATCTAAAAGAATTCTAGATATGTTTCCGTACCCTGAAATTTTCTTGTCTGTTCCAAATTGCTAAGGAGAAGAAGAGGATTGAGTCAAAAGAAAAAAGCTATTTTAGAGTTTTATCAACATTTTGCTTGTGTAGGCGGGGACCTGGTAATTTTCGGAATCTTATGTGAGGAATTACAAAAGAAATTTTTCAAAAAAATGTGAATTAGGAGGATTGGTCGACGAAATATGAATGAAGACTGAATCTTGATATATGCCTCAGACAGCACTTCTTGTTACCCGCACATGCGAGATGTATTGGCGCTACGGATCATTTGATGATGTAATTTGGAACGGGTGTACTTGGACGATGACGATATGAATCACTTGAAAAATAACGTATTCGTTCGGTTTGCGGATCTGTTACATAGATCAATTCGGACTGGCTCTTGGTCGTTTACAACATGCGGTTCAAAAAACTATCCGTAGAGTATTTCATCACGTCAATCGAAACCGACCCACAAATTTGGTATCCAACTTCAACCTCGATTTTATTAATAACTACTATGAGACGATTCTTTGTAATAACCTTTCTCAAGTTTTTGATCAAACCAATCCTTTGACAAAACTGTTCTGGGCGAAAACGTGAGTTGTTTGGGTCCTGGAGGGATTGACGGGGAGAATGCAAGTTTTCGGAGCCGAGATATCCATCCGGAGTCAACTATGGGCGTATTTGTCCAATTGACACGTCCGAAGGAATCAACGTTTGGACTTACTGGATCTTTAGCTATTCATGCGAGAATTGATCACTTGGTGGGGATCGTAAGATCCGTTTATGAAATATCTGAGAAGCAAACAAAAAAAAGAGAGACAGGTGGTTTTATCACCAAATAGAGATGAATATTATAATGAATGCCGAATCCTTTGCCGAGTAGCGTGTGAATCCCAACCCTTGGAACCACCTACAGCTCCAGGTGGCGAAGAGCCGACATCGAGGTGGCCAAACCTTCCCGTCGATGTGGACTCTTGGGGAAGATCAGCCTGTTATCCTAGAGTAACTTTTTATCCAGTTGAGCGACGGCCCTTCCACTCGCACCGTCGGATCACTAAGGCGACTTTCGTCTCTGCTCGACTGGGTGACGTCTTGCGTCAGCTCCTTCCTGCCTTTTGCACTCGAGGACCAATGTCGTCTGGGCCCGAGGAAGGACCTTTGCACGCCGTTACTTTTGGAGAGGCTACGCCCCATAGAACTGTCTATACCTAGACGTCCTTGGCCCGCGGGTCTGACACAGGTTAGTCCGAGCTCTTCCAGAGTGGATCTCACTGATGGCTCGGCCACCGGAAGGGGGCCTTCTTCGCTTCCCCTAAGCTCAGGAAAGGCCCAAAGCCAATCCCAGGGACAGTAAAGGCTTCCATAGGGTCTTTCTGTCCAGGTCAGGTAGTGCCGCATCTTCCGACATTGTCTATTCACCGAGTCTCTCTCCGAGACAGTGCCCCAGATCGTACGCTTTCGTGCGGGTCGGACTTAAACCGAAAGGATTTCCATACCTTAGGGACTGTTATAGTTACGGCGCCGTTCCTGGGGCTTCGGTCGCCGCTTCCCTGTCATAGTTCAACCACTTCCTTGACCTTCCGGCACGGGCAGGCGTCAGCCCTCATGGTCTTTAACGACTTTGCGGAGACCTGTGTTTTGGTAATCAGTCGCCCAGGCTGGTCACTGCGACCTTCCCTTTTGCCGAGGGGGCACCCCTTCTCCGAAGTTACGGGGCTATTTTGCCGAGTTCCTTAGAGAGAGTTGTCTCGCGCTCCCTAGGTATTCCTACCTACCACCTGTGTCAGTTTTCGGTACAGGTACTGCTTTGTTGAAGGCGTTCGAGCTTTTCCCTGGGAGTATGGCATGGGTTTACATACTTCAGCGCGTAGCGCTGGTATGAGCCTCGTGGAGAAGCAATGGCTAGTCCACGGGGCTCATACTTCAGCGCTGCAGCGCTTGGTACTCGGACGTCGGCTCGAGGCATTTTCTTCTACCCCTTCTTACCCTGATAAAGCAGGTCACCTTGTGTCCTTAAAACCTATACCATCTTTCGGCTACCTAGCTCCTCC
The DNA here is from genome assembly GCA_003991445.1 of Oryza meyeriana var. granulata. Classification (NCBI taxonomy): domain Eukaryota; kingdom Viridiplantae; phylum Streptophyta; class Magnoliopsida; order Poales; family Poaceae; genus Oryza; species Oryza meyeriana. Next base: position 2,203 of record RYFJ01002867.1, on the reverse strand, counting down.
GTCCTCCGTACCAACAGGGGTAGTACAGGAATTGAATGTTGTCCCTCGACTAGCCTTTTCGGCCTGATCTTAGGCCTGACTCACCCTCCGTGGACGAACCTTGCGGAGGAAACTTGGGTTTTTCGGGGCTTGGATTCTCACAATGTTTTCGTTACTCAAGCCGACATTCTCGCTTTCGCTTCGTCGACCCCTCGCTTTCGCGGTTGCTTCCCTCTCCAGGCGGACGCTCCCTCCGATGCATTTTTGCATCCCATCAGTTCGGCAGATCGGCTTAGACCGTTCATCTTCAGCGCAAGGCACTCGATCAGTGAGCCTATTACGCAGTCTTATAAGGGTGGGCTGCTTTTCTAGCAAAAATCCTGGCTGTCTTTGCACCCCCACCTCCTTTTCATGAGCGGTGCTCATTTAGGGGCCTTAGTGGTGCCGGGCTGTTTCCCTCTCGACGAACTGAAGCTTATCCACCATCCCGTCTCACTGGCCGAGCGCTGCCCTGTTATTTTTGGGTCATATCTAGTATTCAGAGTTTGCCTCGATTTTGGTACGCTCGCGAGCCCACCACCGGGAACAGTGCTTTACCCTAGATGTCCCGTCAACTGCTCGCCTCAACCGCATTTTTCGGGGAGAACCAGCTAGCTCTGGGTTCGAGTGGCATTTCACCCTAACCACAACTCATCCGCCTGATTTCTTCAACATCAGTTCGGTTCGGACCTTCTGCTTAGTTTCATCCAGCTTCACATCCTGGTCATGGATAGATCCCCAGGTTTGGTCCATAGCAGTGACATCCGCCTATGAAACTCCTTTCGTTACGGCTCCGGGTGGTTTCGTTTCCCTTAACCAAGCCACTGCCTATGGTTGCCGGCTCATTCTTCGACAGGCACGCGGTTAGAGGATACATTCCCGCTCCACTGCTTGGGAGCTTCAGCACGGTTTCACGTTCTATTTCACTACCACTGGGGGTTTCTTTTCACCTTTCCCTCCACGGTACTATTCGCTATCGGTCACCCGATGAGTATTTAGGCTTGCAAGGTGGTCTTGCTGATTCACACGGGATTCCACGTGCCCTTGCTACTCGGGGTCAGAGCGTAAGCTAGTGCTGCTTTCGGGCTAGACTGGAGACTTTAGCCATCTAGGGTGCGGCACTCAATCCGCTTCGCACTAGCAGCACAACGCTTGTAATTGCTCTCCACAACCCCCCGTTTTTCACGGTTAGGCTGCTCCCATTTCGCTCGCCGCTACTACGGGAATCGCTTTTTGCTTTCTTTTCTCTGGCTACTAAGATGTTTCAGTTCCAGGGTTGTCTCTTTGGCCTACTCATGGATTCCGCAGGCCAGTTAAAGGTTCGACCTATTTGGGATACTCCGGATCTATGCTTTATTTTCACTCCCCGAAGCATTTCGTCGCTTCTATGCCCTTCCGTCTCTGGGTACTAGGTAATCCCCGCAGCCTTTCTCTTTTTGAACTCGCCATTAACGTTAAGCTATGCCTCTAAGGTGCTACTAATGGAAAAAGGGATTTATCAACGTCCATGAATGCGAATCAAGATCGAACTGCGGAGTTGGCAAATTCGGTGCTTATCATAGTATCCGTAAGTTCACGGGCTTGGAGATAAGTCGGACTCGAACCGCTGGCATCCGGCCCAGGGTAACCACCGCCCTCTCAGGCTCCGACGGGTCTCCCATAGAGGCCAACGATAGACAATAACTCCCCCCGAACACAGCTTACAACTTTCATCGTACTGTGGCTCTCGCAAAAGAGCAACTCTTCTCAAAATCTCAAACAAAGCGTGCTGAGTTGGAATCCCATTCTAAGATTCTTTGTTCCGGGGAATCCAGCTACAGGAAACCAGGAACGGGGCTTCTCCCCTTTTTCGCAGAACTCTTTGATCTTAAACTTTAAGAAATGCTGGTTTTAAGAAACGAGTGATTGCCCCTTCTCCGCCCTTACTGCCCAATCCGGAGACGGACAGCTAATGTTTCCACTTATTGAACAGGGTCTATGGTCGGTCCGTGACCCTGGACGGCCGAAGGCGTCCTTGGGGTGATCTCGTAGTTCCTACGGGGTGGAGATAATGGGGTCCCGGTCCATGGATTTTCCTTCCTTTTGGCCAATTTCGCTCAAGGGTTGAAGGGAGATTTAGTGCATCAAGCTATTCGCAAGGGCCAACTTGATCCCTCTTCCCAAGGGATCCCAGATGAGGGAAGCG
>RYFJ01002866.1:0-98656 GCA_003991445.1 Oryza meyeriana var. granulata | reverse complement strand
AAAAGAAGAGAGATGCAAAAAACGGAAAAAAAGTAAATGCGCAGCTTATACACCTATTAGGTGTAAGCGGCTGTGGCACTAGCAAGGCCGAGTGAGGAGATGTTTATCAGAAAGCGACTTAGCTGTTCGATATTTGGGAGTGGGGATGCCATCCTCGTGTTTGAGCTTGTGAGCCCCCGAGCATGTCACTTGTTGTTCTGATAATCCTCAGTTGTTGAAGGTCGAAGGCGTTGTGACCGACTGCCACAATGGAGCCGTCTGACTTGCGTTTGCGATTCCCAGCTTTAGTCGGGACCGCGTTGTCGGTGTCGTCCCGTTTCTCTTCTGTCAGGGTGACTTGTCATCGAGGGTCTCGGCACAGCGTGGGCCGAGTCGGCGTACTTGTTTGCCATGTCGAATAGGGCCTTGACAGAGTTGGGAGGCTTCCCGTGAATTTGTCGATGAACGAGGTGTCTTGACTCCTTTTCGAAAGGCGGCGATGACGACCCATCCTTGACGTTTGGGATTGAGTTCTTCTCTCAGAAAACCTCTGATGAAGTCACGAAGAGACTCGTTCTTCCTTTGATGCAACTGATATAAGTCGTTACTCGGAAGATGGCCTCTCGTATGTTCCCTGGAAGTTGGCGATGAAGCGTTTCCGGAGTTCTCCCCAGGAGTCGATTGATTGCTTGGGAAGTCCTACTAGCCATGTCCTCGCTGAGTCGGCTAAGCGACTGGGAGGTAGTTAGCCATGACTTTCTGATTTCCCCAGCTGCTCGAATCGCCAGAGTGTAGACCGTGAGCCAGGACTCGGGATTAGTCTTGCCGTCGTATTTGTTGATGCCTGTAGGCTTGAAACTTGACGGCCAGTCGACTTGTTGTAGCTCCTGAGTGAAGGCCGGTACTCCGTCGTCTTCATGAGGACTCCGACCTCGACTACGGCGGCGAAACCGCTCGTAGTGGAGGCCGAATTGCTCGTTCTCGTCTTCCAGTTGGCGTTGCTCGTCTTCTTCTCGTTTGCGGCGCCGAGCATTAATGTCTTGCTGAAGGTCGCGCCGCAGTCGGTCTCGGAGGTCCTGGCTGTCCCGACGTCGCTTCGACGTTGCCGGTTGTTGTGGTTGCCGAGTGACGTCTGGCTTGACTCCGCGTGCTGCCGACTAGAGCCGGCCGCTCGACGTCGCTTTGAGGTGGATGAGACTGCCGCTGGGGAAGTTGATTGACTGGTCAGTACGAGTGTGTTGCCCGACTGTTGGTGCTGCTGAACATGCGGCAGCGGTAAGCATGGCTTTTATCCTTGCGATCGTCGGGTGGCCTGGTGATCAGGCCCGACCTGGACCGTGTCCAGATTAGGGTTACGGCTGCCACGACGTTCTGCTTGTGGCGTGACGAAGACGTTGTGGTCGCCGACTTTTTGTTTGGAGGGTTTGTTGCTGAGCGGTTCGCCCAGCCCTGCGTAGGCGTCGTTGTGGGCGTGCAGGCGTCTTGTTTCTTCCTCCTGTTGTTCTCGCAGACGGCAGGCCTCCTCCTCTTGTTTTTCGTGTAGTTCGGCGTGATTCCTGAGTAGGAGTAGAGCCTTTGGATGCCATGAAGAATTTCTCGTGGCGGAGTGAAGCTTGCCGAGCTGGTATCCGACTTGGAGTCGGAATCCGACTGGGAGTCGTAGTCCGAACTGAGAGTCGTAGTCAGAATAGTTTGATGGGGTGATTGTAACTCCGACCTCCCTAGATCCATCTCAAGCGGCTCGGAGCCGTATCCGAGTCGAATTCCAGGGATCGGGTTTGCCGCGTCGGATGTAGATTGTAGATATCCGCGGCGTCGCCGAGTCCGAACGGGAAGTTGACGATCTCTTCCCTTCTCGGCCCGATCTCGGCTGCTCAGAACCGAGTCCGAGTCGAAACACTGGAAGGAAGAGTTGTCCCTGGACTCGGGCGTATTGGAGATCGCCGCAGCATGTCGTCGAAGATTGCCGCAGCGTCTGTGGGCTGACTGGCGCTGGAGTCAGCTGGTTCCTCGGCCGTTGGATCGGGTCCGTGTCGGCCGGGGGTGAGATTGCCGATCTGATCGGCGACGAAGTCAAGGCTTCTGAATGCGATTGTATCTCCGGGGGGAGTTTGCCGCCGTCGACTTCGTTGCTGGATCCATCGAAGCTTGTAGATGTAGATCGCGCCGAGTCCCCTACCTGGCGCGCCAACTGTCGATGTTTTACCACCGGCAATAAATATATGGGGCTGACTCGGCGGATGGAAACTCGGTGGATTGCAAAGGAACACAGAAGATTTTATACTGGTTTCAGGCCCTCGATGTGAGGTAATAACCCTACGTCAGTTTATATGTATTCCTTTGAGGATATACGGTGGTAGTTCTGATGAACTGTATGGCCGTGTGCTTCTATGAGCTCTTCTGCCCTCATGGGGCGCCCTGCCTCCCCTTATATACTGGGGGACCAAGGTTACAAGGTAGGAGTCCCCATCGGATTACGACTAGGAGATCTCCCCTTAGAGATATAACGTACCCGACTAGGACTGTATATTCCTTTCTATACAAGGCGAAGTCTGCCGAATCTAGCCATATCTCTAATTACAAGGCTAGGCCCATCCTCTATCCGAGTGGCCCATATGCTTGTCATGAGGTACCCGGGGCCCATGGCACCCACACTCATCGGCTCCTGTTGGTAGCACCAGCGCTATAATTTCAACTCAGCCTGCGGGCGGCCCACATGGAGCATGCTACTGTAGGAACTCATATCTGTTGTGGCTGCTACCAAATAAGCCGGCCTGAGCCGTCCTATCCGGCATAGCTCTATAGAAGTATCATCCATCGCCTATCAGGATGAGTTTTTTGGTGTTGATAACCGCAATCAGCCAGAGAAATCCTTATTCGCAAGCCTTTCCGACTTATGTTCTGGATGCAGCCTGGTTGCCACAGGTGCCCGAGCAGGTATGTTGCAGGATCTGCTTGCCCTCCTCAGGTGTGACGCAGTGCATGAGAACTCCGGATGCGCTTTGACGATGTAAGTCTTCTCTGACTTCAGAAGAGCCGAGCAGGGTACCCGAACCTTGCATTAGCATAGGATTCGGCTAGCGACCCTCATGGGGCATACCCTACCCAACAGAGCTATGACCAAATAAGGTACCCGAACCTAGCAGTAGCGTAGGATTCGGCTGGCGACCCTCATGGGGCGTACCCTACTTAGCCGAGTAGTACACAGCCCCGACTGGCGCTGGAGGTCGATTATTAGCTCGCATGGAGCGTAGCCGGGCTCGCATGGAGCGTAGCCGGGGAAGATGACATCCCGACTGGTGCAAGTACTCGGTCAGTAGCCCTCATGGAGCATCCCGAGTGTATTTTGGCAGACTTGTCCAGCCCCCGAGCGTAGGAGATAGGCTCGCAGCCCTGAGTTCCTGTCACGCATATCCGGAGCTGGGCCTGTTCGGTATTTGGGAGTGGGGATGCCATCCTCGTGTTTGAGCTTGTGAGCCCCCGAGCATGTCACTTGTTGTTCTGATAATCTTCAGCTGTTGAAGGTCGAAGGCGGTTGTGACCGACTGCCACAATGGAGCCGTCTGACTTGCGTTTGCGATTCCAAGCTTTAGTCGGGACCGCGTCGTCGGTGTCGTCCCGTTTCTTCTGTCAGGGTGACTTGTCATCGAGGGCCTCGGCAACAGCGTGGGCCGAGTCGGCGTACTTGTTTGCCATGTCGAATAGGGCCTTGACAGATTTGGGAGGCTTCCGTGTGAATTTGTCGATGAACGAGGTGTCTTTGACTCCTTTTTGAAAGGCAGCGATGACGACCTCATCCTTGATGTTTGGGATTGAATTTTTCTTCTCAGAGAACCTCTTGATGAAGTCACGAAGAGACTCGTTCTTCCTTTGATGCAACTGATATAAGTCGTACTCGGAAGATGGCCTCTCGTATGTTCCCTGGAAGTTGGCGATGAAGCGTTCCCGGAGTTCTCCCCATGAGTCGATTGATTGCTTGGGAAGTCCTGTTAGCCATATCCTCGCTGAGTCGGCTAAAGCGACTGGGAGGTAGTTAGCCATGACTTTCTGATTTCCCCCAGCTGCTCGAATCGCCAGAGTGTAGACCGTGAGCCAGGACTCGGGATTGGTCTTGCCATCGTATTTGTTGATGCCTGTAGGCTTGAAACTCGACGGCCAGTCGACCTGTTGTAGCTCCTGGGTGAAGGCCGGTATGCCTTCGTCTTCATGAGGACTCCGACCCCGACTACGGCGGCGAAACCGCTCGTAGTGGAGGCCGAAATGCTCGTTCTCGTCTTCCAGTTGGCGTTGCTCGTCTTCTTCTCGTTTGCGGCGCCGAGCATTAACGTCTTGCTGAAGGTCGTGCCGCAGTCGGTCTCGGAGGTCCTGGTTGTCCCGACGGTCGCTTCGACGTTGCCGGTTGTTGTGGTTGCCGAGTGACGTCTGGCTTGACTCCGCGTGCTGCCGACTAGAGCCGGCCGCTCGACGTCGCTTTGAGGTGGATTAGACTGCCGCTGGGGAAGTTGACCGACTGGTCAGTACGAGTGTGTTGCCCGACTGTTGGTGCTGCTGACATGCGGCAGCGGTAAGCATGGCTTTTATCCTTGCGATCATCGGGGTGGCCTGGTGATCAGGCCCAACCTGGACCGTGTCCAGTAGGGTTACGGCGGCCACGATGTTCTGCTGTGGCGTGACGAAGACGTTGTGGTCGCCGACTTTTGTTTGGAGGGTTTGTTGCTGAGCGGTTCGCCCAGCCCTGCGTAGGCCGTTGTTGCGGGCGTGCAGGCGTCTTGCTTCTTCCTCCTGTTGTTCTCGCAGTCGGCAGACCTCCTCCTCTTGCTGTTCGCGTAGTCGGCGTGATTCCTGAGTAGGAGTAGAGCCTTTGGATGCCATGAAGATTTCTCGTGGCGGAGAGAAGCGTGCCGAGCTGCTATCCGACTTAGAGTCGTAGTCCGACTGGAAGTCGGAGTCCGACTTCGAGTCGAAGTCGGGATGGTTGATGGGGATGAGTGTAACTCCGACCTCCCTAGATCCGATCTCGAGCGGCTCGGGGCCGTATCCGAGTCGAACTCCAGGGGATTGGGTTTGCCGCGTCGGATGTAGACTGTAGATATCCGCGGCGTCTCCGAGTCCGAACGGGAAATTGACGATCTCTTCCCTTCTCGGCCCGATCTCGGCCGGCTCGAAACCGAGTCCGAGTCGAACACTGAAAGGAAGAGTTGTCCCTGGGCTCGGGCGTATAGGAGATCGCCGCAGCATGTCGTCGAAGATTGCCGCAGCGTCATGTGGGCCGACTAGCGCGGAGTCGGCTGGTTCCTCGGCCGGTTGGATCGGGTCCGTGTCAGCCAAGGTGAGATTGCCGAACATGTCGGCGGCGAAGTCGAGGCTTCCGAATGAGATTGTATCTTCGGGAGAGAATTTGCCGCCGTCGACTCCGGTTGTTGGATCCATCGAGCTTGTAGATGTAGATCGCGCCGAAGCCCCTACCTGGCGCGCCAACTGTCGATGTTTTACACCGGTAATAAATATATGGGGCTAGTCGGCGGATGTAAACTCGGTGAATTGCAAAGGAACACAAGGAGATTTTATACTGGTTCAGGCCCTCAATGTGAGGTAATACCCTACGTCCAGTTTATATGTATTCCTTTGAGGATATACGGTGGTGGTTCTAATGAACTTGTGTGCACCTACCCTCATGGGGCGCCCTGCCTCCCCTTATATACTGGGGGACAGGGTTACAAGGTAGGAGTCCCCATCGGATTACGACTAGGAGATCTCCCCTTAGAGATATAACGCACCCGACTAGGACTGTATATTCCTTTCTATACAAGGCGAAGTCCGCCGAATCTAGCTATATCTCTAATTACAAGGCTAGGCCCATCCTCTGTCCGAGTGGCCCATATGCTTGTCATGAGGTACCCGGGGCCCATGGCACCCACAGTAGCACCCTGACAGATTCTGGACGCTGACTTGTTCAGACGATTCCTGTTGACTCAGAAGGAATTTTGACGTAAGACCAGATCCATTAGAAAGGTGGTGTCGTTAGCTTTCCGTACATATCTTGAAGTCGAAAACAGAGTCCGGATGTGATCTGGGCGACCAATTTAGTGCAGACTGCTCCTGGAATCCGACATGGACTCGAGCTCGATATGAATTGGGCCTCCAACTTGACTTGAACGCCTTTGTTGGCCTTGTCCACCTCCTAGCCTCTCTCCAAATGCTTCTTAGTCCTCTCCAAGGTTCCTAATCATAATTAAATCATTAGGTAATAATCTATTCTCAAAGTCACCAAAAGAACAACTTAGAAACGAATTCACCTGGAGATTCAATTGTCGTGCCCGAGCTCTAGTAATTGGCCCTTGCATAACAACTTAAGGATTATTGTAAGTATCCAAAGGAGTGATGTCCTCATCATCCTCCCCCTCTTGAAGTGGAGTCGTCCTCGTCTCAAGCTCATCTTCTTCTTCCAAATATGATTTCAAATCTAAAATGTTAAAGGTGGGACTAACCCCAAACTCAGGAGGCAACTCAAGTTTATATGCATTATCGTTGATTTTCTCAATTATTTTATAAGGACCAGCAGCCCTAGGTATCAATTTAGATTTTCTAAGCTCTAGAAATCTATCTTTTCTCAAGTGTAACAACACTAAATCACCCGGTTCAAGAGTAACTTCCTTTCTACCTTTACTACCAGCAATTCTATACTTTTCAATATTTTCTTTAGTTGTTTCATGCATTTTCAAAATAAAATCAGCATGTTGTGTAGCATTATTATGTGTCCACTCAGTAGTAGGTAAAGGCAAAAGATCAATAGGAGCATGGGGATTAAATCCATACACTACCTGGAAAGAACTTATCTTGCTGGTGGAGTGTTCTGTCCGATTGTATACAAATTCAACATGTGGCAAACACTCTTCCCACATCTTCAAATTCCTTTTTAAAATAGCTCGCAACATAGTAGACAATATTCTATTCACGACCTTGGTCTATCCATCAGTTTGTGGGTGACATGTTGTAGAAAATAGCAGCTTTGTACCTAATTTATTCCAAAGTGTACGCCAAAAATGACTCAAGAATTTAGTGTCACGATATGAAACAATAGTAGAAGGCATACCATGTAAGCAAACAATCTCTTTGAAAAAGAGATCAGCAACATGAACGGTATCATCACTTTTATGACAAGGAATAAAGTGTGCCATCTTAGAAAATAGATCCACTACAACAAAAATGCTATCCCTCCCCCTCTTTGTCCTTGGCAATCCCAAAACAAAATTCATAGATATGTTTGCCCAAAAAATTGAACAAATAAGAAGAGGTATATACAAACCATGTGGATTCAAACGAGACTTAGCTTTTTGAGATGTGGTACAGTGAGCCATGAAACGCTCTACATCTCGCCTCATCTTTGGCCAAAATAAGTGTGTGGCCAAAACATCCTCCGTCTTCTTAGCGCCAAAATGACCCATCAAACCTCCTCCATGAGCCTCCTGCAGCAACAAAAGACAAACGGATCCAACTAGAATGCATCGGCGGTTAGCTCTAAACAAGAATCCATCATTAAGCATAAATTTATTCCATGTACGTCCCTCTTTACAATTCAAGAACACGTCTTTAAAATCAATATCAAGTTCATATTGTCCCTTAATCGATTCAAGCCTAAATATACAACAATCAAGTTGAGATAACATGGTATAGCGTCTAGACAAAGCATCAGCAATCACATTATCCTTCTATTTCTTATGTTTGATGATGTAAGGAAAAGATTCAATAAATTCTACCCATTTAGCATGTCTTTTATTCAATTTTTCTTGACTTCTAATATGTTTCAGAGACTCATGATCGGAATGTATAATAAATTCCTTCAGCCATAAATAATGTTGCCAAGTCTCTAATGTTCGAACCAAAGCATACAATTCTTTATCATAGGTTGAATAGTTCAAACTAGGCCCTGACAACTTCTCACTAAAGTATGCAACAGGCTTAGCCTCTTGAATAAGAACACATCCAATCCCAATTCTACTTGCATCACATTCAAGTTCGAAAACCTTAACAAACTCAAGGAGTTGGAATAACGGTGCATGAGTCAACTTCTCTTTGAGCAAATTGAAAGCGTCTTCTTGTGCTTGTCCCCATCGAAATGGAACACCTTTTCTTCTTAGCTCATTCATGGGTGCGGCAATGGTGCTGAAATCTCTCACAAAGCAACGGTAGAATCCAGCTAGACCTAGAAAACTCCGCACCTATGTAACCGATTTAGGAGTCAACCAACTCTTGATCACTTCAATCTTGGTCTCATCAACTTCAATTCCCTGTGAAGTCACAACATAACCAAGGAACGAAACTCATTCCATGCAAAAAGCGCACTTCTCAAGATTACCGAACAAGCGTGCATCTCTCAAAGCAATAAAGACAGCATGTAAATATTCCTTATGTTCATCTAAAGACTTGCTATAAATCAATATATCATCAAAATAAACCACCACAAATCTACCAATGAAAGTGCGTAAAACTTCATTCATGAGTGGAATAAAAGTAGAAGGGGCATTTGTTAAACCAAAAGGCATAACTAACCACTCATATAAACCAAATTTTGTTTTAAATGCAGTCTTCCATTCATCACCTAATTTCATTCTAATTTGGTGGTATCTACTATGCAAGTCTACTTTAGAGAACACAACAGAGCCACTTAATTCATCTAGCATATTATCTAACCTAGGAATAGGATGACGATATCTAATAGTTATGTTGTTAATGGCTCTACAATCCACACACATGTGCCATGACCCATCTTTCTTAGGCACCAAAATAACAGGAATAGCACAAAGACTAAGACTCTCACGTACATACCCTTTTTTAAGCAAGTCTTGCACTTGACGCAGAATTTCCTTAGTCTCTTCGGGATTGGTCCTGTATGGTGCATGGTTTGGCAACGCAGCTCCCGGTATCAAATCAATTTGATGCTCAATTCCTCTCATAGGTGGCTGCCCCGGGGGTATTTCACTTGGAAATACATCAACAAACTCCTGCAAAAGGTTAGCAATTGAACGTGGCAAAGATAGAGGCAAATCCTCAAGTGTAAAGAAAGTATCTTTGCAAATCAAAGCATAGCAAATAAACTCATGTGCAATTAACTCAGAAATTTCAGATTTAGTAGCTAACATGGAAGCACCTTTCAACCTAAGTGTATCGTTCCTAGCATGTGGGTCCTTTTTCTCCTTCTTTGGTGGAAAAACATCTTTAGCTACTTGCTAATTTTCAGACTTAGGGCCTGTTTGGTAGAGCTCCAGATTTTATGATTCTGATCTTGCGATTCTGATTCTTATGGAGATTTTGTGAATTCTTATAGAGATTTTCAATTTTCGTTCGTTGGATTCTCACGAGAAGCCACATTTTGCCTGATTCTCCATTCATATGTAAAATTAAGAATCACAGCGAATCGATTCGGCTGAGAATCGGGGGGATTTTTTGCCCGTTTGGCTCAGCTCCAATTGATCCGATTGAGAATCATCCCCGAGAATCCCTACCAAACGCGCCCTTAGATTCATTTAATCTCCTCTCATTTTCAGCACGTGCTACATCGTCTTTCAGAATTTCAGCAGGAGTCATTGGTAGCAACTCCATCTTCTTACCATTGTGTGTGAAGGTGTAAGTGTTAGTTCTACCAAGGTGCAACACATCTCTATCATATTCCCAAGGCCTACCCAACAGCAAAGAACATGCTTGATAGGCACAACATCAAAATTTGTACTATCATGGTAATTTCCAATGGAAAATTGCACCCTCACAACTTTGCTTACCTTTAACTTACCACAAGAGTTGAACCATTGGATGTAGTAAGGCCGTGGATGTGGTTGTGTTGGCAAACCAATCTTCTCAACCAAATCAGAACTAACAAGATTGCTACAACTCCCACTATCAATGACAACATGGCATGCCTTATTATTGACCACAAACCTAGATTGGAACAAGTTATGGCGCTAATTTTGCTCCGCCTTCTCCATTTCAGCACTTAGCACCCGTTGTGCTACAACGCTTAAGTACTTGCTTCTATCAGCAGCACCTATTTTCTCCACACCGTCATTGCTGTAGTCTTCATCTCCTGTTTGGTTAGTGGCATCTACTAATTCTTCTTCAACATCACTAGCACCAGTGTAGCCACCATTATTTGTAGCAATGAGAACTCTCTAGTCAGGCAATCACGTTGCACATGCCCCATCCCTTTGCATTTGAAGCATTGGATATCTTTTGTTCACCCCGTGGAAGCAACCAATGATGCACTTTTTACGGGTGCCTACGAACGAACAGATTTACTCACCTCGGTAGCACGGGATGTTGGCGCCGATGCCTCTGATCGCGCCCGATTGGTGGAGGGTGTAGAAGTCCGGATAGTGGTGGGGGTACTTTTTCTGGGCCCAAAGGGAGGCCTCGATGTAGACGTGATGCCCCAATTGTTCCTTTTCATTGGTTGCCTTCCCTGCAATTCATGTTCAGCTAACATAGCTAGATGGAACAACTAGTTAATAGAATTGTATTCTTTATAGGCAATTATGTTCTGAATTTCACGTTTCAATCCCCCATAGAACTGAGCCATCTCATCCTCCTGTACCTCACAACGCAACATGCCTATTTGTAGTTCTTGAAAGTATTCTTCTACAGACTTATCACCTTGGTCTAAGCGTTGCGATTTTTTTTGCAAATCTCGTTTGAAGGATGGAGGAATAAATCTACCCCGCATAGCTCACTTTAGTCTATCCCATGTGTCAGGTTCTAGGCTAGATTTAACTAGTTCACTCCACCAAATAATAGCAAAGTCCTTGAACTCACTAGTTGCTTGCCTAACCCTATGAATTTCAGGAACTAGATGGGAATTAAATTTCTGCTCTACTATCATTCCCAATCTTAATAAGCCTTAGGGTCATATTTTCCAGAAAAGGAAGGCAAGGTAAATTTGACTTTAGCAAAAGGATCATCATTACCTCGCCCTTGGTGGCAGTTACCTCCCATACCTTGCCGGTTGAATCGCAGCCGTTGTCGTAGGCACTCGTCATGAAATGTAGCACGTGCGTCACTATTGTTGGCTTCCTCTTCTTCATTACCTCCATCATCATCAACAAGTGGTGGTGTTGGGTGACGGTTTGCTGCCAATTGCTCGACGTGGTTAGTGAGGGTGGTAATGCTCCCCACTATAGCCTGGAGGTCTTTCCGCATAGCATTCATGGTAGCTCCATTTCCTCAATCTTCTGATCCAGCTTAGTGATCTCCTCTTTTGAAGCACAATCAGTGAAATCATTCACCTCACCTCCTGCCATGATTAGTAGAAAATAGAAAACAAACAGCACAAAAGTATGATCCCTATCAACTACTAGTCGATAGAACACACTCTCCAGTGTCTTACCTTGCTCTTATAAAAATCATACCAATTGAAGCAAGCGGTACGACTCGGAGAGGTGGGATGTTTGACGACGGCAGGGGTGCAATTGCGAGGATCAACCTGTACTGACCAGAAGTGTGTGGATCTCGGAAGGCAGTGTATTGTAGCAAGGGTTAGCAAAATTCAATAACAGAATAGCAAAGCTGAATAAGAAGCCCAAATACTTGTCATAATCGTTGGCCGAGACACGTCCCTAGGACTAGTATAAGCAAGCAAGAGTAAGGAACAAAGGAAACTAGGACACAAAACTATAGATACACAAGACCCAGAACGGAGAACCACACACTCTCCCATTCTCTCTATCTTTTCTTTTTTTCTCTCTCTTCTCTTTCTTCCTTTTTTTTGATAATTTTTTCTCAACTAGGAGTACACAAGAAGCAACCACAAAAATTGGCAGCTCGATATGATACATGGAGTGGCCCTGGAAAAACAAGCAAGAGCTCTGAAAAACGTGCAGGAACTTCGGGGCTCAAAAACTCAGTTTTGCAGGCCAAATTTTGTGATTTTAGATCGGCCAAACCCGACAAAAGTTTTGGGAGAAGCGGATGTAAAATTTTCTGTAGATGTCCACAGATATAAAATTTGCCCGATTTTGAGTCCGTATACAAAAGTTATGGCCATTTTACGAAAGGAGACACAGAACAGGTCTCTCTGCCACACAACTCGTATATTCGACTAGGGCAAAAATTTGAAGATAGGTTAAGCGCGGCTGACAAGGAGGCTAGTGATGCAGGGCGATTGACACAAGGTGGCTTGCGACCTATCTACACGGTTTGCAAAGTGGGTTATTAGCACAAGGCGGTTGCAAAACGAAACCGAGTAGAATCCAATCTCTCAAGGTAGGCTCTCGTGCAACACAACTGCTCGAACTAGATACCATGAACGCGATTCTAAACCAGTGACCAGACTCGATCTAGGACTCAAACTCAACAAAACAAAGCTGAAATTAAATTTGCGAAGGCATAAAGGGGTCTGGACAGTGGAAAACAAGGACTATGATGAGTACGATGCTTTTTTTTTGTTTTTTTGGACTCTAGGTAAAAGAAACAAAGATGGATAGATGGGAACAGATAATACCTATTGGGCAACCTGTGCTTTGATACCACTTGATGCGAGACTATGTGTCCGACCTTCCGATAGGTTCGATTTGGCGACGTGTGGACGTTCACGTTTTGAGGCTTTCGATCAGTGGATCATCACCTCGCGTTCGATACACCCACGTGTCTTGTCGTTATCGGTCATGCTCTCACACAATTGACCTAACCACGAAGGTTTTGCTCCTACAAAAAATTGAAGAAATTTGCAAGAACAAAAAAAACACAACCTGAATTACAGATGGATGTTTAGCACACAAAGTTGGGGTTCCACAAACTGATCTAGACGGCGAAACTGCAATGGCATAATAATCTAAGCAAAACCCAACCCTAACTCAATGACTTTTACTGAATATATAGAGTCTACGGTTGGCCAAGGACCCCTAGACACGTCCCTAATTGACTTTGACACGAAACAAGACCCAACGGCCCAAAAGACGGTGGCGTAGCACCCTGACAGATTCTGGATGCTGAATTGTTTGGACAATTCGTGTTGACTAAGAAGGAATTTTGACGTGTGACTAGATTCATTAGAAAGGTGGTCTCGTTAGCTTTCCGTACATATCTTGAACGTCAAAAATGAAGTCTGGATGTGATCTGGGCGACTAATTTAGTGCGGAGTGCTCCTGGAATCCGAGATGGACTCGAGCTCGATATGAATTGGGCTTCCAACTTGACTTGAATGCCTTTGCTGGCCTTGTCCGCCTCCTAGCCTCTCTCCAAATGCTTCCTGGTCCTCTCCAAGGTTCCTAATCATAATTAAATCATTAGGTAGCAATCTATTCTCAAAGTCACCAAAAGAAGAACTTAATAACGAGTTCACCTGGAGATTCAATTGTCGTGCCTGAGCTCTAGTAATTGGCCCTTGTATAACAACTTGAGGATTGTTGTAAGTATCCAAAGGAGTGATGTCCTCATTACACAGTACGGAGAAGAGGCCAAACCCTAAATTGTTTTCACGTATGTTACGTGGAGGTGGCAGTTTAGTATTTATAGGATGTGTGATCAGGACACCTTTTATAACTTGAAACCGAACAAGATAACCTACCCGGGCTCCATAACAGTCCAACGCACTGAACAATCCGTTGAGTTGTGAAAACAAACACCAAAATATCCATTGAATATAGTAAAACAAAACTGTAAAAAGAAGCCGCGTCTATACAAGCACAAGGAGCCAGTTTTGGCGGACCATTCACGCATATATCGCATCCACGCGCCCGTCGGCCCAGCCTAGTCTAGCAAGGCAAGGCGAGCAAGTGTGCGCATGTGTTTGTCCAGTTCTCTCAACCACACATTGCTCAAGTGGCTAGGAGAGCACCCATTCTTTTACAGTGGTCTCCCTCTCCTAAAATAAGCAAGGTGGCACTAAAGTTCACATGCATGCCTTCCATGAGGTGGGCTTTTGAGAATTTCCTAGGAATTATTTTCCCATTGGGCCGTTGGCCCACTAATAATTTCAATAATGCCACACCAAATCTCAAAGTCACATAGAGATTTGCCTTTTTTCCAATGTACTATTTTTATACTAGTGTTTGATGCAGAACAGTTAAGTTGAACATCCATCTAGATCTCCAAGATGCACTTACTCATAGCTTGAACAATGGACTATATCTTGAATTGCATGTTTTGTGCGAGCAAGTTTTACTTAGAGACTTAACTGATACTAGGCTGTTAATAGGCTACCCCTCGGTTGGAACGTATAAGTCATACTCCTTGTTCTCTTCATGAGCTTATTAGGAGATTCACCCAAAATCTCCATAAACTGCGACTAACAGTCAGGCTTACATAGATGCATTATTTCAAGAATACTCTACAAGTCAACATCTTCGCTATTTAAAGCCAACAGAACACATTAAGGTGTAGCCAACCTATCTTGTAGTTTGAGAGTACATGCATCTTCACTGAGAGAGGGTTAAAGCTACTCTCTTCCAGTTAACTGATGGCTTGTTCTTCCTATCTCCTAATTTACAGGATCTCCAATCACATAGGTTCGGTTACCACTATAGTATAACTCACATAGATCTCATATCCATCTCTTTCGATGCATTGTCTATCATATTTCATGATAGTCCCTTTGTAAACGGATCTACTAGATTTCTAGATGTTTGGATGTAATCCAACGTTATAACGCTGGAGTTTTTTGATTTTCTAACAGACTTCAATCATCTCTTCGCATGTATAGAAGATTTCATGTTATCCTTAAAATTGTTTACCTTAGAAATGATAGTTTGATTATCACAATTCACAAGGATAGCCGGCACGGGTCTCTCAACCATAGGCAAATCCTAATAGATCACGAAACCATTCTATCTCAACAGTAGCAGTGTTTAGTGTCATAAGCTCAGCTTCTATGGTTGACCTCATCAAGATTGTCTATTTGCAAGACCTCCATGAAACAGCAGCACCACCTAGTACGAAGACATATCCACTAGTGGCTTTGATCTCATCAACATTAGGTATTTAGTTGAAATCACTATAACCCTCCAGTACCGATGGGTATCCAGTATAGTGATGTACAAGGTTCATAGTACCCTTCAGATAACACATAACTCGTTCAAGCGCACACCAATGATCATCTCCCCAATTAGAAGTAAATCGGTTCAATTTGATCACAGTAAAGAAGATGTCAAGCCTAGTCACACTGGCTAGCTACATAAGTAAGCTAATGATCTGGGAGTACTCCAAATGATTCCTAGTTATTCTCTTATTCTTGCGAAGCAACAAGTTACGATCATAAGTTGTTGGAGAAGGCTTGCTATCGATGTAACCAAAACATTTCAAGACCTTTTCCATATAATGGGACTATATGAGTGTAATCTCCTTTTCACCTCTTATTAGCTTGATATTCAAGGTAACATCAGCTACTCGCAAATCCTTCATATCAAAATTCTGAGATAGGAATGATTTGGCCTCATTTATCACATCAATGTTTGTCTCAAAAATCAGTATGTCATCAACATAAAAGCACAGAATTACTCCCTCACACCCACCATAGCAATAGTAGACACATTTATCTATCTCATTGACTGCAAAGCCTACAGATGTTAGTGTTTCTATCAAATTTCTCATGCCACTGCTTGGAAACTTCTTTCAAACCATACAAAGATTTTAACAACTTTAGCACGTTGCCTTCCTGACCTTTTACTATGAACCATTAGGCTGATCCATGTAAATTTCTTCATCCGGCTCTCCATTAAGAAAAGTTGTATTAAGGCTATCTGATGAACGAGAAGACTATGTGAGACAGTCAAAGAGAGTGGCACTCGAATTGTGGTAAGTCTAGCAACAGGTGAGTAAATGACAAATAAATCTTTGCCTTCTTTCTGAGTATAGCCCTTAAGCCGAGCCTTGTACTTTACCATCAGGCCTAAGCTTCTTCTTCAACACCCACTTGCACCATACAGGTTTGCAACCATAAGGTCGCTCCGTCACCTCCCAAGTCCCATTAGTGATAATGGAATCCATTTCACTACGAACAATCTCTTTCCAATAGTCTGCCTCAGGAGATGCATAAGCTTCTAAAATAGACTCATGAGTGTCATCCATGAGATACACAGTGAAATTATAACCAAAGAACTTAGCTATCGTTTGTCTCTTGCTTCTCCTAGGAGCTTCACTATCAGCCTCCTCAGTGATAGGTTTATGTGAGTGTTCAGATTATTTAGGTGGTGTGATTAAGCTAGGAATTATTTCAGAAGGTTGAGTACAAGTGTTATGTGATCCTCCATTGGAAAAATGCTCTCAAAGAATATAGCATCATGAGACTCCATAATTGTACCAACATGCATGTCAGGTACCTCAGGATTTAACTATTAGAAATCTATAGGCAATGCTATGGTGAGCATATCCCAAAAAGACACAGTCCACAGTATTAAGCCTAACCTTGTGCTTCTTCGTTATTGGTACATTGACTTTTGCCAAGCACCCCCATGTGCACAAGTAAGAGAGTGATGATTTTCTTCCAATCCATACCTCGTATATAGTTTTATCCTTATTTTGTTATGAACTTTATTCAATACATGATTCGAGGTCAATAAGGCCTCCCCCTACCATGCCTTAAGTAATCTCGTACTATCTAACATGGTATTCACCAAGTCAGTCGACGTGCGGTTTTTCCTTTCAGCAATTCCATTAGACTCAGGATCATAAGGAGGTGTTCTGTCATGTATAATTCCATCTTCCTCACCAAATAAGCCAAATTCTTTTGGGAAAAACTCTCTAGCACAATCTGATCTAAGTCTTTTTATCTTTCTATCAAGTTAGTTTTCCACTTTTGCCTTATAAATTTTAAAATTGTCTAGAACCCCATCTTTCATTTTTAACAAATATACATAGCAAAATCTAGTAGCATCATCAATCAATGCCATGAAATATCATTTTCCACCCTTCGTCAACACCCTATTAATTTCACGAAGATCTGAGTGTAGGAGTTCTAGTGGTGCTAAGTTTCTCCCCTTGGTAGCCTTGTAAGGCTTGCAAGGTTGCTTTGATTGCATATAACTATGGCACTTAGAACCTTTCACAATGGAAAAAATTAGAATTAAATTCATACTGGAAAGCTGAGACATCAAACCAAAATTAATATGACATACACGTGAGTGCCAGACATTGGCTCATCATCCATACTACCACAAATATGGTTCATAGACTTATTGCAGAAATCAAAAAGTGAAAAGCAAAGCAAGCCTTTGCACTCATAGCCTTTACCAATAAAATATTCAGGTTTAGATATGACTACTTTATTAGACTTAGATACCAACTTAAACCTGTCCCTACATAAAAGGGAGCCAACAACAAGATTCTTGTCGATAGTAGGGACATGCTGCATGTTCTTCAGCTGTACGATCTTTCTGAAAGTAATCTTCAGACCTACTGTGCCAGCATCATAAATAGTAGCAGGTGACCCATTTCCTATTAGGACGGAGGAATCCTGAGTGACCTGATAAGAAGAAAACAACGTGATGTTAGCACAAACATGTACATTAGCCCCCGTATCCACCCACCAATTAGTAGACTGATTAACTGAAAGAACAATAGGTAATTTAACATACCTGATCTGATCTTCAGCGTTGTCTTCATTCTCTTGTGTTGTGGACACTTCTTAGCCAAATGACCAGGCAAGCGACACACTTGGCGCTAGACTGCACACCATCACCCTTAAACGCAGTGTTCTTTTCTCGAGTTTTCTTCTCAACATCAACAGAAGCTATGAGACCTCAATGGAGTACTCCTACCTATTGTATTTGAGCGTAATACCAAAACTTGTCAATGAAGGGGGTAGTTTCACAATAATGCACGCAACCACAAACTTATCAGGTAAGGCACACTTCAGTACTTTGAGTTCCTTAGCGATGGTTTGTGTGGAGGCCATGGGCCCCGGGTACCTCATGACAAACATATGGGCCACTGGGACAGAGGATGGGCCTGGCCTTCTAATTAGAGATATGATAGAGCTCGACAGACTTAGCCTTGTATGATAAGGAATATACAGTCCTAGTCAGGCAAGTTATATCTCTAAGAGAAGATCCCTTGGCTGGAGTCCGGCTGGGACTCCTACTTTGTACCCCTGTCCCCTAGCATATAAGGGGAAGCAGGACGCCCCCTGAGGGCATACAGAGATTCATCAGAATCATACATCCTCAAAGGAATACACCACAACAAGACATAGGGTATTACCTCACATCGAGGACCTGAACCAGTATAAACCTCTCGTGTTCCTTTGCAATCCACCGAGTTTCGATCCGACGAGTAGCCCTATATTCATATTGCTGGTGTAAAACATCGATAGTTGGCGTGCTAGGTAGGGGCTTCGGCGTGACCAACCTCAACAAGCTCGATGGATTTGACAACCGGAGTCGACGGCAGCAAATTCTCCCCCGAAGATGCCATCACATTCGGAAGCCTCGACTTCGTCGCCGACAAGTTCGGCAACCTTACTTTGGCTGACTTGGACCAGATCCAATCGTCCGAGGAACCGGCCGACTCTGCACTAGTTGGCCCATACGACGCCACAGCAACCCTCGTCGACTTGCTGCGACAGCCTTCTACTTCCCTGGGTCTCGGGACAACTCTCTCCATCGGTGTTCGACTCGGACTCGGCCTTGAGCCAGCCCAGGCCGGGCTAGGAAGGGGAGAGTTCATCAATCTCCCGCACAGACTCGGTAACGCCGCGGACATCTATAATCTACATCCCACGAGGCAGATCCGAACCTCTACGGTTTAGTTCGGACATGGCCTAGAGCCGTTCCAGATTGGATCTAGGGAGGTCCGAGTCGTCATCACCCCAATGAACTACTCAGATTCCGACTCCAAGTCGGACAACAGTTCAAACACCAGTTCGAACACCAGACTGGCAAGCTTCCTTTTGCCCCGAGAAATTTTCATGGCTTCAACCCCTCCACAGGAGGTGCGCCAAGTACAAGAGCAACAAGAAGAGGAGGCCTGCCGACTGCGGCAACAGGAGGAGGCCGAACGCGAGGCTCGCAACAACGAGCTACACAGGGCTGGGTGAACCGCTCAGCAACAAATCCTCCAAACTAGAGTCGGCGACCACGACGTCTTCGTCACGTCACAACAGAACATCGTGGCTGCTGCAACCCTGCTGGACACACTCGAGCTCGGGCTTGATCATCAGGCCACCCCAACTATAGCAAGAATCAAGGACATGATTATAGCTGCCACATGTCAGCAGCACTAGCAGTCGGGCGATACACTTATACCGACCAACCGGTCGGGTTCTCCAGCAGTGGTCTCGTCTGCATCAGCACGATGCCGGGCGGCCGGCTCAAGTCAGCCGCACGAGGAGTCACGCCAAACATCTCTCGGTAACCCAAACAACAGCAATCGGTGGCGTCCCCAGAACGATCACCGGTTCAACCAAGATCTTCGAGTCCGTTTGCAACGCGATCTCCGCCAAGACATCAACGCTCGGCGCCGCCAACACAAAAACGACAAGCGCCACCGACTGGAAGACGAGTACGAGCGCTTCGGTCTCCACCACAAGTGGTTCCACCGCCGCGACCGGAGCTAAAGCCCTCACGCAGATGAAGGCGTGCCCGCCTTCACCCAGGAGCTACAAGAGGTCGACTGGCCGTCAGGCTTCAAGCCTACGGGAATCGAAAAATACGACAGCAAGACCAATCCCGAGTCCTGGCTCACTATATACACTCTGGCGATCCGAGCTGCCGGAGGTGACCATAAAGCCATGGCTAACTACCACCCGGTCGCCCTAGCTGACTCAGCGAGGACATGGCTAATAGGGCTCCCAAAACGATCAATCGGCTCCTGGGGGGAACTCCGAGAACGCTTCATAGCCAACTTCCAGGGGACTTACAAAAGACCATCTTTCGAGCACGATCTTTACCAGCTGCACCAGTGGAAGAACAAGTCTCTTCGTGAGTTCATCAAAAGGTTTTCCGAGAAGCACAACTCGATCCCAATGATCAAGGACGAGGTCATCATTGCCGCCTTCCACAAGGGAGTCAAGGACGCCCCGTTCATCACAAAATTCACTCAGAAGCCTCCAACCTTTGTCAGGGCTCTCTTCGATATGGCGAACAAGTATGCCGACTCGGCCGAGGCGGTCACTGAGGCCCTTGATGAAAAGAAAGAGTTCCAGCAGAAGGACTAAAAGGTAAAAGTCGAGAACGAGCCAGCACAGAATAAATCCGGCAGCCGCAAGCGAAAGTTGGAAAACATGGTGGCCAACGTGGAGCGGACTCGGTCGTGACCCCCAAGGAACAACGAATACCAGAAGGTGATGAACGGGCCTTGCCCCTTTCATCCCAAGGGTCAACACGCGGCCAAAGACTGCTTCATGCTCAAGAAGTTTGCCTCCAAGCAGGCTTCAACATCTGGCGCCGACAAGGACAAGGACAAGCCAGATCCAGGTGCAGCCGGTGATTATCAAGATCCCTAGGCTGAGCTCAACCATATCTTCGGAGGGCCGTCTGCATACGAGTCCAAGAGGAAACAGAAGCTAGCTGCATGCGACGTCAACTCGGTCTCTACAGCAGACGCCCCCTAATATCTGCACTGGTCAGAAACACCCATCATGTTTGATCGTGCAGACCATCTAGATCAGGTTTCACACCCGAGACGCTATCCACTCGTCCTAAACCCGGTCGATAAAAATATCAAGTTGAAGAAGGTTCTTATAGACAGAGGCAGCGCGCTCAATATCCTCTTCGCCAAGACCCTAGATGGCCTGAAGACCCCTCGTTCAGAGCTGCAGCCGAGTACGGCACCCTTCCACGGGATAATTCCTAGCCTGTCTTCAACACCCCTCGGGAAGATAACTTTGCCGGTCACCTTCGGCACGCGGGATAACTTCCGCACAGAAAATATCTATTTCGAGGTTGCCGACTTCAAGACTGCGTACCACGCGATACTCGGACAGCCGGCACTCGCCAAATTCATGGCGATATCACACTATACCTACATAGTGCTCAAGATGCCTAGGCCAGCCGGAGTTCTCTCCCTTCGCAGCGACGTCAAGCAAGCCTTCACCAGCGACAAAAGAGAGCTACGAGTTGGGTCAGTCTCGAGAAGCGGGAGTCGGACGCGATAGCATTCAGCAAGCCGCCACAATAGAAGTTGAGGACAACCAAGTTCCGGCGAAAAAAGCAGCAAAGTCAAGAATTTCAGCGGACTCTGACACGAAGAAGATCCCCCTGGACCCTTCCGACCCCTCCAAGACTGCTCTAGTCGGGACCGGACTCGACCCCAAATAGGAATATGCGCTCGTCACCTTCCTCCAGGCAAACAAGGACATCTTCACCTAGAAACCTTCCGACATGCCTAGGGTACCAAGGAAGGTGATCGAGCATGCCCTCAATATTAAGACAAATGCCAAGCCAGTCAAGCAACGGCTATGGCGCTTCGCACAGGACCGTAAAGATGTTGTTCGGGAGGAGATAACCAAGCTCCTCTTAGCCGGGTTCATCAAAGAGGTCTACCACCCGGATTGGCTAGCAAACCCAATCCTGGTCCGGGAGAAGAACGGTAAATGGTGCATGTGCGTCGATTACACTGACTTAAACAAGACGCGCCCCAAAGATCCATTTGGTCTACCGAGAATAGATCAGGTGGTGGATTCAACTGTAGGGTGCGAACTTCTCAGCTTTCTCGACTGTTACTTGGGATACCATCAAATCAGCCTGAAGGAGGAGGACTGCCTGAAGACTTCTTTCATCACGCCGTTTGGAGCATACTGCTACATCACCATGCCATTCGGCTTGAAAAACGCTGGAGCAACGTATCAACGAGCAATTCAGCGGTGTCTACACACTCAGATCGGGCGCAACGTGGAGGCATATGTCGATGACGTGGTGATCAAGACAAAGTCCAAAGAAGACCTCATTGCTGACTTGGAGGAAACCTTCCAAAACCTTCGAAGATTCAAGATGAAGTTGAACCCGGAAAAGTGCACCTTCGGTGTGCCATCCGGCAAGCTACTCGACTTCATCGTATCGCATCGTGGCATCGAGGCTAATCCAAAGAAAATCAACGCAATCATGAACATGGCACCCCCGACTAGCCAGAAGGACATCCAGAAGCTGACAGGCTGCATAGCGGCACTCAGCCGATTTATTTCCCAACTAGGCGAGCAGGGCATGCCCTTCTTCAAGTTACTGAAGAAAGCAGATAATTTTCAATGGACTCCCGAAGCCTAACAAGCCTTCGAAGACTTCAAGAAATTTCTCACATCACCACCAGTACGGATGGGCAGATAATTTTCCCTACGGATCGGCGGCGCCGGGGCCATCATCGTACTGATGTTACCCACTGGTGAAAAACTCAAGTACGTTCTCCAGATCCACTTCCCGGCTTCCCACAATGTCGCCGAGTACAAGGCACTCATCCACGGGCTCCGTATTGCTATATCACTCGGCATCTGCCGACTGGTTGTGCGTGGAGACTCCCAACTTGTGGTGAACTAAGTCATTAAAGACTAGACATGTCTTGACGATACTATGGCAGCATACTGTCAGGAGGTCCGAAAGTTGGAAAACAAATTCGACGGGCTGGAGATAACACATGTATTACGACAATACAATGAGGCTGTAGACGAATTAGCAAACATGGGGTCCAAGCGAGAAGTGGTCCCAACTGGGATCTTGGTTGAGCAACTAATGGAGCCATCAGTCAAGAAGAAACCAGTGCTAGAACAGTCAGAGGCTGAACCTACCCCGGCAATAGACGAAGTACTGATCATATCTCAAGATTTGTGGACTCCTATTCTCAAATTCCTCCTAGAAGATGAACTCCCGGAAGATTGCATTCAAGCCGAACAAATCAAACGTCGAAGCAAATGTTTCCTAGTAGTCGGAGAAGACCTATACTGAAGAAGTGCATCCGGAGTCCTCATGCGCTGCGTCACACCCGACAAGGGCAAGCAGATTCTGTAGTCGATCCACTCGGGCATATGTGGCAACCATGCCGCATGTAGGACGTTAGTCAGAAAGGCTTACAGGCAGGGATTTTTCTGGCCAACAGCAGTAACAAACACTAAAGACATAGTTCGCACATGCGAGGGTTGTCAGTTCTATGCAAGACAAACAAATCTCCCAGCCCAAGAACTTCAAACCATCCCAATCTCTTGGTCCTTTGCAGTATGGGCGCTTGACATGGTTGGGCCTTTCAAGAAAGCGCCAGGAGGGTTCACACACTTGTTCGTCGCAGTGGATAAATTCACGAAGTGGATTGAGGCAAAACATGTTGCTACCATAACAACGACAAGAGCAAAGGACTTCATCATGAGTATATTATATCGATTCGGGATTCCTAACCGCATCATAACGGACAACGGCACTCAGTTCACGGGCGGCATATTTCAAGATTTCTGTGACGACTTTGGCATCAAGATCTGTTATGCGTCTATGGCACACCCGCGGAGCAATGGGCAGGTTGAGCGTGCCAATGGCATGGTCTTACAAGGTATCAAGGCCAGGATATTCGACCGACTATAGCCATATGCAGGGCGATGGGTACAAGAACTCCCATCTGTTCTCTAGTCTCTAAGAACAACGGCTAGTCGGGCAACAGGGCAATCCCCTTTCTTTCTAGTCTATGGTGCCGAGGCTGTGCTACCAACCGAGTTAGAGTTTGGCTCTC
The DNA here is from genome assembly GCA_003991445.1 of Oryza meyeriana var. granulata. Lineage (NCBI taxonomy): Eukaryota > Viridiplantae > Streptophyta > Magnoliopsida > Poales > Poaceae > Oryza > Oryza meyeriana. The sequence goes on along the minus strand of RYFJ01002866.1, from coordinate 75,058 downwards.
CGCGAGTTCGGGCTAACTCAGAAGACATATCCAACAATACCCGATTGGTCGAACTAGATTAGTTGGAGGAAGCGAGGGACATCGCAATAATCTAGTCGGCAAGGTATCCTCAAGGCCTGCGTCGTTATCACAATCTCAATATCCGTGGCCGTGCCTTTTTGGTCGGGGATCTCGTCTTGAGGAAAATACAAACCACCAAAGACTGGCATAAACTATCCCCAATATGGGAAGGGTCGTTCATTATTGCCGAGGTTACACGGCCAGGCGCCTACCGATTGAAGACCAAATACGGTGCCCTAGTCAGTAACTCATGGAACATAGAACAGCTACATCCTTTCTATACCTAAGTTCTGTACTCTCTCATGTGTATATAGTTTTACTCTGACTCACTACGTCGCTTGTTTTAAATGAGTAGTGAGTCGGGGGCTACATGTATTATATGTGCTTTGTCAACAACATACGAGCTTGTTTTATCTAAGTTATGAAGTTTTGCAACAACTATGTTATGTTTGCCCGAGTATAGATTTCTGCGGCGAACGATTTTATTAAGTTCCTATAGACTAACTCGGCGTAGACTATATAGTTGGGCAAAGCTAAGCATAACTAAGTAAAACCAAGAACTCGGCGGTATTGTACACATATCTTACAAAAGATTCATATACACCGACTGCATGATGGATTGTTCTTACATTCCCAGGTCCTTAGTGATCGCCTCTGCAATCGGCCTTGCCTGGGTGATCAACTCCAACACCTCCTTAGGTGTTGTCTCTTCGGCAAACCCTTCACCGATGGCCTCACGATCTGCCCTGGGGTAGATCAACTTGGTCATCGCGAGGGTCTGGGCCACGCCGACGACAACACGCTCATCCGAGTACCTCTTCAGGATACTCGGGGCTCTGTTAAGGCACGCCTGCACCTGGGAGACCGTGTTGGAGCTGGTTCCCACGTGATGAGGATCCATGATGTCAAGGAGCCCTTTCACGGACTTGGCAAGAATCTCCCATGACTCCTTGACGACCTTGATCTCCTTTGCAAAGGCTCAAAACTGGGTTTGGGCATTGGCTCTCGCAGCTGCCTAGATTCATTAGCAAGTAAACTTGTCAGCCAAAACAGCAGTGGGAGTAATCAAAGGATTGGTTAAGATCATTGTTAGAGGGAAGACTTACTTTTGTAGTCGGCCTCCACTTTGGCTTTGGCCTTCTCTAGTTCGGTCTTTTCTTTCTCAAGTTTGCCTTTGGCCCTTTCTAGCTCGGCCTTGTCCTTCTCGAGTTCAGCTTTGGCTTTCTCGGCCTCCTTCAGCTTGGTTTCCCCCTCTGTCCGGGTCTTCAACTCAGCTTCGAGGGCTATATATCAGAATAGTCAAGAGCTCGAGATTATAGTCAAGACACAACTGGGCAGTCGGGAAACAACAAAGCTAGAGAAATATACATGGGACTTAGTCAGGAAGACAAATACAGGAGACTTACTTCTGATCTTGTCGACTAGAGCCCAATTCTCACCCCTGAGTTGGTCAACTGCTCCCCTCAGCCAAGTCTCCCTCTCCTGGCTAGACCGCTCCATGTCGGCCTTCGAGGTCTGGAGTTGGCCCAATCGTTGAAGCTGGGGGGCAAGCTGGGTCAGGACCTTGTTTATCTTCTCCGAGCGGTCGAGGATCTTCTGCTTGGGGTAAAACAGAGCAAAGCAGAGTCAAGCGGCGGAATACCAGAAATAAGGGAAATCGTCGGGAAGTCAACATTGCAAGGCTCACTACACACCTGGACTCCTCGGGACGCAGCGATTGCAGCGCGAAGAAGAACTTCACGCTCTCTCTCCACTGCCTCGTCATCGTGCTCATAGCATTTCACAGTTCCCTCAGGAGATACCCAGTGGGATGTTCTCGGGAACTTGCGACGAGGGGCTTCAAGCCTAGGGAGATCCATCTCCTCTGAAGACGACAAAGACATAGACGGCGACATGGTCCTGGCCCCTGAGTCGGCAGCTGATGGGGCTTCGGGGACTCTCTCGGGGGCTGGAGCAGCAGCTTCAGTATCTGCCCCTTGGTCAGCCTGCGCTAGCGACCCTGCTGTCAGGACCGCCTCAATCTCTACGGCTGGGATGGTCACCGGCTCGGCAGATGAGTTCGCTGGGGTTGGCTCTGCTGGGGCAGGCTCGACAACAGGAGCAGCCGATGCAGTCTCCTTGAGATCGATATTGGCTCGTTTCCTGTACAATGAGTCAGATGTCAAGACGCTACTATACTGAACAAGATTTTCAGAAGATCCAAAAGTTACTTACCTCTTGGAGGTTTTGTACCTCTATCCGGGAGTTCTAGCTATCGGCAGTGGAGGGCTGCTGGCTGTCGGGCTGGATGGCGCGGCGGTCAGTGGTTGCGTCCTTGTCCTAGTCGGCCCAGTTTCTGGTGTGGCTGGCTAGGGCGCTAGGATACTCAGTGGCGCTACCTTATGGCTCGTTGACGACCTCGTACTCGGCAGCGCCGCCCTTGGGCTCGATGTTGCTGAGCCTAGTGGCGCCGGTCTCGGCCTTGGACATGGCGGCTTGGGAGCTGCGCTGGCGGTGTCTTTAATCTTCAGGTTCCTGGCTGCTGCACTCGGCCTACTAATTTTCCTCCTGCCTGGATCTTCGACAGGTTTTTTCCCCGCTCTCTTGGAGCTCGGTTGGGCAGCAAAAGGACTCAACAGCCTTTTCTTCGATTTCACGACCGACAAAGTTTAGGAGTCTTCGTCAAACTCCTTACATGCCTGCAAGCGGTTTAACAACATACATCACACATTACAAAGCTATCCTGGATACACATCTACAAGTATTCATCACAGATGGACAGCAAGTTAACATCAGCAAGAGTTACCTCTCGACGAGGCCTTTTTAGGCTGTAAGCCGGCGTGGCACACTCGGCATCTTCTGTCTCGATTACCCTGCTGGCAAAATAATCGAGTAGGATGTCGGTCACCTTGTGCTTGTCGATCAGCTCAGGATATTCTCGGCTAGGATCGTTTTTGCCCTCATAATCCCAGTTGAAGTGGCTCTTCAGCTTTAGCGGCCTGATACAACGAGTTAAGAAATGCCTGGCCACCCATGGACTAGTTAATCCGGAGCCCTTCAGCTTATCAATCTTATCAATCAGCATGTATACTTAGCCCATCTCCTCAAAACTGGGCACAGACGACTAGTTGGACACAACCTCCAGAGGCAGACCAATGAAAAGGGGGAGGCGTGGTTCAAGATTAGAACAATTAAACCACTCCCTATGCCAGCCTTTGAGGGAGGCTTTCAAGGGGACATGGATATAAATCTTCTTCATCTCGCTCCTGAGCTGGATACTGGCCCCCCAATCACTTTGACTTTGCTCTTGGAGGGCTGAGATTTGATGTGGAACAAATATCTAAACAGATTCAAATGGGGCTCCACACCCAGAAAACACTCACAAAGAGTTGCAAATATAGAGAATTGCAAGATGGCGTTGGGATTTAGATTCACCAACTCCAGGTCGTAGAAGACAAGAAGCTGGCGAAGAAAATCCAAAGACGGAAGAGAAAGGCCCCGGTCGAAGAAAGAGGCGAAAACTACAGTCTCATCATCTTGGGGCGCCGGGATTGATTCCCCTTCCGCTGGGCGCCAATTGATGACCTCACGGCTCTGCAGTCTCAATTGTCTCTCCAGATACTTCAACTTAGTCTATCCGCAATCCGAAGTTGGCCAAGATTCATTAGCCATCTCCAGGATTTCTGACGCTCTCGGCATGGCTCAAGGTGAGGAAATTTGGGGGAAATGCGATTGGGGGCTTGGAATGGACGCGGAGGAGTGGGATCACTCGAGTTTCAAGTGGGAAGCGCTAGCAATGGCGAACCCTAGCGAGGCGAGGTGCGAAATTTCGGCGCGGAAGCTGGAAGACAAAATGATTGGTGAATTGGAGAAGATGAGGGAATCTTTTCTCTCTCTCCCCGCCTTTATAGAGCCTGTACTGATAAGTGGGCTTGGGCTTGCAAATTCGGTATTGGGCCACCAAGATATGAGTTTCTACAGTAGCACGCTCAATGTGGGCCGCTCGCTAACTGTGTTAAAATCACAGTGCTGGTGCTACCAATAGGAACCGATTGGGTAATCAGATATGCTTCATGAAGGCCTAAGTGCTAAACACATGTGTTCAGATATCTATGTTATCTACCAGGTATTGAGGATATATCCATATAAGGGTCACAAGCTGGTCTCCATTAAAATTAGGGATGCAGGTATCTCTCAAGTACACCTGACCATATATTGGATTAAAATCCATAAAGTGGTACTCGACTTACATGCTTAGCCAACATTTGCCATGAGCAAATATCTTTCCAACTGATATGATGCTGAAGAGTCTAACTTCCGAGTAGTATACTACTCGGGAAAGACTATAAATATTTTTCCAGCTGACATGAAGCTGAAGAGTCTAATTTTCGAGTGACATACTACTTGGGAAAGACTATAACATATTTCTGGCTGATATGATGCTGAAGAGTCTCATATACCAGTAGTATATTACTTGGAAAAGACTATAAGGTTAAAGATCTTTACCTTTATGTTTAATTGCTTCACAATTAAGCACAAAGTCGGGGGCTACACCTAATAGGTGCGCCTATTCGGTGCATACTATTTATACTTCTACATGGAGCCCTTCATAGCCTCATTGCCAGCTGACATGAAGCAGGACTCGAAAGAAGATGTACTCGGACAAAGAGTACTCGAGAAGCAGTGCACTCGGGCAGTCTTCACCGTGGAGGATGAGCACTCGCATCAACTGTGACTCAACTATGAAGGTCTCAGGGGCTGCTGTGGAGGTCATGGGCCCCAAGTTCCTCATGACAAGTATATGGAGCCACTCAGACAGAGGATGGGCCTGGCGTTGTAATTAGAGATATGATAAAGCTCGACAGATTTAGCCTTGTACGATAAGGAATATACAGTCCTAGTCGAGCAAGTTATATCTCTAAGAGGAGATCCCTTGGCTGGAGTTCGGCTGGGACTCCTACTTTGTACCCCTATCCCCCAGTATATAAGTAGAAGCAGGACGCCCCCTGAGGGCATACAGAGATTCATCAGAATTATACATCCTCAAAGGAATACACCACAACTGGACGTAGGGTATTACCTCACATCGAGGGCTTGAACCAGTATAAACCTCTCGTCTTCCTTTGCAGTTCACCTAGTTTTGATCCGACGAGTAGCCCTATATTCATATTGCCGGTGTAAAACATCGACAGTTTGTACGTTATGAGCCTGATCTAACATAGAACGGTCATCAACCATCCTATAATCATGGAACTGCTCCATGACATATAGATCATTGCTAGCATCAGTAGCACCGAATTTAGTATTCGGTGCATTCCACAACTCCTTCATGTATGTCATGTGCATGTACACCTCGACCACATGATCAACAAGAATGCTAAGAATTTATCCAACAAAGATAGTAGTGGCTTTCTCAGATCCCTTCTGCTTTTTAGCAGTAAGAACTCTTTCAGGATTGCTAGTACTAATTTAGAATACTTTCATAGCTGTCAGCCACAAAGTGACCTTGATCTATCATCTCTTGAAATGCACCCCGGTTAATTTATTCGGCCTCAGTGCATCGGCAAATCAAACCATAGTAAAACCACAGTGACTATAATAAGTTTTTGGATTGATAAAAATAGAAGCACTTGTAGATTTAATTTATTCCATAAATAAATCATGGCTTTAAATATAAAAGCTAGCAGAACCATCTTATACGATCTAAATATGTATATAACAGAACTACACATGAATAGATCGAATATGTAAAACATGAGGAATACGTACCGGCAATTCGATTCAGGAGGAGGGTTTGGAGCAGCAGTGTGCATTGCAAGTATGACGAGCGGTACAGGAAATTGATGACGATGTGCAGCGTCTGAACGTAGAGAAAGATGAGCAATGGTGGACGAACAATGAGCAGTTGCACAGAGTGCTTTCCTTTTACCTTATTTACCCTCTCCCGGTGTAGAACTTTACGAGGATGATGGTTCTAGAGATCTACTCTCCCGATTACTGGTTCACAGAATGGAGTAGACGACGTATGTTGCATATCGAACCAGATAAGTTGCACGTAACCTATTCAGACTCTATATCAGTCTAACGTACATAACAATCCAATAAGTTCCAAAAACAAAACATTGGAATATCTGTTTGATTTGAAAATATTGGTGTGGTCGATGTAAGTTCAATAAATTCTAGGGATTTTAACTATTATTATCTTGATGATATTCTCATTATACATAGGTTGTGGACATGTCTCTTATGCTTAAGCAGACTCCTGTTTAATCCCAAAAGGAAAGTCCATTGGTATGTAGTTTCTTTTTCCTCTTATCTATCAGTTTTGAATTTTTTATTATTTAGTTATTAGGATGCAAACAAGAACATGATAGTGCAACTCTGTCTGCGACTGGATGGAGCCTGCAGTTCAGAATTCGTTGTTGTTAAATCATGCTACTGACTGAACTCCAAGTATTGTTACAAGCTTTAGATTCAATGGCTACCTATGTTAGATCCTTCCATGCCGACCAAGTATTTTCCACCATTACAAGAACCGTTGTTTCAGTCCATACGTACAACTCCGTGCTTATGACTTAATCTCATCCACAATAAAATTATACTATAAGTGGTCGCAGCGGCGCGCGGAGTATAATCTAGTTCAATTACAGCAAGTGCGACCTGAAAATTAATTATTTCTATCAGAACGCAATATGTTATTTTTAATGGAATCCTATCGCATCACATGAACGCCATCAATATAAGTACAGTTCTATGTAAAGGAAAAAAACATCTTATTTGAGGGTATACTGTAGAACTATATCTTGCCAGTTGCGAGCTATAGAATTTCTATCCTTTCTTTTTTAAAATAAAAAATGTCTGATTTAGCCCCCTGAACTTTTACAGTAGTTTGATTTACCCCTAAACTCTAATACCAGTTGTTGCACACCATGAACTTTTTAAACCGGACGAAAAACTTCCCTGAGTCCGATAAAACGTGGTTTCGTTACTACGTGGCAATCCACCCAGCAAAATAATTAAGCAAGAATTACGGCCCCACCTGTCGGTCCCTATTATTTTTCTTCGTCCTCACTTCTTGCTCCTTCCGATCCTCTGCCGCCGGCCTCCATATCCTGGCAACAGGTGTCAGGCATAGTTGTTCAGCCCACGAAGCAGTGAAGCACTACTGAAAATATTAGAAATTTTTTATAAGAATTAATCCAAGAATAAACCGTGACCAAGATGATGATAATAATATTAGAAGCACTACTGAAAATATTAGATCCTGATGATGATAATATAAACTGTGACCATGATGATAGCGTAAACAGACATGCCGGAAAAGCTCGTCTACACGCGCGGTAGCACGCAGCAGTGGACCATGCACAATAAAAATAATTTAAAAAATAATAATATTAAAAAATAAAAAATAAAAAATTGGGTAAACTTTATAGTAATAATTTAAAACTTTCATCTCTAATTAAAAAACTATCAACTGAGAATTTAAAAAATCTACTCAAAATTTGAAATTTCGAACCCAAAATTTGAAACTTTTAATTAGATTTTTCGAAACTTTTAATTGAAACCTAAAAACTTTTTAACTCTACTTATTTATGTATTATTTTATAATTAAAAATCATTAAACACTAATAATAGTGATTAATGGTTAATGGAGGTTATTGATGGTGATTAAACACTAATAATGGTGAAATCGTGCGCACACTAACTGCGCACCAGATGTAAACAAACATCTCTATCACATTAACATATGATAGTAAAGACAATAACATAAGAATATACGGTGTTGCAATGGGGTGTTGCAATAGTTGTTGCGATAGTGGCAGAAGCAGAGCCCTTAGCGTTGTCGCCACTAGAGCCATTGTCGTTATCACTTTCAGAGCCCTTGCCATTATCACCATTAATCATAGTGGATGATGCAGTTGATGTAGTTGATCGAGCATGGTAGATGATGTAGTCGACATAGTCAATCGAGCAATCGCGTGATGCACTCCCTAAAAACCTAATTCGTCTTCTCTTGGTGTATGATCAGAGAGGCGGAGATTTTGGAGGCCTGCTCTCTCAATGTCCGTGCACGCAGACGTTAGGACGAGAAAACTAAGTAGCACTAGAGTGGAATCTAAAAAAATATGTATCGCTACATGTTTTCACATGGGTGTGTTTTATAAGGCTTGCGGAAGAGGAAAAGGAAAAAAGTGCCATAAATTATGAGTACCGTTCCGAATTAACTCTCCTAAACATTTCAATAATCAATCCATAGATTAATTCTCAAAAACATTTGGCTAATCAATTCTTGGATTAATTCTCAAACGTTACATTAGTAAATCTTTGAATTTATTCTCAGAAACGGTTCGCATTTCTCTTCGTTACGTACGTGGCATTGAACAGATGTAACATCTAGCGTATAATGTGACTTGGGATTTATTTTATTTAATTATTTTAAATGGGCTAATACCCGATTAAGTCTAACAAGCACCGCACAACCACAAATCTGGGTTCAATGATTTGAAGTTAATGGCTTGATTTGTCGATTGATGAGTTCAAGTGTGACGGATTTCGTTAATTGATTCACGGGATTTGCAAGAACAGGAACATGCTTCTACCCTGCTGGGCTGCACGGCGGCACCGACCGCTTTCCGCACAGCGTCCGCCTCTGCCATCGGAGGGCCTACGCGATGACGGCCGGGAATGGCAAACGAGCGCTTGTTCTTGTGTAGAGTGATGTCGGGGTTCGCAGAGGGAGGCCTCTACGAGCTTGGCGAGGATGAGCTTGTCGGACACTGCGGAGTGCAGCGTGCGCCGTCGAGATCGAGGTGCATCCACTAGCTACTGCGAAGGGCCCTGGCGGCTGCTCAGTGGGGCTTGGGGGCGTGGGCACGGCGGTGACCCCAGCTTGCGGGAGGACGAAGAGGAGGCGGGGTAGAAGCGGCAGCGGCGGCAGCAGCAGCAGCAGCACTAGCTTGCAGCTGGCCGGGGGCAGGACGGTGGTCGACGATGGCGGAGGATGAGATGGGGATGGGGATGACGGCGATTTGGGGATGGTGCCGTAGCAAGAAAGAGAGTAATTTTTGTAAAAGAATTTTTTTCTTTATTTGTTGATTGGATCGCCATCTGGCCAAACAGCTGCCACGCGTGCGCTAGAACAGGTACCACCTTGAAATGAGTGAAGGGAGTTTTTCATCCGGTTTTAAACGTTGAGGGCGTAGTTTAGAGGGATAAATCGAACTACCACGACAGTTTACGAGGTATATCGGATTTTTTTTTTTAAAAAAATGGCAGATCAGGAGCATACACTTAACATATGCCACTATATGCACGTACATATATGTGTCCTCTATACACAAATACACTACACCGTGCACCTACTACTATAAAAAGACATATCTATGACACCTAAAATATATTTTTCATGGTGATCCTACTAGCCGCCAGCCACCATATGTTAGAGAAAATAAAATCTTTTCTCTAGCGGCAGTTTACCGCTAGCAAAGCTACCTTTTTCTCTGGCAGGCCACATAGTGCGCCCGCAAGAGAAAATCATTTTTCACTAGTGGAAAAGTAACACTGGCCACCAGTGATAAAAGGTTTATAAGAGAAGTGTGTTAACCTGGCCCGTCAGTGAAGACAGTTTCACAGTAAGTATTTTGCAATGTGGCCCGCCAGTGAAGATTTGCCGCTAAATTTTGAATTGTATTTCCTGCCAATTTTGAATTTATTTTTTGGTTCGCATATTATGTGTGTATATATAGAATCGATGATAATTTGTTTGGACAATCAATAGAAAAGATTATCTTTATCGATCGAAACCGTATTTGATAATATATATACAATATCAATTAATTCACACAGGCTATTAATTAATTAATATATTTACACAGTACTTATATAAATACACATAGCACTGGATGATGTTTATGAAATATCTTCCAGCTCGATCTACATATACAATTTATATGACTTTGTTGGCCCAGTCAACAAGACACTTAAATTTTTTGTCCGAGTTCAGATACCCTTCTTTATGGAAAAACCGCCCTAACTTGTGACAGTACTCATGGTGGATGAAGTGGCATATGTCTCGCTATATGTTCTCAATGGATCGGTCATCGAGCGTCCTTTCGAACTTTTAGAGTCTAAGAAGCTGAATCAAGTACATTCAGAGAAAAGAAATTGTTACATGTTAAAAACAAGGAACTATAATAAACATATATATATTTTGATGATTTACTACTTAGAGCTGCAAGGTTCGTGGAGTACCTCCCATTAACCCTAAGGTACTCACAGACATAATATCCACATAGGACGCTTCCCTTCGGTTGCTTGTAGCACTTTGTAAGACATAAAAAACAATGTTAATGAGTTATATGGATTAGCATGTAGACTTATAAGAAGTGTATCCATCATAAATTACCAGCCACTTATTGCGGATGAGCAAATTGTCTCTTTTCTCCAACCGCTCTCCGTCCTCTCGGTAGTAAAGCTTGTAGGCGTTGTCCAAGCAAATAGAGGGAGTTAGTCATACATATAAGAATAGCTCGTGAACGAGAAATCCATAGTTAAAATTTGTATATATCACTTACTAATCTAAAATTCCGAGGAATTTGCCATAGGTACATTGTTTCTTGTCGAGAGGGTCCAGTACCACAGCTTTGCCATACTTTGGATATAGAAGAAGGTAAATCCAATGGTCGCTACACAAAATACCATGAAATATTTTGTTAGTCGAGTCATGATTAAGTATCGGGGAAGTATGGATAGGACATCAAACTTACCCAAAGTTGTATGGAGCGTATATGCATCTTTTGTCCTGCATTGAGTGCATTGCCCGACCTATGTAAGCGGCCACCTCCAGATTTTTAATATTATGCCTTTCTGCTACATAGGCATCTCTCTGCGGGAGTCATGGCCTATAGCTCCGAAGACATGTATTTCTTGTCTAGTTTGAAGGTGTGGTTTGGCTCGCTTATTCGACATGGGTTTAGGAAGCCGATAGGCATATGTATTTTTTCCGCTATGTCGTAACTCATCTTGCAAAAAAGGATGATTAGATCAGGTTGTGGGTAATGTATAGGTAGTCTGGACAAGTACAATGCAGCGGTTGTATACTTACAGGTACCACACGGCGATGAAATTTGCATCTAGCTTATCCCGGCGGAAGAGGGCATGCATATCCCTGAAATCCACATAAAATTGGCATGGCCCGCTCATGAACACATCTCTCAACACGTCGACGTTTATCTCTCTGATACTAAACATGCATGCAAGCATGTACCATTCATGCCACCTTTTTAGCTGCCAAGGTCCTTGGGATAATTTCCACAATGGTTGGAATTGTTTGCCATGTTCATAATTTTGTGGCACATCATCCGATGGGAAAAAATCCATGCCTTTGGACAAGCTTATTTTCAGGCCCTCTGTATTTTGTTGGTCTTCATTGATGTAACAGTCTACCCTCCAGAACCTCACAGCCCAGCCCATCCGACGGGTGGGCCCACTTACACATAGCACCCTACTTACACTTTCGTCCTCGCTTCATGTAAAAGGGTTAACCCGGAAGTGCTAGGGTTGGAGGGACAAGGCCTTATAAGTTGGTTCAACTCTTGCTCAACTAGTAAGGTGGTACTAATCAAGTGCACACAACACTCATGGGCCATATGGGCTATATTCTAATTAGGCCAGGATGTCACACACACCCCCCCTCAAAGGACCTGGCGTCCCCGCCAGTCCAACTTACCCGTATAGCCACATAGGTATATAGGCAAATGTCCAGGAACGCACCCCCTCTTAGCGCACGTTCGTACGTCCAGTGCCGGCGCCATATGCCATGCCATGTGCCTCACATAGAGCCCACATGCGTCATGCGCCATATGCCCGCACACTGACCCGTACGCGCAACCGCGAGGGTCGGCTCTGATACCATTTGTAACAGCCTGCCCTCCAGAACCGCGCAACCCAGCCCAACCGACGGGCGGGCTCACTTACACATAGCACCCCACTTACACTTTCGTCCTCGCTTCATGTAAAAGGGTTAACCCGGAAGTGCTAGGGTTGGAGGGACAAGGCCTTATAAGTTGGTTCAACTCTTGCTCAACTAGCAAGGTGGTACTAATCAAGTGCACACAACACTCAGGGGCCATATGGGCTATATCCTAATTGGGCCAGGATGTCACAATTGACCTTACATTTCCTCTTGTCCTCCGTCCCACTCCCCTTGAAAGATTGCACCATCCATCTATGTTTGTGGGAATCCTTTGATTTGTGCTCATGGGCTCGGATCTTAAGTGGGATGGAGGTGGCTTCTTCTTCCTAGGGACGTGCCTCTGCAATCTCTGTAGGCGCCTCAAACTGTGGAGGCGCCTGATCAGGCTGATTTCCTTCTTCTTGCGGACGGTCCTTTGTAATTTCTAGCTCAGCCGCCGGTTGAGGTGCCTCAGGTTGATTTGCTTGTTGTTGTGGAGGCGTCTCAGGTTGATTGACTGGTTGCTGGGGAGGTGGCAGCGGCGGCGGAGGTGAAGGAAGCCTAGGTGAAGCGGGAGATGGTGACACCGGTCTCCTTGGTGGAGGAACCATTGAGATTCCTATGACAATATCTCTTTTGTACCACAAAATAATCTGGTCCACCACATCTCCTAGATATACTTTGACCTCGGGGGTTAGAAGGTCTATCTCGTACCTCATATGATCTTCATAGACCTTCTGCACCTCTACCTTGGCATAGTCCTCCGGAATATCCGTGCAGTGAAACCTGCGGCCCGGCATCGCCATTCCTGTGGCAACCTCTATTGTCCTTCCTGCCCTTCTGACCGGGACGTGTAGTCTGCAAGGTCTGTCTTCGTTCAAATCGTCGACTGGATACCTCAGTCCGGGAATAGATATAGTGTCGTTTTGGGGCATTTCTTGGAAAGATCTGCCCATGAATTGGCGGTGCTCTGCTATGAATCTGTGCATCTCTACATACACTTGTTGCCTTACGTGCAACGCGATCTCTTCCTTGTATCGGTCACGTTTCTTGTAGCTTTCAGCGTCTTTTCTGAAGCCTTCCTTCCAAGAAAATTTCGAGGAGACCCCTCGAACGCGGCCTGAGTGCTTAGGGTTGCCCAACGCACAGGACAGTTGGTTGATCTCCCTGTTTGGTGTGAATATCCCAAGCTTTTGCCTTTCGGCAATTGACTTCATCTGGTCTGCTACCTGCTGTAGCTTAGGGTCTATAAAAACTACATCACCCTCCTACGTGGATGATGGCGTTCTTGCATGCACCCAATTCTTGCTCCATTCATCGTGACCATCTGGTTTCCCTGCCTTTCTCAATTCTTCTCCCTCCTTTCTCCACTTCTTGATCTTAGGGCAGTAACAAGTAGAGCCCAAATGATGGGGATATGTGTTTCTCCTTGCCAGTTCGGAAATTTTCCTATTCTATTCGAGTTGTTCTGTTGAGGTCTTCATCAAGACGAACTCTTCCCACTGGGCCTGTGTTATCTTCCCATAGTCTCTAAAAGGTGTTTTATTTTTCTTCAAATAAAACTTGTTGAGATCATATTTCTAGTTCCGCCAAAGCTTTCCCATAGTTTTTTGCGAAAATTTCTTCGCTTCTATCTCTGTCCCTTCTGGAAATATGATCCGCCTTTTCAGCTCCATCCAACATAACTCCTTTCTAGGGGTAACCTTCTTCCATTCTTTGAATGTGATCTCCACATTATCCCTTACTACAGCCCCGCATTGGTTGTTGTACTTGACACAGGCCTCTTCCAGCGAAAGGGGTTCCCCTTTGGGACTAAGGCGGGTGACAACGTAGGTTTCGTCCGACAGCTTGTTCTTGCTTTGCTCTCCCCTTCTACATTTGGGCTTAGCTGCCTCTTTGGGTTGCGTGGCAGTTTCTTCTCCCACCTATGTTTCCCTCTCTTCTGGCGCTGTTACGGCTTTCTGTTTAGACCATCGTGGGGCATCCTTCTAGTGCAGCATTAACGTGAATCAATCAAGATGTGCACATAAAAAAAGTTAGACAGAAGACGCGATATCCAACTAAAATGTACCGACTTAACGGGCGGGATGTAATCGGAGTCGACCTCGTCATCGTCCCCGCCTTTTCTCTTCCTTTGGGGAGATGGGCAAGGATCACTCGGCGTGTGCCATGAAGACTCACACGTGGGAGCGTCGACGTCGTCTGAGCTTGATGATGGACACTCGGGCACTGCCTATGTGCATACTATCTGAAGTTCTTTGGAAGCCACGAGTTGAGGTTCATCCGAGCTCTTGTCGGAGTTCCGCTGGATAGTCATTGATCCTTACAAAAATACTGGCTCTAAGGGTGAAGAATTGCCGTAAGAATTCATCCCACACTCGAAACCCCTTGTTCCATAGATCCGCCATATCCTCCATCAAGTGTTCAAGAAACACATCTATTTCGATACCAAGTTGTTTGGGGCCTTGTATAAGAATGCACAATAAAATGTATTTTTATTTCTAACATAGCCATGTTGGAAGGTTGTACATGGTTAGGAGAATTGGCTAAGTGCTATGTGAACTTGTCAAGTCACCGAAAGGGTTCATGCTGTCTGTACTTAGTGCGAACCTTACATTTCTTGGATCTTCTGCAAATTCTGGGTGCATTGCATCGAAACTTTTCCACTGTCGAGCATCGGCTGGGTGACGAAGCTTCCCGTCCCTCTTGCACTATTCATGATGTCAACGCATCAGTTCAGCGTCACTAGGGTTCAAGAACAAACGCTTCAGGTGATCTTTGGGTGGCAAGTACCACATTACTAATTGAGGAATCTTCTTCTTGCTTTTCTCCATTGAAGCAGAGCTATCCTCTTGACCAATAGCATCAATCTCTGGAGACTGGTTTCCAGTTTTGTACCGACTAGCTTTGCACTTTGGGCACCTATCCAACATTACATGCTCTTTACAGTACATGATGTAGTGGTTGACACAAGCGTGTATCCTTTCCACAACCAGCGACAACGGGCAGATAAGCCTCTTCACGTGGTTTGTGTTGGTTGGCAGGGAGTTAGGGTTCGGCAACAACCTCTTTAAGACACCCAATAGATCGTTGAAACTATTGTCGGACCAACCATTCTTGGCCTTCAATCTCAGAAATTCAAGCACTGAACATAATACTGTGAAGTCCTTGTCACAATCCTTTGACTCATCGTACAAAGGTTCTTTAGCTGCCTTCTGTAACTTCTCGAAATTATCTAAACCTCTCGCAGACTTTTGGTTCCGTGTGTTGTAGCATCTCCTCTAAATCGAAATCATTATCATCAGAGCCATCAATACCATCCATCACAACACGATCATCCTCTAAAACGAAATCACGGCGATTGGATTCATCTACTATAAAACAGTGACTACCATCTATGAAACCTTCACGGCGATCCTCGTGGTGTTCGGTGCCTTCAATGCCGGTTCTCTGAGATATATTTTCTTCGCCATGATAAGACCAAGCTGTGTAGTTCTTAACAAATTCACGCATCACCAAATGCGATTTAATTACATCTAAGCAACCCCATACTCTCTGGTTTTTGCAATTAACACATGGACAATGGATTTTCTTGATCTTCCTACACACAGCATGCGCCTTGGTAGCATCAATGAATTTAGAAACTCCCGTAATATATGACGTTCGAAATCTTGGTGTATCATACATCCATGACCTTGCCATTTGCAAATTCAATCAAATTTTACAAATATGCCACCGTAAAATTTAGTTCGGATACAGTACAAATTATCATATTTGCATTGAAATGCGTCCAAATAAACAAATATCCAAACATTAACTGTATTCCATATAATTATCCAAAAATTCCATACAAAGTAATCAAGTTCAATTAATTTATCACAAATAAAAAAATCCAGATTCACTGAAACTTCCATACAAAGTAGGATAAAAAATATCCAGATCCAAGTAATCAAATCTAGATCTACAAAAAAAATATTAAGACACATACTAGCTAGTGTTTCTCTCTCTTCCAAACTAGATCCAATCTAACTAACTTAATATACACAAAAACTACCATGTCTAGCTAAACAATCATCATTGATGAATGAGTAAACACCATTGCTCTAAGATTGCATAAAACATTTGGGCCAAATTGAGCTCCAAGGTGCCAATTAAAAATTGTAGATCTAGGTCACATAAGAACACACTATGCATGATTATAAAATTCACTAAATTAAAAACATAAATTTAAAAGTAAACTACATAAAGAATGTAGGAGAACAAGGATCTAACCTTAGAAACTAAAATCCACCAAACATTTCGAGTTCAAAACCTCACCCCTATATTTTTGCTTCTATAGGAGAGAGAAATCTCGGGCTCTAGTGAATAGGGCCAAGGAAGAAGATGCCATGTAAAGGAGGGTTTTCGCTGGCCGACCGCTAGCGAAAACCTCCTCCATTTTCACAGGCGGGCCACGTTACACGCAGCCTGGCTTTAACGCCGGCGGCGTGTAACATGGACCTCCTTTGAAAATAATGCACTCTTCATAGGTGGGCCACAGTAGTGACCGCCAGTGATAATACACTTTCACTGGTGGTTGCAGCCCACCCCCCCCCCCCCCCCGCGGCCTACTTACCGCAGGTGGCCGCTCTTTTGGCCCACCTGCATTTTGAAATAGCTAACACCACAAAAAATCAGTTTTGTAGTAGTGACCTTGTATAGACATGTACTATCTGGCCACAAACCAGCTTCCATATCTCAATGCTTATTAATCATATAAAGTTATACATAAATACAACAATTCATGCCGGGTGTCTGGAAGTGCCGGACACTTCGCCAATGGTGGGCCCCATGATGAGCTCACGCTATAGATTGGACTCCTAGTGCTGCATGCTTTTCTGCCTCCATGTTCTCAGGGCGCTGCTCCCACCCAACCCCATCCCTCACCTTTACCTCCTCCACCACCGCCTCGACCTTGCCCTCACACATGCGCAGTGTTGTTAGGCCCAGGAACAGCTTCCTTGTCCTCACTATGAACAACCTTTTCTCGGCCGCCTCAAGAGGAAGGAGCGTGTGCAGCAGCACAACGAGCATGAGGTGACGGAGGGTTGTGTCTGCGTGGCTGTGGTGGTGGAGGCAGAAGCTGGAGGGGAACTTTGGCTGGGTTTGTGCCGGAGACCAGCCGAATAGGAGGAGGCAAGGAGGGAAGATGGTACAAAGGCCACTGGAGTAGAGGCAAAAGGCGAATCTAGCTACCAGAGTAGAGATGTAGGCTCTTTTTGGAGTTTTGATTATTTTTGTTATAATCCATTGTTTATCTTTGTTGCACTTTATTGTATTCGAGTGTTTCACTCTATTCGGCACATGTTGTATTTGCACATAATATGCACTGCCTCGTCAAAGGCGTGCACCATGTCCTCCGTCGTCTTAGAGGTGCTCGGCAATATTTTTTTCTTAATTTGTTGCTGGTTTTCTTTGATGTTTCACGCACTGGTTTATTGTTGTTGCAATTGGTATTTTTGAGTGTTGCATCTGGTTAAAATATTTTTTAGTGAGTAATGGGACATCTAAAATAATTGTTGATAAGTGATGGAACACCGTCCGACATTTTGGCTAGGATCGAATGTCCAACCGCTAGTCGTGTTCGAAATACAAATGAAATTCATCCAGAAATCTTGTGTGGAGGTCATAGGCGCCGGGTACCTCAAGGCAATACGGCCACTTGGATAGAGGGTGGGCCGGCCCATGTAATTAGGGATATAGTAGAACTTGGCTTCATGTAACCTTCCCTGACAAGGAAAGTGATATAGTCCTAGCCGGTTACTCTATGTTCTTAGAAGGAAATCCCTTGGTTGAGTCTGACTGAGATTCCTACCTTGTAACCTTGCCTCCTCGGTATATAAGGCAAGGCAAGGAGCTCCCTAGGGTAGATCAATCCACATACAGCAAAAGCAATACACCACAACTGGAAGTAGGGTATTACCTCACCCTAAGGGCCCGAACCAATATAAATTGTCTTGTCTTTCGAAGTCCATCGAGTTTTGGTCCGACAAGTAGCCCTACAATCAATATTGTCGATACAAAACATCGACAGTTGGCACGTTAGGTAGGGGATTCGTTAAGATCATCGTCATCAAGCCCGATGAATCGAACCAAAGGAGTCGACAGCGTGAAGTTTAGCCCTAGACAAGCCATCAGCTTCAGGAGGCTCGACTTTGTCGCCGACAAATTCGGCGATCTCGCCTTGTCCGACTCGGTTTTGACCCGATCGGCTAGGAACCAAGCAGACCCAGCGCCAGTTGGTTTACTCAATGCCGCAGCGGTTGTCAACAACCTACGCTGGTGATAACCAAGATCTACAAGCTCTGGGACAACTCTCTTTCCTAGTGTTCGACTCGGATTTGGCTCTGAGCCAGTCGAGATCGGATCTAGGGGAGACAAGATCGTCAATCTCCCACTCAGATTCGACAATACCGCAGCCATCTTCAACTCAAATTTGATGTGGCAAGACCAATCCTTTGGAATGCGACTCGGATATGGCCCAGAACCACTTGGGATTGGGTCCAGGGAGGTTAGGGTTACCATCACACCACTAAACTACTCCGAGTCCGACTCTCAGTTGGACAACAGCTCGGAAAGCTTTTCATCGCCACGTGAGGTCTTCATGGCATCAAAGGGATCAACCTCGACACAAGACGCATGCCAACTATGTGATTAGCAAGAGGAGGAGGCTCGTTGACTGCGTCAAAAAGAGGAGAAAGAAAATCAATGCCTACAGGCCCAGCACGACGCCAGCGACTGTGATCTATGTAAGACCAGCCGAGTAACATAGCAGGAGATCATCTAGACCAGGGTGGGCGACCATGATGTCTTTGTTACACCTCAGCAGAACGTCATAGCTGCTACTACACTCCTGGACACCCTGTAGCTGGGGCTTGATCACCAAGCAACCTGACTATTGCAAGGATCAAGGCTACGATAACAGCAGCAGCATGCCAACAATGTCAGTAATCTGGAGACACCCTTATCCCATGTTCAGGACTACTTCAGATGCTTCAACTTCATCAACCACAGCACGACATCGAGTGGCGGGCTCTGTCCAGCGCCACTCGGAGTCCAACCGCACATCACAAGATCATGCTGATGATTGACAGTGGTATCAACACGACGGGCGCAAAGTAAACCGCGACGCCCGAGAGCAAGTACGATGCGATCTCCACCACGACATCAATACTTGATGGGTAGAACATGAGGAAGATGAATGTCGCTAACTTCAAGACAAGAACGAGCGCTTCGGCCTCTACCACTTGGACAAAGGAGTTCAAGCTTTCTCGCGTGAGCTACAACAAGTCGACTAGACTATAGGCTTCAAGCTGACTGGCATAGAGAAGTACGATGGCAACACAAACTCGGAGTCCTAGTTGACCGTGTACACCTTGGCGATCCGAGTAGTTAGAGGCGACCACAAATCCATGGCAAATTATTTCCCAATCGCCCTAGCTGAGTCGGCACGAACATGGTTAACGGGGCTTCCCAGAAGGTCTATTGGCTCCTAGGGGCAACATGGTTAACGGGGCTTCCCAGCGGGTCTATTGGCTTCCCAGAGGGCCAACTTCCAAGGGACATACGAAAGGCCAGCATCCGAGCACGACCTATACCAGTGCCACCAGAAGAAGAACTAGTCTCTCTGAGACTTCATCAAACACTTTTCTGAGAAGAGGAACTCTATCCCCATGATCAAGGACGAAGTTGTTATTGCTACCTTCCACAAGGGAGTCAGAGACACTCCGTTCATCGCCAAGTTCACTCGGAAGCTACCCCACTCCGTCAAAGCTCTATTTGACATGGCCAACAAGTATGCTGATTTAGCCGACGTAGTTGCCGAGGAACTCGACGACAAGAAGGTGCCCCGATAGAAGGAGTGATGGGACACAGATGACGGAGCCCTATCTAAAGCTAGGAACTACAAGAGCAAGTCGGAAGACATCGTGGCCACTATTGACAGCAACCGACCGCAACCCCAAGGACGGACGGCTACCAGAAGGTCATGAACAGCCATGCCCTTTTCATTCAAAGGGGACACACGTGGCCAAAAATTGTTTCATGCTCAAGAAGTTCGTCACAAAGCAAAAATCCACGTCTGGCGAGCCAAAACACAAGGACAAGCCGGCCTTAGGCCCAACCGGCGATTACCAAGATCCTCAAGCAAAGCTCAATCACATATTTGGAGGGCCATCTACATACGAGTCCAATCGCAAGTAGAAGCTAACCGCATGGGAAGTAAATTTAGTCTCCACTGACGCCCCCAATATCTACGGTGGTCCAAGGTGGCAATCATGTTTGACCGCACGGATCACCCTGACCGAGTGGCACATCCAGGGCATTATCTACTCGTCGTAGATCCAGTTATCAGAAACATCAAGCTGAAGAAGGTTCTCATTGATGGAGGAAGCGCACTCAATATCCTTTTCACCAAGACACTCGACGAGATGAAGATACCTTGATCCGAGTTACGGTCGAGTACACCTCTCTTCCACGAGGTAATCCCCGGCCTCTCTTCAACGCCACTCGGCCAGATCACCTTATCAGTCACCTTGGGCATGTGGGAGAATTATTGCACGGAGAACATCTACATCGAGGTCGCTGACTTCGAGACAGCCTACCATGCCATACTTGGACCACCGGCATTAGCCAAATTCATGGTTGTACCCAACTACACCTACATGATGTTCAAGATGCCTGGAACAGCAAGAGTCCTCTCCTTACGTAGTGATGTCATGCAAGCCTTTACCTGTGATAAAGAGAGATGCGACTTGGCCCAGTCACACGAAGCCGCAGTCGGACGAAGCAATATCCGACTGGCTGTAACAACATCAAACGAGGACGACGAAGTTCCGGCAAAAAAGGCTACCAGGTTGGGTATTTCAGCAGAGTCAGATACAAAGAAGATCCCCTGGACCCTTCCGACCCCACCAAGATGGCGCCTGTCAAGACTGGACTTGACCCCAAATAGGAAGACAAGGTCGTCACCTTCCTCCAGGCGAATAGGGATATATTTGCTTGGAAGCCTTCCCACATGCCTAGTGTACCAAGGGAGGTGATCGAGCATTCCCTCAATGTTGAGCCGGAGGCCAAACTAGTCAAAGAACGTCTACGATGCTTCACACAAGACCACAAATATGCTATCCGCGAGTAGATAACCAAGCTCCTGATAGCCGGGTTCATCAAAGAGGTCTATCACCCAGATTGGCCGGTAATCCTAGTCTTGGTCCAGAAGAAAAAGGGTAAATGCGCATGTGTGTTGACTACACCGACTTAAACAAGGTGTTTCCTAAAGATCCATTTGGTCTATCTAGGATAGATCAGGTGGTTGATTCAACTGTGGAATTCTAACTACTTAGCTTTCTCAATTGCTACTCGTGATACCATCAAATAAGCCTAAAGGTGGAGGACTACTTGAAGACTTCTTTTATCATGCTGTTTGGTGCATACTGCTATATTACTATGCCGTTCGGGTTAAAAAAACATTGGTGCAACGTATCAATGGACCATCCAGCGGTGTCTTCACACTCAACTCAAGCGCAACTTGGAGGCATATATCGATGACGTGGTAATCAATACAAAGTTTAAAGGTGACCTCATCACCGACTTAGAAGAGACTTTTCAAAGTCTTCAAAGATTCAAGATGAAGCCGAACCCAAAAAAGTGCGTCTTCGGAGTACCTTCGGGAAACTACTCAGTTTCATAATCTTAGATCGAGGCATAAAGGCGAACATAGAGAAGATCAATGCAATAATGAACATGGCTCCCTCGACTAGCTAGAAGGACATACAGAAGCTGACCGGCTGCATGGTGGCACTCAGCTGATTCGTTTCCCGACTTGGTGAACGGGGCATGCCCTTCTTCAAGCTCCTGAAGAAAGTTGACAATGTACTTCAATAGTTCTCTAAGGATCGGCAGAGCAGGAGCTGGCGTCGTTTTGATGTCACCCAACGAAGAAAAACTCAAATGTCCTTCAGATACACTTTCCAGTATCCCACAACATCACCGAGTACAAAGCACTCATCCATGAGCTCCATATTACCATATCGCTCGGTATCCGATGATTGGTGGTTCATGGGGATTCCCAACTAGTGGTGAACCAAGTCATGAAAGATTGGACGTGCCTAGATGATAACATAGCGGCATACTGTCAAGAAGTGCAGAAGATGGAGAACAAGTTTGACGGGTTGGAAATCACACACATTTTGCACCACTACAGTGAAGCCACAGACGATCTAGCCAACATGGGATCCAAGCGCGAAGTGGTCCCAAATGGAGTTTTTGTCGAGCAGTTATTGGAGACATCAGTCAAGAAAAAGCTAGATCACGCCCAGTCAGGGGCTGAGCCGGTACCAGAACCAATGGAAGTGCGCATTATTTCTCAAGACTGGCGGACTCCATTCATCTAATTCCTACTCGAAGACGAGCTCCCAGAAGATCGTAACAAAGTCGAGCAAGTCAAGATCAGAGCAAGAGCTTTATCGTAGTCGGAGAAGACCTTTATCGTTGAAGTGCATCCGGAGTCCTCATGCACTACATCACTCCTGAGGAGGGCAAGTAGATACTGCAATCAATCCACTCGGGCATATGTGGCAACCATGCTGCATCAAGGACGTTAGTCGAAAAGGCTTACAGACAAGGTTTATTTTGGCCGACTGCGGTTACCGACACTAAAGACATAGTTTGGACATGCGAGGGATGCAAATTTTTTGCTCCACAAACACATGTACCAACTCAAGAGTTGCAGACAATCCTAATCTCTTGGCCTTTTCAGTTTGGGGTCTTGACATGGTTGGGCCGTTCAAAAGCACCAGGAGGGTTCACACATCTGTTTGTCGTGGTGGACAAGTTCACGAAGTGGATTGAGGCAAAACCCATTGCTACCATAACTACGGCCAGGGCAAAAGACTTTATCATGAGTATTGTCTACCGATTTGGGGTCCCCAACTATATTATAACGGACATGATACTCAGTTCATCGGCGGCATGTTCCATGATTTCTGCGATGAGTTTGGCATAAAGATCTGCTATGCTTCTGTGGCTCACCCACAGAGCAATGGGTAGGTCGAGTGTGCAAATGACATGGTCTTATAATGTATTAAGGTGTCGATGTTTTGTATCGGCAATAAGAATATGGGGCTACTCGTGAGACCTAAACTTGATAGATTGCAAAGGAACACAAAACAATTTATATTGGTTCAGGCCCTCGAGATGAGGTAGTGTGGAGGCCATGGGCCCAGAGTACCTCATCACAAGCATATGGGCCACTCGGATAGAGGATGGGCCTAGCCTTGTAATTAGAGATATGGTAGAACCCGGTAGACTTTGCCTTGTACGATAAGGAATATACAGTCCTAGTCAAGTAGATTATATCTCTAATAGGAGATCCCTTGGCTGTTATCTGGTTGGGACTCCTATCTTGTAATCCTGTCCCCTAGTATATAAGGGGAGGTAGGGCGCCCCCTAAGGGTAGAATCATCATAAGCTCATAGAAGCGAATACACATCCTCAAAGGAATACACCACAACTGGACGTAGGGTATTACCTCACATTGAGGGCCTGAACCAGTATAAACCTTTCTGTGTTCCTTTGCAATCCACTAAGTTTCGATCTGCTGAGTAGCCCTATAATCATATTGCCGGTGTAAAACATCGACAGTTGGTGTGCCAGGTAGGGGATGTCGGCAAGATCTACATTTACAAGCTCGATGGATCCAACAACAGGAGTCGACGGCGACAAATTCTTCCCCGGCGATACAATCTCATTCGAAAGCCTCGACTTCGTCGCCGACATGTTCGGCAATCCCACCTTGGCCGATGCAGACCTAATCCAACCTACCGAGGAACCAGCTGACTCTGCGCCAGTCGGCCCACAAGACGCTGCAGCCACCCTCGTCGAATTGCTGCAGCGATCTACCACCTGTCCGGGTCTCGGGACAACTCTCTCCTTCAGTGTCCGACTCGCGCTTGGCCTCTAGCCGGCCTGGGTCGGGCTAGGAGTTGGAGAGGTCATCAATCTCCCTCACAGACTCGGTGATGCTGCGGATCTACATCCCACGCGGCAGATCCGATCCTCTACGCTTCAGTTTCGACATGGCCCAGAGCCGTTCCAGATTGAATCTAGGGAGGTCGGAGTCGTCCTTACTCCGATCAACTACTCGGATTCTGACTCCAAGTCGGACAATAGTTCGAACACCAGTTCGGACACCAGTCTGGCGAGTTTCCTTCTGCCCCGCGAGATCTTCATGGCTTCAACCCCTCCACCGGAGGTGCGCCGACTACAAGAGGAGCAACAAGAGGAGGCATGCCTACTACGGCAACAGGAGGAGGCCGATCGCGAGGCTCGCAACGACGAGCTACGCAGGGATGGGCAAACTGCTCAGCAACAGATCCTCCAGACTAGAGTTGGCGACCATGACGTCTTCGTCATGCCTTAACAAAACGTCGTGGCCACCGCAACCCTGCTGGACACACTCCAGCTTAGGCCTGATCACTAGGCCACCCCGACTATCGCCAAGATCAAAGCCATGATCACAACTGCCGAATGTCAGCAGCACCAGTAGTCGGGCGAAACAATTATACCGACCAATCGGTCAGGTTCTCTAGCAGCAGTCTCATCAGCATCGGCGCGACGCCGGGCGGCTGCCTCTAGTCAGCCGCACGCCGAGTCGCAACAGTTGTCACTCGGCAACCCAAACAACAACAACCGGCGGCGTCCCAGTACGACCGCCGTAGCAACCAAGATCTCCGCACCCACCTGCAACACGATCTTCACTACAACATCAATGCTCGGCGCCGCGAACGTGAAGAGGATGAGCGACACTGACTAGAGGACAAGAACAAGCACTTCGGCCTTCATCACGAGCGGTTATACCGCCGAAACCGGAGCCGGAGCCCTCTTGAAGATGAAGGCGTTCCAGCTTTCACAGAAGAACTACAACAGGTCAACTGGCCGTCGGGCTTCAAACCTACAGGGATTGAAAAATACGACGGCAAGACCAATCCCGAGTCCTGGCTCACCATATATACCCTGGCAGTTCGAGCTGTCGGAGGTGACCACAAAGCCATGGCTAACTACCTCCCGATCACCCTGGCCGACTCAACGAGGACATGGCTAACAGGGCTCCCAAGGCGATCAATCGGCTCCTGGGAGGAACTCCGGGAGCGCTTTATAGCCAATTTCCAGGGGACTTACGAGCGGCCGTCTTCCGAGCACGATCTCTATCAGTTGCGCCAGAGGAAGAACGAGTCCCTCTGTGAGTTCATCAAAAACAGAGTTCATCAAAAGGTTCTCCGAGAAGCGCAATTTGATCCCCATGATCAAGGACGAGGTCGTCATCGCCGCCTTCCGCAAGGGAGTCAAAGACGCCCCGTTCATTGTAAAATTCACTCGGAAGCCTCCAACTTCCATCAGGGCCCTCTTTGATATGGCAAATAAATACACCGACTCGGCTGAAGTGGTCGCAGAAGCCCTCGACGAGAAGAAAGAGTCCCGACAAAAGGACCAAAAGGCCAAAGCCGACAATGAGCCATCACAGAACAAATTCGGTAGCTGCAAGCGGAAATCGGACAATGTGGTGGCCAACATGGAGCGCACCCGGTCGTGACACCGAAGGAACAACGAGTACCAGAAGGTTATGAACGGGCCTTGCCCCTTCCATCCCAAGGGCAAGCATGCGCGCCAGGACTGCTTCATGCTCAAGAAGTTTGCTTCCGAGCAGGCTTCATCTGGCACCGACAAGGACAAAGACAAGCCAGAATCAGGCCCGGTCGACATTTTCAAGATCCCCAGGTCGAGCTCAACCACATCTTCGGAGGGCCATCTACGTACAAGTCCAAGAGAAAGCAGAAGCTTATGACGCGCGACATCAACGCAGTCTCTACAGCCGACGCCCCCTAGTATTTGCGCTGGTCAGAGATGTCCATCACATTCAACCGCGCATATCATCCAGATCAGGTTTCACACCCGGGACGCTACCCATTCGTCCTGGACCCAGTCGTCAAAAACATCAAGCGGAAGAAGATCCTCATAGATGGAGGCAGCGTGCTCAACATCCTCTTCACCAAGACCCTGGATGAGATAAAAATCCCTTGTTTAGAACCGCGGCCGAGTACTACGCCCTTCCATGGGATAATTCCCGTCCTGTCTTCAACACCCCTCGGACAAATAACCTTGCTGGTCACCTTCGGCACGCGGGATAACTTCCGCATAGAAAACATCTGTTTCGAGGTCGTCGACTTCGAGACCGCGTACCACGCGATACTCGGACGACCCGCGCTCGCCAAATTCATGGCAATACCGCACTATACCTACATGGTGCTCAAGATGCCCGGGCCAGCCGGAGTTCTCTCCCTTCGCAGTGACGTCAAGCAAGCCTTCACCTGCAACAAGGAGAGCTGTGAGTTGGCTCAATCGCAAGAGGCGGCAATCGGACGCAATAGCATTCGGCAAGCCGTCACAACTGAAGTCGAGGATGACCAAGTTCCGGTGAAAAAAGCAGCAAAATCAGGAATTTCAGCGGACTCTGACATGAAGAAGATCCCCCTAGACCCTTCCAACCCTTCCAAGACTGCTCTAGTCGGGACTGGACTCGACCCCAAATAGGAAGACGCGCTCATCACCTTCCTTCAAGCCAACAAAGATATCTTCGCATGGAAACCGTCCGACATGCCGGGCGTACCAAGGGAGGTGATCAAGCATGCCCTCAATGTCAAGACAGACACCAAGCCAGTTAAGCAATGGCTACGGCGCTTCGCACAGGACCGGAAAGATGCTATTCGGGAGGAGATCACCAAGTGTGGAGGCCATGGGCCCCGGGTACCTCATCACAAGCATATGGGCCACTTGGATAGAGGATGGGCCGAGTCTTGTAGTTAGAGATATAGTAGCACTCGGTAGATTTTGCCTTGTACAAAGAGGAATATACAATCTTAGCCAGGTAAGATGTATGTCTAAGAAGGAAATCCCTTGGCCGTATCCGGCTAGGATTCCTACCTTGTAACCCTTCCCCCCAGTATATAAGGGGAGGTAGGGCGCCCCCTAGGGGCACGAAAAACACACAAGATCATTGATCGACATATATCCTCAAAGGAATACCACCACAACTGGACGTAGGGTATTACCTCTCATCGAGGGCCTGAACCAGTATAAAATCACCTTGTGTTCCTTTGCAATCCACCGAGTTTCCCCTTGCCGAGTAGCCCTATAGTTATATTGCTAGTGTAAAACATCGACAGTTGGCGCGCCAGGTAGGAGCTCCGGCGAGTTTCACATCTACAAGCTCGATGGATCCAACAAGCGGAGTCGACGGCAATTTCTTTCGGAAGCCTCGACTTTGTTGCCGACCAGATCGGCAACCTCACCTTGGCCGAAGCAGATCCAATCCAACCAGCCGAGGAACCAGCCGACGTTGCGCCAGTCGGCCCATAGGACGCCGCAGTCTCCTTCATCGATCTACTGCGGCAATCCTTCACTTCGCCGAGCATTGGGACAACTCTCTCCTTTGGCGTCCGACTCGCGCTTGGCCTCGAGCCAGCCCGGGTCAGGCTAGGAGGGGGAGAGATCGTCAATCTCCCACACAGACTCGGCAACGCCGCGGATCTATATCTCATGCGGCGGACCCTATCTCCCACGATTCAGTTTGGACAAGGCTCAGCGCCGTTTCAGGTCAGAGTTGTTCTTACTCTGATGAATTACTCGGATTTCAACTCCAAGTCGGACAACGGTTCAAATGCTAGTTCGGACTCCAGTCTGGCAAGTTTTCTCCTCCCTCGTGAGATCTTCATGGCTTCAACAACACCCCTGGAGGTGCGCCGACTACAAGAGGAGTAGCAGGAGGAGGCGTGCCGACTGCGACAACAACAGGAAGCTGACCACGAGGCTTGCAACGATGGGCTATGCAAAGCTAGGCGAGCTGCTCAGCAACAGATCCTCCGGACCAAAGTCGGCGACCACGACGTCTTCGTCACGCCACAGCAGAACATCATGGTCACCGCAACTCTGCTGGACACGCTCCAGCTCGGGCCTGATCACCAGGCCACCCCGACTATCACCAAGATAAAGGCGATGATTATAGCTGCGGCCTGCCAGCAGCAACAGCAGTCAGGCGACACACTTGTATCGACTAACTGGTCGGGATCTCCAGCGGCGGGTTCATCTACATCAGCTCGACGCCGGGCGGCTGGCTAAGGTCGGCCACGTGAAGAGTCAAGGCAAACGTCACTCGGCAACAACAACCATGATACCCGGCGGCATCACCAGTATGACCACTGGCCCAACCAAGATCTCCGAGTATGCCTACAACGTGACCTCCGCCACACCATTAACGCTCGACGCCATGAACGCGAAGAAGATGAGCGTCACCAACAGGAGGACGACTATGAACGCTTCGGCCTCAACCACGAGCGGTATAACCTCCATAACAGGAGCCGGAGCCCTCAAGAAGATGAAGGTGTTCCAGCTTTCACTCACGAGCTCCAGGACATCGACTAGCCGTTAGGCTTCAAGCCTAAGGGGATCGAAAAATATGACGGCAAAACCAACCCCGAGTCCTGGCTCACCGTATACACCCTGGCAATTCGAGCTGCCGGGGGCGACCACAAAGCCATGGCTAACTACCTCCCAGTCGCGCTAGCCGACTCAGCGAGGACATGGCTGACGCTCCCGAGGCGGTCAATCAGTTCCTGGGGGAGAACTCAGGGAACGGTTCATCGCTAATTTTTAGGGAACCTATGAGAGGCCGTCTTCTGAGCACGATTTATATCAACTACACCAAAAGAAGAACGAGTCTCTTCGCGATTTTATCAAGAGATTTTCTAGGAAGCGCAACAAGATCCCAATGATCAGAGACGAGGCCGTCATCGCTGCCTTCCGCAAGGGAGTAAAGGACGCCCCATTTATCACAAAGTTTACTCGAAAGCCACCATCCTTGGTCCGGGCTCTCTTTGACATGGCGAACAAATACGCCGACTCGGCTGAAGCGGTCGCAGAGGCCCTCGACAAGAAGAAGGAGTCCTGACAGAAGGACCAAAAGGCGAAACCTGACAATGGCCGGCAGCCGCAAGCGAAAGTCAGACAATGAGATGGCCAACATGGAGCGAACTCGGTCGCGGCCCCAACACAACAACGACTACCAGAAAGTCATAAATGGGTCTTGCCCTTTCCATCCCAAGGGCAAGCACGCGGCTAAAGACTGCTTCATGCTAAAGAAGTTTGCCTCCGAGCAGGCTTCATCATCTGGCGCCGACAAGGACAAAGACAAGCCAGATTAGGGTCCAGCCGACGATTTTCAAGATCCTCAGGCCGAGCTCAACCATATCTTCAGAGGGCCGTCTGCATATGAGTCCAAGCGAAAGCAGAAGCTTACAACGCGCGATGTTAACTCAATCTCCACAGCAGACACCCCCAGTACTTGCGCTGGTCAGAGACGTCAATAACGTTCACCCGCGCAGATCACCCAGATCGGGTTTCACACTTGGGACGCTACCCACTCGTCCTAGACCTAGTCGTAAAGAACATCAAGTTGAAGAAGGTTCTAATAGACGAAGGCAGTGCACTCAATATCCTCTTCGCCAAGACCCTAGATGAGATGAAGATTCCTTATTCAGATCTGCGGCCGAGTACAGCGCCCTTCCACGGGATAATTCCCGGACTGTCTTGAACACCACTCGGGCAGATCACCTTGCTGGTAACCTTTTGCACGCGGGATAACTTCCGCACATAAAACATCTGCTTCGAGGTCGCCGACTTTGAGACTGCGTATCACGCGATACTCGGACGACCGGCGCTCGCCAGATTCATGGCGGTACTGCTGTGGAGGCCATGGGCCAGGGTACCTCATTACCAGCATATGGGCCACTCGGATAGAGGATGGGCCGAACCATGTAATTAGAGATAAGATTGCACCCGGCAGGCTATGCCTTGTATAATAAGAAAGCATAGTCTTAGTCGGATAGGACTCTATCTCTAAGAAGGAAATCCCTTGGCCGTATCTGTTGACGCCGAAAACCGCCGGGGCCGTCCGGCGCCTTGGAGACACACGAAGGCCTGGGAGATCTGCTTAGCTCCAGTGCAGGTCCTAAAATCTTGAGGTTCGCGGGCGTGCCAGTCAATTTGACCCGATAATTCACAAGGAGAAAATATTAACTCAGTGAATCAATTGACCGATAAGAATACTGCTTAGCCGATTTCCGAAGGAACACTTGTGCATAGGTCGTAAGACGATGATAAAACCGTGTCTGGGCCCCAGCTGTCTGCGCCCGGGTCTCGTGCCCATGCCCGTGCCTGGGTCCTCGTGCCCGGGTCCTCGCTCCCGGGTCCCCGCCTGTGCCCGGCTACCAGCAGCAATTGCACATCGACTATCGGCCGATACGGACTGATATAGGCTCCTCGTAACCGATGGCCGATAGCACCTGTGTATCGGCTAGGAAACCGATAACGCTATAAACAAATAGATAAGCTGTCAGTATAACATGTGCATCGGCTAGAAGCCGATGATAAAATAGATAGGCAGAATAGTAAGCCAGCCAACCGCCGAGGAAACACATGTGCATCGGCTAGAAAACCGATGATAATATAGATGACCAAAATAGTACAGATAATACAGTCGGCTTTATAAAAAGATAACCTATCGGCTAAGCACTCCGATAGAACGTCGCATATACACCGATCGGCTCAACAAGGATAAATCTATCACTATCAATCTAGTAGTTCAAACTTAACTGATGCAGCACAGATTGATAATAATAAAAGAACCTCAATGAGCCGATAGATCTAATGCAACTGTGATGTAAAATATGATAACTTATCGGCTATGCATTCCGATAAGACGCTTGCACAAAATCTATCAACCTAGCAGGAATAACTTATCAGGCAGTTTAGTAGGTCGGACCGAACCGATGCAGCACAAACTGATGATAAACTACACCCAGTAAGCCGATAAAAACTATGCACGCGTGATGTGATATATCTACCCGGCCTAAGAGATCAAACTTAACTGATGCAGCCGTAGACAGAATAGATACACCATGGTAAGGGGTGACGAGCCTTACCCTCTCGCAGAGGTTCGGACCTAACCGATGCAGCCCGGCTCGAGAAGCAGGAACCCGTTGAAAGGGTGGCAATGCGCCGAATTTGATTGATCGAGAGATAGTTTACAAGGTACCCGGGCACACATATTTATACCCCGGGTTTACAGAGTCCTAATCAGACATGAAACAGGAGTTTCCTATCTATAAAAGGAAAAATAACAAACCCTGATCGGACACGAGATCAAGCTTTCTAAAGATAAAACTAATATTACCTAATTAATAGATAAGATATTAACTGCCATAGCATGGTCTTCACGGCTCCTTCCTGGATTCGGTCTCTTCCAGATAAATTTCCATCGGCTGAACATAGTCCTTTCCTTAACCGAACATGACAGAAATCCGTACCAAATTTTGGCGTTAACAGTATCCGGCTGGGATCCTTATCGTGTACCCCTGTCCCCTAGTATATAAAGGGAGGCAGGGCGCCCCTCAGGGCAAGGACAACTAGATCATCGATCTCTATACACCTCAGAGGAATAACACCTCAACTGGACGTAGGGTATTACCTCACCTTGAGGGCCTGAACCAGTATAATTCTCCTGTGTTCCTCTGCAGTCCACCGAATTCACCCTCGCCGAATAGCCCCATAGTTTTATTGCCGGTGCAAAGCATCGACAGTTGGCGCGCCAGGTAGGGGCCCGGCGAGTTCCTCATCAGAAGATTCGATGGATTCAATCAACAAAGTCAACAGCAACAAATTCTCTCCCGGAGATGCAATTACCTTCGGGAGCTTAAACTTCATTGCCGATCAATTCGGCAATCTCACCCTGGCTGAGGCAGATCC
This sequence comes from Oryza meyeriana var. granulata, assembly GCA_003991445.1. Classification (NCBI taxonomy): domain Eukaryota; kingdom Viridiplantae; phylum Streptophyta; class Magnoliopsida; order Poales; family Poaceae; genus Oryza; species Oryza meyeriana. The sequence goes on along the minus strand of RYFJ01002866.1, from coordinate 43,173 downwards.
AATCTTGCCAGCCGGGGAACTAGCCGACGTTGCGCTAGTCGGCTCACCGGACGTCGTGATCTCCTTCCCAGACCTACTGCGGTAGTCCTTCACATCGCCAAGCATCGGGACAACCCTCTCCTTCGGCGTCCGACTTGCGCTAGGCCTCGAGCCAGCCCGGGTTGGGCTGAGAAGGGGAGAGGTCGTTAATCTCCCTCACAGCTCTGGCGACGCTGCGCATCAAAACCCTCCGCAGCAGACCCGATCTCTAGCAATTCAGTTTGGACACGGCCAAGCGCCGTTTCAGATTGGATCTAGAGAGGTCGGGGTCGTTCTCACTCCGATAAACTACTCGGAGTCCGACACTAAGTCGGATAGCGGTTCGAGCACTAGCTTGGACTCTAACTCAGCAAGCTTCCCCTTCTCCCGCGAGATCTTCATGGCTTCAACACCGCCTTCCGTGGTACGCCGACTTCAAGAGGAGCAACAGGAGGAGGCGCGCCGACTACGACAAGAGGAGGCTAACCGCGAGGCCCGCAACGATGAGCTACGCCAGGCTGGGCGAGTCGCTTAGCAACAAATCCTCCAAACCAAGATTGGCGACCACGACGTCTTTGTCATGCCACAACAGAACATTGTGGCCGCCGCAACTCTGCTGGACACACTCCAGCTCGGGGCCGATCACCAGGCCACCCCGACTATCGCCAAGATCAAGGCGATGATCACAGCTGCTGCCTGTTAGCAGCAACAGCGGTCGGGCGACACTGCTATACCGACCAACTGGTCGGGTTCTCTGGCGGCAGGCTCATCTGCATCAACACGACGCTGGGCAGCCGGCTCTAGTCGGCAACGCGAAGAGTCCCAGCAAACAACGCTCGACAATACCAATAATGACAACCGGCGGCGTCGCCAGTACGATCGCCGACCCAATCAAGACCTCCGAGTGTGACTGCACCGAGACCTTCGTCACACCATAAACGCTCGACACGAAGAACGCGAAGAAGATGAACACCGCCGACTAGAAGACGAAAACGAGCGCTTCGGTATCCACCACGAGCGACTACATCGCCAAAATCAGAGTCGGAGCCCTCACGAAGACGAAGGCATCCCAGCCTTCACTCGGGAGCTACAGGACGTCTTGTGGCCGACTGGCTTTAAGCCCACTGGGATCAAAAAGTACGACGGCAAGACAAACCCTGAGTCCTGGCTCACCGTTTACACCCTAGCAGCTCGGGCTGCTGGGGGCGACAGCAGAGTCATGGCTAACTACCAACTAGTCGCGCTAGCCGACTCGGCGAGGACATGGCTGACAGGCCTCCCGAGGCGGTCGATCGGTTCCTGGGGACAACCTAGGGAGCAGTTCATCGCTAACTTCTAGGGGACCTACGACAGACCCGCTTCGGAGCATGATCTTTATCAACTGCACTAGAAGAAAAACGAGTCTTTGCGTGAATTCATCAAAAGGTTTTCCGAGAAGCGCATCCAAATTCCAACCGTCAAGGACGAAGCCGTCATCGCCGCCTTTTGCAAAGGGGTAAAAGACGCTCCGCTTATTGCAAAATTCACTCGGAAGCCACCATCCACGGTCCGGGCGCTCTTTGACATGGCCAACAAATACGCCGACTCGGCCGAAGTGGTCACGGAGGCCCTCGACGAGAAGAAGGAGCCCCGGCAGAAAGAACAGAAGGCAAAAGTCGACAACGAGCCATCTCAAAATAAGTCCAGCAGCCGCAAGCGGAAGTCGGACAACGAGGTGGCCAACATGGAGCGCAGTCGGTCGCGGCCCCAGCGGAACAACAACTACCAGAAAGTCATGAGCGGGCCCTGCCCCTTTCACCCCAAGGGAAAGCACGCGGCCAAAGACTACTACATGCTCAAGAAGTTTGCCTCTGAGCAGACTTCATCGTCTGGCGCCGACAAGGACAAAGACAAGCCAGACTCGGGTCTGGCTGATGATTTCCAAGATCCTTAAGCCGAGCTCAACCATATCATCAGGGGGCCACTCGCGTACGAGTCCAAGCGCAAACAGAAGCTCTCAGCACGCGACATCAACACGGTCTCCGCGGCAGATACCCCCCAATACCTGCGCTGGTTAGAGATGGCCATCACCTTCAACCGCGCAGATCACCCTGATCGGGTTTACCACCTGGGACACTATCCACTCGTCCTGGACCCGGTCGTCAGGAACATCAGGCTGAAGAAAACCCTCAAAGACGGAGGCAGTGCGCTCAATATCCTGTTCGCCAAGACTTTGGATGAGATGAAAATTCCTCGTTCAGAACTACGGCCGAGCACTGCGCCCTTCCACGGGATATTTCCCGGCCTGTCATAAACTCCACTCAGGCAGATAACATTGCCGGTAACCTTCGGCACGCGGGATAATTTCCGCACAGAAAATGTCTGCTTCGAGGTCGCCGACTTCGAGACCGCGTACCACGCGATACTTGGACGACCGGCACTCGCCAAATTCATGGCAATACCGCACTATACATACATGGTGCTGAAGATGCCTGGGCCAGCAGGAGTCCTCTCCCTCCGCAGCGACATCAAGCAAGCCTTCACCTGCGACAAGGAGAGCTGCGAAATGGCTCAATCACAAGAAGCGGCAGTCGGGCGCGATAGCATTCGGCAAGCCGTCACAACAGAAGTCGAGCAAGATCAAGTTCTGGCGAAAAAAGCAGCCAAGTCGGGAATTTCAGCGGACTCTGACACGAAGAAGATCCCCCTGGACCCTTCCAACCCCTCCAAGACTGCTCTAGTCGGGACCAGACTCGACCCTAAATAGGAAGACGCGCTCGTCACCTTCCTCCAAGCCAACAAGGATATCTTCGCATGGAAACCGTCCGACATGCCGGGCGTACCAAGGGAGGTGATCGAGCACGCCCTAAACGTGAAGACAGACGCCAAGCCAGTCAAGCAACGGCTCCAGCGCTTCACTGAAGACCGCAAGGATGCTATTCAGGAGGAAATTACAAAACTCCTCGCAGCCGGGTTCATCAAAGAGGTCTACCACTCGGATTGGCTGGCAAACCCAGTTCTGGTCCGAAAGAAAAACGGTAAATGGCGCATGTGCGTCGAGTACACCGACCTCAACAAAGCGTGCCCCAAGGACCCATTTGGTCTTCCCAGGATAGACCAGGTGGTTGATTCCACAGCAGGGTGCGACCTACTCAGTTTTCTCGACTGCTATTCGGGATATCATCAAATCAGCCTGAGGGAGGAAGACTGCTTGAAGACATCTTTCATCACACCGTTTGGAGCGTACTGCTATATCACAATGCCGTTCAGTCTGAAAAACACAGGCGCAACCTATCAAAGGGCTATTCAGCGGTGTCTGCACACTCAGATCGGGCGCAACGTGGAAGCCTACGTCGACGATGTGGTGATCAAGACCAAGTCCAAAGAAGACCTCATCGCTGACTTGGAAGAAACCTTCCAAAACCTTCGAAGATTCAAGATGAAGCTAAACCCGGAAAAATGCGCCTTTCGTGTGCCATCCGGAAAGTTACTCGGCTTCATCGTCTCGCATCGTGGCATCGAGGCCAACCCGGAGAAAGTCAACGCCATCAGGCACATGGCACCCCCGACTAACCTCAAAGACGTCTAGAAGCTGACAGGCTGTATGGCGGCACTCAGCCGGTTCATCTCCCGACTGGTTGAACGGGGCATGCCCTTCTTCAAGCTACTCAAAAAGGCCGACAATTTCCAATGGACTCCGGAAGCCCAACGAGCCTTCGAAGACATCAAAAAATTCCTCACATCACCCCCCGTGTTGGCGTCACCTCTGCCCCAAGAACCGCTAATGCTATATCTGGCGGCAACAACACAGGTAGTCAGCACGGTGCTGGTGGTTGAGCGATCTGAACAGGGTCATATTCAAAAAATCTAACGGCCAGTCTACTTCGTCAGCGAGGTCCTTGCCGACTCCAAAACGAGATATCCGCAGGTCCAGAAGCTGCTATATGGCCTACTCATCATAGTCCAGAAGCTGGTGCATTATTTCCAAGCACACCAAGTCACGGTGGTCACCGCATTTCCACTCGGGGATGTCCTTCATAATTGTGAGGCCACCGGCCGAATCGCTAAATGGGCACTCGAGTTGATGGCGTTCGACATCACCTTTCAGCCACGGATAGCAATTAAGTCTCAAGCTCTAGCCGACTTCGTGGCCGAGTGGACAGAAGTCCAACTGCCTACACCAACAGCAAAGCTAGAGTACTGGACAATGTACTTCGACGGTTCTCTATGGATCGGAGGCGCCGGGGCCGGAGTCATATTGACGTCCCCCACTGGCGAAAAACTGAAGTACGTTCTACAAATCCACTTCCCGGCTTCCCACAACGTCGCCGAGTACGAGGCACTTGTTCACGGGCTCCGCATCGCTATATCACTCGGCATACGTCGACTGGTTGTGCGCGGAGATTCTCAACTCGTGGTAAACCAAGTCATGAAAGACTGGACCTGTCTCGACGATACCATGGCGGCATACTGTTGGGAGGTCTGCAAGCTGGAAAATAAGTTCGACAGGCTGGAAATCACACATGTCCTGCGCCAATACAACGACGCAGCAGACGAGCTGGCAAACATGGGATCCAAGTGAGAAGCAGTTCCAACTGGAATCTTTGTCGAGCAACTTATGGAGCCATCAGTCAAGAAGAAACCGGCACCGGAGCAGTCGGGAGGCAAGCCTACCCCGACCACAAATGAGGTGCTGCACATATGTCAAGACTGGAGGACTCCTGTTGTCAAATTTCTCATGGACGACGAACTCCCAGAAGATCACAGTCAAGCCGAGCAGATAAAGCGTCGAAGCAAAAGCTTCCTACTAGTCGGGGAAGACCTGTACCGAAGGAGCGCATCCGGTGTCCTCATGCGCTGCGTCACCACCGAGGAGGGCAAGCAGATTCTGCATTCGATCCACTCGGGCATATGTGGCAACCATGCCGCATCCAGGACGTTAGTCGGAAAGGCTTACCGGCAGGGATTTTTCTGGCCTATAGCAGTAACAGACACCAAAGACATCGTTCGCAAGTGCGAGGGTTGCCAGTTCTACAAAAGACAAACAAATCTTCCAACCCAGGAACTCCAAACTATCCCCATTTCCTGGCCATTGGCAGTATGGGGGCTCGACATGGTCGGGCCTTTCAAGAAAGCGCCAGGAGGGTTCACACATTTATTCGTCGCGGTGGATAAGTTTACCAAGTGGATTGAGGCTAAACCTGTTGCAACAATTACAGTGGCACGAGCAAAGGACTTCATCATGAGTATATTATACCGATATGGAGTCCCTAACCGCATCATCACCGACAACGGTACTCAGTTCGCGGCCGGCGTATTCCAAGACTTCTGCGATGATTTCGGCATCAAGATCTGCTATGCATCTGTGGCACACCCGCGGAGCAACGGGCAGGTTGAACGAGCCAACGGTATGGTCTTACAAGGAATCAAGGCCAGGATATTCGACTGACTACAACCATATGCGGGCCGGTGGGTACAAGAACTCCCATCCGTTTTCTGGTCTCTCAGAACCACGGTTAGTCGGGCAACAGGGCAATCCCCTTTCTTTCTGGTCTACGGTGCCGAGGCTATGCTACCTACCGAGTTATAGTTCGGCTCTCCACGAGTTCGGGCTTACTCAGAAGATGACTCCAACAATACCCAACTGGTCGAACTAGATTAGCTGGAAGAAGCAAGAGACACCGCAACTATCCAGTCGGCTAGATATCTTCAAGGCCTACGTCGCTACCACAATCGCAATGTCCGTGGCCGCGCCTTTTCGGTTAGGGACCTCGTTCTGAGGAAAATACAAACCACCAAAGACAGGCATAAATTATCCCCAATCTGGGAAGGGCCGTTCATTATAGCCGAGGTCACGCGGCCAGGCGCCTACCGACCGAAGACCGAAGACGGCGTTCTCATCAGCAACTCATGGAACATAGAACAGCTACATCCTTTCTATACCTGAGTTCTATATTTTTCATGTGTACAGTTCTTCTGACTAACTACGCCGCTTGTATCAACCGAGCAGTGAGTCAGGGGCTGCATGTATATATGTGCCCTATCAATAACATACGAGCTTATCTTACTTCGGTTTTGAAGCCTTACTACGACTGTCACGTTTGCCCGAGTACAGCTTCTTACTTTGAACATTTTTATTAAGTTCTGACAGACTAACTCGGTGCATACTACACGGTCGAGTAAAGCTAATGACGACTGAGTAATAAGCTTGGCGGCATTACACACATATTTACACATGCTTGTTTAACAAAAGCTTATATACACCGACTACATAACATATTGCCCTGACAGACCCAGGTCTCGGGTAATTATTTCAGTAGTCGGCTTCACCCGGGCGATCAGCTCCAGTGCCTTCGCCTCCTCTGGCGTCGTCTCTTCGGCAAACCCCTCCCCGATGGCTTCAATATCCGCCCTGGGGTATATGGACTTGGTCATCGCCAGGGTCTGGGCCACGCCGGTGACAACACGCTCATCCGAGTACTTTTTCAAGGCACTCGGTGCATCCTCGAGACGCGCCTCTATCTGCGGGACTCTGCTGCAGCTGGTTCCCACTGGGCGGGGATCTATGATGTCAAGGAGCCCTTTCACGGACTCGACGAGGGCCTCCCGTGACTCCCTGATCAACCTTATCTCCTCTATGTAGAACTGATACTGGGCCCGGACATTGGTTCTCATGTCTGCCCAGGTCCGCCGGCAAGAAAACTTGTCAGATTCGGCTACACACAGGATAACTAATGGATTGGCTAAGATCACAGTCAGGTTGAGGACTTACTTTCGTAGTCGGCCTCCCACCCGGCCACGGTCTTCTCCAGTTCAGCCTTCTCCTTACCGAGCTTGACGACGGCCTCCTTCAACTCGGACTTCTCCCGGTCAAGCTCGGTGTTGGCCTTTGTCAGGTTGGCCTTGACCTTCTCAAGCTCGGCCCTGGCTTCTTCGGCCTCCTTTAGCTGCGATTCCCGCTCTGTCTGGGTCTTTAACTCCGCTTCGAGGTCTGCACCACAGATTAGCCAAGAGCTCAACCGTGCAGTCATGACACAACTGGGCAGTCGGGAACAACGCAGCTGGATGAATACATCAACGATTCGGTCGGGAAGATATACTCGGGGATTTTACCTCTAATCTTTCCGGCTAGGGCCCATGTCTCCGCCCTGAGCTGATCGGCGCCACTCTTCAACCAGGCCTCCCTCCCCGCATGACGCGCCTCCATCTCGGCCTTCAACGCCCGGAGCTGCTCCAGTTCTGCGAGGTCGGGAGCTACCTCAACCAAGATTTCCGTCATCGCCTCATTGCGGTCGACAAGCTTCTGCTTAGGATAAAAGACGGATCAAGGACGGAGACAGACATCAAAACAGGAAGATTGCCAAGGCTCTACCACAAGAATCATACCGCGACCCCCTGGGACCCGCTGATAGCGGCGCAAAGCAAGCTTTCACGCTCCCTCCTTGCAATGACTTCGTCAAGCCTGAAGCTCTTCGCTGTCCCATCACGAGCCGTCCATGTGAATGTCCGGGGCATCACGCGTGGAGGAGCTTCGATCCGGGGCAAATGCGGGATCTCCGGCGGCGGCGACGGCGACGACGACAACCACGACGGCAACGGGGTCCTGGCCTCAGCGCCGCCGTCCCCCACGACTTCGGGGACCGGCTCAGGGGCTCTGTCCGCGGCTTCCACGACGAGCGGCGCCTCGGGGGCTGGGGCCTCAGTCTTAGCAGCCACCTCCCGGTCGGGTGGCAGCAGCGGCCCTATAGTCGGGGCCACCTTGGTCTCAGTGACCAAGCTGGCCGCCGGCTCAATAGGTGTGTCCGCGGCCGCTGGCTTGGCTGGGGCAGGCTCATCAAATGGAGCGGTCGGGTCGACCTCCCTGAAATCAATATCGGCCCGCTTCCTGCACGACGAATCAATGCATCACGACACTGCATCAACGCACAAGAATTTTAGAAGACCCGGAGCAGCGCACCTCTTGGAGAACTTCAGCTTCTTGACGGGTGACCCGCTCCCCAGGGAAGCGCCAGCTCCGGCAGTCGGTCCGGTCGGCGTCATAGTCGGCGGTGGCGTATCAGCCTGAGTCGGCTCCGATTCCGGCGTGGTCGGCTTGGGCGCCCCCGCCCCCGGCGGCGTCTGTCCCTGCTGGCTCCTTGGTGACGCCGCGGTCGGGCTCGACAATGTTGGGCTCAAACCCGCAGGTCTCAACCTGGGACTTGACCGCTTGGGCATCGAGGCGACGGCGTCCTTTATCTTCAGGCTTCCGGCCACAGCGCGCGCCGTCATGGCCCCCTCGCCCCGATACAAGATCGGTTTCTTCCCTGCTCTCTTGGGGTCGGGTTGGGCACCAGAGGGACTCCTCGGCCTCTTCTTCGACGCGACGGCCGACAACGGGCGGGAGTCTTCATCAAATTCTTCATGCCACTACAAGTGAGCCAGCTAAATGCGTCACGCAATGCTGAACAACTATGATTCCACGGGCATCCATCACAGAAGAGGATCAAAAGTTACCTTGGTCCGGGGCCGAATGGAGCTGAAGGCTGCAATCCGGCGATTGTCATCTTCAGTGGCGATCACCCCCTCAGAGAAGTAGCCGAACAAAGTCTCGGTCACCGCCCTCTTGTTCGTCGACTCGTTGCTCACTCGGTCAGGATCGTTTTTGCCTTTAAAGGCCCAGCCAAATGCACTCCTAAGCTTCAGCGGCTGAATGCGCCTTGTCAGAAAGCGCCGAGCCACCCAGGGACCTGTTAAGCCAGCCCTCTTGAGGTCATCTATGTTCGTCAACAACAGATGTGCCTGGCCCATTTCCTCAAAGGTCGGCTCTGCTGACCAGCTTGGCAACACCGTCGGCGGCAAACCAGTAAATGGCCGCAAGGAGGGAGCCAGATTGGCGCAATAAAACCACTCCTTGTGCCAGCCCTTCAGAGAAGATTTCAAGGGCAAATCGAGATACGTCTTCTTCCCGTCGCTCCTCAGTTGAAGGCCGGCCCCCCAATCACATTGATATTGCTCTTGGAGGGTTGAGGCTTGATATGGAACAGATGCCGGAAGAGGATGAAATGGGGTTCAACGCCCAAGAAGCACTTGCAAAGAGTAACAAATATAGAGATCTGAAGAATGGAGTTAGGGTTCAGATGCACCAACTCCAGCCCGTAAAAGTCGAGAATGCGGCGGAAGAAATCAGAAGACGGAAGACACAAGCCTTGATTGAAAAAAGAGGCGAAAACTACCGTTTCACTAGGCCGGGGATTAGGGACCGACTCATCCCTAGCCGACCGCCAGCGGATCACCTCTTGGCTGGGCAACTTCAGTTCGCTCTCCAGCCGCTTCAGCTTCACCGAGCCGCAATCTGAAATCGGCCAAGAACTGTGGGTGCCATGGGCCCCGGGTACCTCATGACAAGCATATGGGCCACTCGGATAGAGGATGGGCCTAGCCTTGTAATTAGAGATATAGCTAGATTCGGCAGACTTCGCCTTGTATAGAAAGGAATATACAGTCCTAGTCGGGTGCGTTATATCTCTAAGGGGAGATCTCCTAGTCGTAATCCGATGGGGACTCCTACCTTGTAACCCTATCCCCCAGTATATAAGGGGAGGCAGGGCGCCCCATGAGGGCAGAAGAGCACACATAAGCTCAAAGGTTGAGTCGGTTCACCAGAATCACCACCGCAAATCCTCAAAGGAATACATATAAACTGGACGTAGGGTATTACCTCGCATCGAGGGCATGAACCAGTATAAAATCTCCTTGTGTTCCTTTGCAATCCATCAAGTTTCCATCCGCCGAGTAGCCCCATATATTTATTGCCAGTGTAAAACATCGACAAGAACCCCCCGGCGCACCCGCAAGATCCGACGCCTTCGGCATGACTGGAGGCGATGAGATTTGGGGAAAAACGAATCGGGGGCTTGGAGCAAACGAGGAGGATTGCAATCGCCCGAGTTCGGGTGGGGAATAGCAACAGCTAACCCTAGCCGGGTGGGAGGCAAAAAGTTGGGCGTGAAGGTGGAAGCCGAAGAGATTGGCTGATTTGGGGAAGACGACGGAATCTTTTTCTCTCTCCCCGTCTTTTTATAACCCATGCCGACTAAATGGGCTTAGGCCCACACAGTTAGCACTAGGCCGACAAGATATGAGTTCCTACAGTAGCATGCTCCATGTGGGCCGCTTGCAGGCTGAGTTGAAATTATAGTGCTGGTGCTACTAACAGGAGCCGATGAGGTAAACAGATATGCTTCTTGAAAGCCTTATAACTAAACATATACGTTTGGGTATCTGTTTTTATCTACCAGGTCTCGAGGATATATCCTGACAAGGATCACAAGCTGGTCTTCATTACAAGGATCACAAGCTATGGATTATTTTCATAAAGTCGTACTCGGCCTACATGCGTGGCCATCAGTTGCCATGAGCAACATTTTACCCACTGACATGATGCGGAAGAGTCTAGCTTTCGAGTAGTGCACTACTCGGGAGAGACTATAAATATCTTTTCCGGCTGACATGATGCGGATGAGTCTAACTTTTGAGTGGGACGCCACTCGGAAAAGACTATAAACCCCTCTTTTCCAGCTGATATGACGCTGAAGAGTCCCATATATGAGTAGCATCCTACTCGGCAAGACTATAAACACATATTCCGACTGACATGAAGTCGAAGAGTCCTACATACGAGTAGTCTCCTACTCGGCAAGACTGTAAAGTTTATTCCGGTTGACATGTTACCGAAGAGTCTCATGTACCAGTAGTAATCTACTCGGGAAAGACTTCTAGGTTAAAGATCTTTGACTTTATGTTTAATTGTCTTCACAATTAAGCACAAAGTCGGGGGCTACACCTAATAGGTGCGCCTATTCGGCGCACACTATTCATAAATCTATATGAAGCCCTTCATAGCCTCTCCACTAGCTGACATGAAGCAGGACTCGGAAGAAGACTTACTCGGACAAAGAGTACTCGGGAGCACTGCACTCGGGCAACCTTCACTGTGGAGGATGAGCACTCGGCATCAGCTGTGACTCAACTATGAAGGTCTCAGGGGCTACTGTGGAGGCCATGGGCCCCGGGTACCTCATTACCAGCATATGGGCCACTCGGATAGAGGATGGGCCGAACCATGTAATTAGAGATAAGATAGCACCCAGCAGGCTGTGCCTTGTATAATAAGAAAGCATAGTCTTAGTCGGATAGGACTCTATCTCTAAGAAGGAAATCCCTTGGCCGTATCCGGCTGGGATCCTTATCGTGTACCCCGGTCCCCTAGTATATAAAGGGAGGCAGGGCGCCCCTCAGGGCAAGGACAACTAGATCATCGATCTCTATACACCTCAGAGGAATAACACCTCAACGGGACATAGGGTATTACCTCACCTTGAGGGCTTGAACCAGTATAATTCTCCTGTGTTCCTCTGCAGTCCACCGAATTCACCCTCGCCGAGTAGCCCCATAATTTTATTGCCGGTGCAAAGCATCGACAACCGCACTATACTTATATGATGCTTAAGATGCTAGGACTAGCAGGAGTCCTCTCCCTCCGCAGCGACGTCAAGCAAGCCTTCACCTGCGACAAGGAGAGTTGCGAATTGGCTCAATCACAAGAGGCGGCAGTCGGGCGCAACAGCATTCGGCAAGCCGTCACATCTGAAGTCGAGGAATACCCAGTTTCGGCCAAAAAAGTAGCGAAGTCGGGAATTTCAGCGGACTCTGACATGAAGAAGATCCCCTAGACCCTTCCAACCCCTCCAAGACTGCTCTAGTCGCGATCGGACTCGACCCCAAATAGGAAGACGTGCTCGTCACCTTCCTTCAAGCCAACAAGGATATCTTTGAGTGGAAACCGTCCGACATGCCGGGCGTACCAAGGGAGGTGATCGAGCACGCCCTCAACATGAAGACAGACGCCAAGCCAGTCAAGCAATGGCTACGCCACTTCGCTCAAGACCGTAAGGATGCTATTCGGGAGGAGATAACCAAGCTTCTCGCAGCCGGCTTCATCAAAGAGGTCTATCACCCGGATTGGCTGGCAAACCCAGTTCTGGTCCGGAAGAAAAAAGGTAAATGGTGCATGTGCGTCAACTACACCGATCTCAACAAGGCGTGCCCCAAGGACCCATTTGGTTTACCAAGGATAGACCAGGTGGTGGATTCAACAGCGGGGTGCGAACTTCTTAGCTTTCTCGACTGCTACTCGGGATATAATCAAATTAGCCTGAAGGACTCGGACTGCCTCAAGACGTCTTTTATCACGCCGTTTGGTGCATATTGCTACATCACTATGCCGTTCGGTTTGAAAAACCCTGGAGCAACGTATCAATGCGCAATCCAACGGTGTCTACACACTCAGATCGGGCGCAACGTAGAAGCCTACGTCGACGACGTGGTGATCAAGACCAAGTCCAAAGAAGACCTCATCGCTGACCTGGAAGAAACCTTCCAAAATCTTCGAAGATTCAAGATGAAGTTGAACCCGGAAATGTGCGCCTTCGGTGTGCCATCCGGCAAGCTACTCGGCTTCATCGTCTCGCATCGCGGCATCGAGGCCAACCCGGAGAAAGTCAATGCAATCATGAATATGGCTCCCCTGACTAACCAGAAAGACGTCCAGAAGCTGACAGGCTGCATGGCGGCACTCAGCTGGTTTATTTCCCAACTGGGCGAACGGGGTATGCCCTTTTCAAGCTACTAAATAAAGCAGACAATTTCCAATGGACTTCCGAAGCCCAGCAAGCCTTTGAAAACTTCAAGACATTCTCACATCACCCCCCGTGTTGGTGTCACCCATGCCCCAAGAACCACTGATGCTATATCTGGCGGCAACTACTTAGGTAGTTAGCACGGTACTGGTGGCCGAGCGATCCGAACAGGGTCACATCCAAAAAGTTCAACGGCCAGTCTACTTTGTCAGCGAGGTCCTCGCCGACTCGAAGACGAGATATCCACAGGTCCACAAGCTGCTATATGGCCTACTCATCACAGTCCGGAAGCTGGTGCACTATTTCCAGGCACATCAAGTTATGGTGGTCACATCGTTTCCACTCAGGGACGTCCTTCATAACCGCGAGGCCACCGGCCGAATCGCTAAATGGGCGCTTGAGTTGATGGCGTTCGATATCACCTTTCAGCCACAGACAGCAATCAAATCACAAGCTCTAGCCGACTTCGTGGCCGAGTGGATAGAAGTTCAACTACCTACATCAACAGCGAAGCTAGAGTACTGGACAATGTACTTCGATGGTTCCCTACGGATTGGCGGCGCCGGGGCTCAAGTACGTTTTACAGATCCACTTCCCGGCTTCCCACAACATCGCCGAGTACGAGGCACTTATCCACGGGCTCCGCATTGCTATATCACTCGGCATACGTCGACTAGTTGTGCGCGGAGATTCTCAACTCGTGGTGAACCAAGTCATGAAGGACTGGACATGTCTCGACGAGACCATGGCGGCATACTGTCAGGAAGTCCGCAAGATGGAAAATAAGTTCGACGGGCTGGAGATAACACATGTCCTATGACAATACAATGATGCTGTAGACGAGCTGGCAAACATGGGATCCAAGCGAGAAGTGGTTCCGACTGGAATCTTTATCGAGCAACTCATGGAGCCGTCAGTCAAGAAGAAACCAGTGCCAGAGTAGTCGGGAGGCGAACCTACCCCAACAACAGAATAGGCGCTGCACATATATCAAGATTGGCGGACTCTTGTTCTCAAATTTCTCAAGATTGTTCACAGTCAGGCCGAGCAAGTCAAACGTTGAAGCAGGAGTTTCCGGCTAGTCGGAGAAGACCTCTACCGAAGAAGTGCATCCGGTGTCCTCATGCGCCGTGTCACCACCGAGGAGGGCAAGCAGATCCTGCAGTCGATCCACTCGGGCATATGTGGCAACCATGCCGCCTCCAGGACGTTAGTCGGAAAGGCTTACCGGTAGGGATTTTTCTGGCCAACAGTAGTAACAGACGCAAAGGACATTGTTTGAAAGTGCAAGGGTTGCCAGTTCTACGCAAGACAAACCAACCTCCCAGCCCAAGAACTCCAAACAATCCCAATATCTTGACATGGTCGGGCCTTTCAAGAAAGCGCCAGGAGGGTTAACACACTTGTTCGTCACAGTAGATAAATTCACCAAGTGGATTGAGGCCAAACCCGTTGCAACCATAACAGCGGCATGAGCAAAGGACTTCATTATGAGTATACTATACCGATTCGGGGTCCCTAACCGCATCATCACCAACAATGGCACTTAGTTCACGGGTGGCGTTTTCCAAGATTTCTGTGAAGAATTCGGCATCAAGATCTGTTATGCCTCTGTGGCACACCCGCGGAGCAACGGGCAGGTTGAACGAGCCAATGGTATGGTCTTACAAGGTATCAAGACCAGGATATTCGACCGACTACAACCATAAGCAGGCCAGTGGGTCCAAGAGCTCCCATCGGTCCTCTGGTCTCTCAGAACCACAGTTAGTCAGGAAACAGGGCAATCCCCTTTCTTTCTGGTCTACGATGCCGAGGTTGTGCTACCAACCGAGTTAGAGTTCGGCTCTCCACGAGTCCGGGCTTACTCAGAACAAATTTCAAATAATACCCGATTGGTCGAATTAGATCAGTTGGAAGAAGCAAGGGATATCGCAACAATCCAGTCAGCAAGGTATCTTCAAGGCCTGCATCGCTACCACAGTCGCAATGTTCGTGGCCGCGCCTTTTTGGTCGGGGATCTCGTCTTGAGGAAAATACAAACCACCAAGGACAGGCACAAATTATCCCCAATCTGGGAAGGGCCGTTCGTTATAGCCGAGGTCACGCGGCCAGGCGCCTACCAACTGAAGACTGAAGACGGTGCCCTCATCAGCAACTCATGGAACATAGAACAACTACGTCCTTTCTATACCTGAGTTTTATACTTTTCATGTGTACAGTTCCACTCTGACTCACTACGCTGCTTGTTTCAACCGAGTAGTGAGTCGGGGGCTGCATGTATCTTATATGCTTTGTCAATAATATACAAGCCTATTTTACTTAAGTTACGAAGCTTCACTATGATTCTGTCATGTTTGCCCGTGTACAGCCTCCTACAGTGAACGATTTTATAAAGTTCCTATAGACTAACTCGGTGCAAACCATATAATCGAGTAAAGCTAATGACAATTGAGTAATAGTTTAAAGCTTGGCGGCATTGCACATATATTTACACATGTTTTTTAGAAAAGTTTATACATAACCGACTACATGATATGTTGCTCTCACAGACTTAGGTCTCGGGTGATTGTCGCTGCAGTCAGCCTCGCCTCGGCTATCAGCTTCAGCGCCTCCTCAGGCGTCGTCTCCTCAGCAAACCCCTCCCCAATGGCTTCAATATTTGCCCTTGGGTAGATGGATTTAGTCATTGCCAGAGTATGGGCCACGCCGGCAACAACATGCTCATCCGAGTACCTCTTCAGGGCACTCGGTGCATCCTTAAGGCGCGCCTCAACTTGAAAGCTAGTGCTGGAGCTGGTTCCCTCGTCGCGAGGATCCATTATGTCAAGGAGCCCTTTCACGGACTCGCTGAGGATCTCCTGTGACTCCTTGATAACTCTAATCTCCTCTGCGAAAGCCTGAAACTGGATCTGGGAATTGGCTCTAGCAGCTACCCAGGTTCACCACAAGACCACTCGTTAGGCAAAACCGCAGATGGAGTAACTAAAGGATTGGCTAAGATCACAGTTGGGACGGAGACTTACTTTTGTAGTCGGCCTCCCACTTGGCGATGGTTTTCTCCAGTTCGACCCTTTCCTTCTCGAGCTTAGTGTTGGCCCTCTTCAGATCGGCCCTCTCTTGCTCGAGCTCGGCGTTGGCCTTTGTCAGGTCGGCCTTGGCTTTTTCGGCCTCCTCCAGCCTGGATTCTCCTTCTGTTCAGGCCTTCAGCTCGGCTTCGAGGGCTGCATGTCAGAGTGGTCAAATACCCCAGATTGTAGTCATGGAACAACAGGGCAGTTGGAGAATGACCCAGCCGGAGAACAATACTAAGGGCTCAGTCGGGAGGATGTATTCAGGAGATGTACCTCTAATCCTCCTGGCTTGGTCCCAATTTTCAGTTCTAAGCGCAGCGACAGATTCCCTCAGCTAAGTCTCCCTCTCTTGGCTGCGCTGCTCCACTTCGGCTTTTAATTCCCGAAGCTGTTGCAGCTCTTGGAGCTCGGGAGCTAGCTGAGTCAGAATCTCGCTTATCTGCTCTGACCGGTCGACAATCTTCCACTCAGAGCAGAAACAAAGTAAAGTAGGAGTAACTATCAAGGCATCCGAATAACGAAGACAGACAGAAACCCATCGTAGTGAAGGCCTTACTTGGGCCCCCTCGGACGCGGCAATCGCGGTGCGAAGGTAATCTTCGCGTTCCTTCCGCGCCGCCGCTTCATCAAGCTTGTGTTTCTTTGCCTCCCCGCTGGAGTCCATCCAACGGAAGGTTCTTGGGAACTTCTGGGGAGGAACTTCGAGCCTAGGGAGGTTCACTCTCTCCATCGATGGCACCGAGGATGACGACGATGACAATGACCAAGATGGAGACGGGGTCCTGGCCCCCGCCTCAGCGGCCTCGGGGACCTCGGGGGCTGATTCTGGGGCCCCAGGGGCTAGCTCTGCGGCGTCAGGGCTTGGCTCAGGGGCTGGAGCGGCAGCTTCAATGACTACGCCTTGGTCTGCCGGCGTTGGTGGCCCTGCAGTTGGGACTGTCCCAGTTCCTATAACAGGGATCGTCGCCGGCTCAGCAGATGCGCTCGCTAGCGTTGGCTCGGCTGGGGCTGGTTCTACAACAGGAGTGGCCGGAGTGGTGCCCTTGAGATCGATATCAGCTCGCTTCCTGCGTAACAAGTTAGACGTCAACACGGCACCACTACGCCAGATAGGATTTTCAGAAGATCCAGAGCAACTTACCTCTTGGAGAACTTAAGCTTCCCCCCGGGTGATCCAGGCCCTGGCGGTGCGCTGTGGCCGGCTGTCAATCCAGTTGGTGTGGCAATCGGCGGTGGCACTGTCACCTGAGTCGGCCCCGTTCGCGGTGCGGCCAGCTCAGGCACTCTGGTACTTATCAGCGCTTGCTCTGACCGCGTACTCGGCGGCATTCTTGCCGGGCTCGACGAGGTTGAGCTTGGCCGTACAGGCCCCAGCCTGGGGCTTGACGCCCTAGGCTCTGCGACAGTGGTGTCCTTTGTTCTCAGACTCCCAGCCGCGGCACTCGGCATCACAACCTTCTTGCCCTGGACTAACAGGCCTTTTCCCCGCTCTTTTGGAGTTAGGTTGGGCAGTGGAAGGGCTTCTCGGCCTCTTCTTCGACTTGGTGGCCGACAACGGGTGGGAGTCATCATCAAACTCCTCGCACCACTACAGATAGTTCAACAACATACATCAAACAATGCTAGGCAATCATAGATATAGGTTCACAGGCATTCATCATAGAAGAAGGAAGAAGGTTACCTCGGGCGGGGCCGATTGTGGTTATAAGCTGCGATGGTGCGTTTTGCATCCTCGGTCTCGATTACCCCGTTGGAGAAATAACTGAACAAGGTTTTAGTTATCTTCTGCTGGTCTACCGACTCGTGGCTTTCTCGGTCAGGGTCAAATTTCCCTTGGTAATCCCAGCCGAATGCGCTCCTCAGCTTCAACGGCTGCACACGCCGGTTCAGAAAACGCCTCGCCACCCAGGGCTCGGTTAAGCCGGCTCGCTTGAATTTCGCCAGTTTCTCGAGCAACTGATGCACTTGGCCCATCTCTTCGAAGGTTGGCTCTAAAGACCAATTGGATGAGACTGCTGGTGGCGAGCTGATGAACGGAGGCAGGGAGGGTTCTAGATTAGAACAGTAGAACCACTCCTTATGCCAACCTTTCAAGGAGGATTTCAAAGGAAGATCGATATATGTTTTCTTCCTCTCGCCCCTCAATTGAAGACCAGCCCCCCCAATCACCTGAACATTATTCTTGGAGGGCTGGGGCTTAACATGGAGCAAATGTCTGAAGAAGTTGAAGTGGGGTTCCACACCCAAGAAGAACTCGCAAAGAGTCATGAATATGGAGATTTGAAGGATTGAGTTGGGATTCAGATGCACCAACTCCAACCCGTAGAAGTGAAGGAGACAGCGGAAGAACGCGGAAGAGGGAAGGAACAAACCCCGGTCGAAAAAAGAGGCAAAGACAACAGTTTCGCCAGATTGGGGGTTTGGAATTGACTCACCCTTGGCCGGACGCCTGCGGATAACGCCCTGGCCTTGCAGCTTCAATTGACTCTCCAGGAGCTTCAGCTTCACCGAGCCGCAATCCGAAGTCGGCCAGGCATTCTCTAACACACCCGCAGGATTCGAAGCCCTCGGCATGATTGGGGTGGAGAAATTTGGGGGAAATGTGATTGGGGGCTTGGAATTGACAAGAAAGATCAGAGTCACCCGAGTTCTAGTGGGGAATAGCAAGCAGCAGTGAACCCTAACAAAGTGGGAGGCGAATTTTCGGCGCGGAGGCGGAAGATGAAACGATTGGTCGCTTTGGGGAAGATGAAGGAATCTTTTTCTCTCTCCCTCGGCCTTTATAGAATCAATTCCGACTAATGGGCTTGGGTCTATACAGTCGGTACTGGGCCACCAAGATATGAGTTTCTACAGTAGTACGCTCATAATGGGCCGCTCGCGGGCTGTGTTAAAATCGCAGTGCTGGTGCTACTAACAAGAACCGATGAGGTAAACAGGTATGCTTCATGAAGGCCTAATTACTAAACATATATGTTTGGGTATCTATTTTATCCCCCAGGTCTCGAGGATATATCCTTATAAGGATCATAAGCTGGTCTTCATTAAAATTGGGGATGCAGGTATCTTTCTTGAGTACACCTGACCACGTAATGGATTTATTTTCATAAAAGTGGTACTCGGCCTACATGCTCGGCCAATAGTTGCCATGAGCAACATTATTCCAGCCGACATGATGCTGAAGAGTCTAGCTTCCGAGTGGGACGCCACTCGGGAAAGACTATAAACCCCCTATTCCGGCTGACATGAAGCTGAAGAGACCTATATACGAGTGGCATGCTGTGGAGGCCATGGGCCCCGGGTACCTCACCACCTACATATGGGCCACTCGGATAGAGGATGGGCCGAATCATGTAGTTAGAGATAAGATAGCACCCGACAGACTTTGCCTTGTACGATAAGGAAAACAGAGTCTTAGTCGGATAAGTTTATATCTCTAAAGGAAATCCCTTGGCCGTATCCGGCTGGGATCCTCATCTTGTACCCCTGTCCCCTAGTATATAAAGGGAGGCAGGGCGCCCCATGAGGGCAGGGATGATCATTGATCGACATAACCTCTCAGAGGAATAACACCACAACTGGACATAGGGTATTACCTCACATCGAGGGCCTGAACCAGTATAAAATCTGCTTTGCGTTCCTCTGCAATCCACCAAGTTTCCCCTTGCCGAGTAGCCCTATAGTTCTATTGCCGGTGTAAAACATCGACAGTTGGAACGCTAGGTAGGGGCTCCGGCGAGTTTCACATCTACAAGCTCGATGGATCCAACAAGCGGAGTCGACGGCGACAAGTTCTCTCCTGGAGACACAATTTCTTTCGGAAGCCTCGATTTCATCGCCGACCAGATCGGCAACTTTACCTTGGTCGAAGTAGATCCGATCCAACCGACCGAGGAACCAATCGACGTTGCGCCAGTCGTCCCACAGGACGCCGCAATCTCCTTCAACGATCTACTGCGGCAGTCCCTCACTTCACCGAACATCGAGACAACTCTCTCCTTCGGCGCCCAACTTGCGCTAGGCCTTGAGCCAGCTCGGGTTGGGCCAGGAAGGGGAGAGATTGTCAATCTCCCACATGGATTCGGCGACGCTGCGGACTTACATCCCACGCGGCAGACCCGATCTCCTGCGATTCAGTTTGGACACGGCCAAGCACCGTTTCAGATTGGATCTAGAGAGGTCGGGGTCGTTCTTACTCTGATAAACTACTCGGAATCCGACTCTAAGTTGGATAACGGTTCGAGCACTAGCTCGGACTCTAGTCTAGCAAGTCTTCTTCTGTCCTGCGAGATCTTTATGGCTTCAACACCACCATCCGAGGTGCGCCGACTACAAGAGGAGCAACAGGAGGAGGCACGCCGACTGCGACAACAGGAGGAGGCTGACCACGAGGCTCACAATGACGGGCTACGCAAGGTTGGACGAGCGGCTCGGTAGCAGATTCTCCAGACTAAAGTCGGCGATCACGACGTCTTCGTCACGCCACAACACAATGTTGTGGCCGCCGCAACCTTGCTGGACATGCTACAGCTCGGGCCTGATCACCAGGCCACCCCAACTATCGCGAAGATCAAGGCGATGATCACGGCTGCAGCCTGCCTACAACAACAACAGCAGTCGGGCGACACCATGGTACCGACTAACCGGTCGGGATCTCCAGCAGCAGGCTCATCCACATCAGCACGGCGTCGGGCGGCTGGCTCAAGTCGGCCACGGGAGGAGTCGAGGCAAACGTCACTCGGCAACAGTAACAACGACAACCGGCGGCGTCACTAGTATGACCACCGGCCCAACCAAGATCTCTGAGTACGCCTACAACATGACCTCCGCCATACCATCAACGCCCGGCGCCACGAACGAGAAGAGGACGAACGCCGCCGACTAGAGGACGAAAACGAGCGCTTCGGTCTCTATCACGAGCAGTTTATCTGCCGTGGTCAAAGCCCGAGCCCTCATGAAGACGAAGGCATTCCTGCTTTCACATGGGAGCAGCAGGACGTCGATTGGCCGACTGGTTTTAAGCCCACAGGGATCGAAAAGTATGACAGCAAAACAAATTCCGAGTCTTGGCTCACTGTATATACCCTGGCAGTTCGAGCTGCTGGGGGCGACAGCAAAGCCATGGCTAACTACCTCCCGGTCGCTCTAGCCGACTCGGCGAGGACATGGCTGACAGGGATCCCGAGGCGGTCGATCGGTTCCTGGGGAGAACTCAGGAAGCGGTTCATCGCTAATTTTCAGGGAACCTACGAGAGGCCATCTTCTAAATATGATCTATATCAACTACACCAGAAGAAGAATGAGTCTCTACGAGATTTTATCAAGAGATTCTCCGAGAAGCGCAACAAGATCCCAATGATCCGAGACGAGGCCGTCGTCGCCGCCTTCCGCAAGGGAGTAATGGATGCCCCGTTCATCGCGAAATTCACTCGGAAGCCACCACCCTCTGTACGAGCTCTTTTCGACATGGCCAACAAATACGCCGACTCGGCTGAAGCGGTCACAGAGGCCCTTGACGAGAAGGAGTCCCGACAGAAAGACCAGAAGGCGAAAACTGATAACGAGCCATCTCAAAACAAGTCTGGCAGCCGCAAGCGGAAGTCGGACAATGAGGTGGCCAACATGGAGCACACTCGGTCGCGGCCCCAGTGGAATAACGACTACCAAAAAGTCATGAGCGGGCCATGCCCCTTCCAACCCAAGGGCAAGCACGTGGCGAAAGACTGCTACATGCTTAAGAAGTTTGCCTCCGAGCAGGCTTCATCATCTGGCGTCGACAAGGACAAAGACAAGCCAGATCAAGGTCCGGCTGACGATTTTCAAGATCCCCAAGCCGAGCTCAATCACATTTTTGGAGGGCCGCTCGCGTACGAGTCCATGCGCAAACAGAAGCTATCAGCGCGCGACATCAACAAGGTCTCTACAACGGACACCCCCTAGTACCTGCGCTGGTCAGAGATGGCCATTACCTTCAACCGCGCAGATCACCCAGATCGGGTTTCACACCTAGGACGCTATCCACTCGTCCTAGACCCGGTCGTCAGAAATATCAGGCTAAAGAAAACCCTCATCGACGGAGGCAGCGCGCTCAACATCTTATTCGCCAAGACTTTGGACGAGATGATGATTCCTCATTCAGAATTACGGCCGAGCACTGCGCCCTTCCATGGGATAATTCCTGGCCTGTCATCAACTCCACTCGGGCAGATCACATTGCCTGTAACCTTCGGCACGCTGGATAACTTCCACACAGAAAACGTCTGCTTCGAGGTCGCCGACTTCGAGACCGCGTACCATGCGATACTCGGAAGACCGGCACTCGCCAAATTTATGGCGATACCACACTATACATATATGGTGCTCAAGATGCCTGGGCCAGCAGGAGTCCTCTCCCTCCGCAGCGAAATCAAGCAAGCCTTCACCTGCGACAAGGAGAGCTGCGAATTGGCTCAATCACAAGAGGCGGCAGTCGGGTGCAACAGCATTCAGCAAGCCGTCACAACTGAAGTCGAGGAAGATCCAGCTCCGGCAAAAAAGGTGGCGAAGTCAGGAATTTTAGCGGACTATGACATGAAGAAGATCCCCCGGACCCTTCCGACCCCTCCAAAACTGCTCTAGTCGGGACCGGACTCGACCCCAAATAGGAAGACGGGCTCGTCACCTTCCTCCAAGCTAACAAGGATATCTTCGCGTGGAAACCGTCCGACATGCCGGGCGTACCAAGGGAGGTGATCGAGCATGCCCTCAACGTGAAGACAGACGCCAAGCTGGTTAAGCAACGGCTATGGCACTTCGCTCAAGACCGCAAGGATGCTATTCGGGAGGAGATCACCAAACTCCTTGCAGCCGGGTTCATCGAGGAGGTCTATCACCCGGATTGGCTGGCAAACCTAGTTCTAGTCCGGAAGAAAATGGTAAATGGCGCATGTGCATCGACTACACTGATCTCAACAAGGCGTACCCCAAGGACCCATTTGGTCTTCCCAGGATAGATCAGGTGGTAGATTCCACGGCTGAGTGCAACCTACTCAGCTTTCTCGACTATTACTCGGGATACCATCAAATTAGCCTGAGGGAGGAAGACTGCTTAAAGACATCTTTCATCACGCCGTTTGGAGTGTACTGCTACATCACAATGCCGTTCGGTCTGAAAAATGCTAAAGCAACCTATCAATGGGCAATTCAGCGGTGTCTTCACACTCAGATCGGGTGCAATATGGAAGCCTACGACGACGACGTGGTGATCAAGACCAAGTCCAAAGAAGACCTCATCGCTGACCTGGAAGAAACCTTCCAAAATCTTCGAAGATTCAAGATGAAGTTGAACCCGGAAAAGTGCGCCTTCGGTGTGCCATTCGGCAAGTTACTCGGCTTCATCGTCTCGCATCGAGGCATCAAGGCCAACCCAGAGAAAGTCAATGCAATAATGAACATGGCTCCCCCGACTAACCAGAAGGACGTCCAGAAGCTGACAGGCTACATGGTGGCACTCAGCCGGTTTATTTCCCGACTGGGTGTACGGGGTATGCCCTTTTTCAAGCTATTGAAGAAAGCCGACAACTTCCAGTGGACTCCTGGAGCCCAGCAAGCCTTCGAAGACTTCAAGAAATTTCTCACATCACCTCCCGTGTTGGCGTCACCTATGCCCCAAGAACCGCTAATGCTATATCTGGCGGCAACCACTCAGGTAGTCAGCACGGTACAGGTGGTCGAGCGATCCAAACAGGGTCACATCTAGAAAATTCAGTGGCCAGTTTACTTTGTCCTTGCCGACTCAAAGACGAGATATCCGCAGGTCCAGAAGCTGCTATATGGCCTACTCATCACAGTCCGGAAGCTGGTGCACTATTTCTAAGCACATCAAGTCACGGTGGTCACATCGTTTCCACTTGGGGATGTCCTTCATAATCGCGAGGCCACCGGCCGAATCGCTAAATGGGCACTCAAGTTGAAGGCATTCGATATCACCTTTTAGCCACGTACAGCAATTAAATCACAAGCTCTAGCCGACTTTGTGGCTGAGTGGACAGAAGTTCAACTGCCTATATCAACAGCAAAGTTAGAGTACTGGACAATGTACTTCGACGGTTCTCTACGGATCGGTGGCGCCTAGGCTGGAGTCATATTGACATCCCCCACCGGCGAAAAACTCAAGTACGTTCTACAAATCCGCTTCCCGGCTTCCCACAACATCGTCGAGTACGAGGCACTTATCCACGGGCTCCAGATTGCTATATCACTCGGCATATGTTGACTAGTTGTGTGCGGGGATTCTCATCTCGTGGTGAACAAAGTCATGAAAGACTGGACTTGTCTCGATGATACTACGGCGCCATACTGTCAGGAGGTCCGCAAGCTGGAAAACAAGTTCGACGGGCTAGAAATCACACATGTCTTGCGCCAATACAATGACGTGGCAGATGAGCTGGCAAATATGGGATCCAAGCGAGAAGCGGTTCCGATTGGAATCTTTGTCGAGCAACTCATGGAGCCATCAGTCAAGAAGAAACCGGCGCCGGAGCAGTCGGGAGGCGAACCTACCCCGGCTACAGATGAGGTGCTGCACATATGTCAAGACTGGCGGCCCCTATTATCAAATTTCTCCTAGACGACGAACTCCCAGACGATCACAGTCAAGCCGAACAAATCAAGCATCGAAGCAAAAGCTTTCTACTAGTCGGAGAAGACCTGTACCAAAGGAGCGCATCCGGTGTCCTCATGCATTGCGTCACCACCGAGGAAGGCAAGCAGATCCTGCAGTCGATCCACTCGGGCATATGTGGCAACCATGCCGCATCTAGGACGTTAGTCGGAAAGGCTTACCCGCAGGGGTTTTTCTGGCCCACAGCAGTAACAGACGCAAAAGAAATTGTCTGCAAATGCGAGGGTTGCCAGTTCTAGGCACGAAAAACCAATCTCCCAGCCCAAGAACTCCAAACAATCCCTATTTCCTGGCCATTGGCAGTATGGGGGCTCGACATGGTCAGGCCTTTCAAGAAAGCGCCAGGAGGGTTCACACATCTATTCGTCGCAGTGGATAAATTCACCATGTGGATTGAGGCAAAACCCGTTGCAACTATAACAGCGGCACGAGCAAAGGACTTCATCATGAGTATACTATACAAATTCGGGGTTCCTAACCGCATCATCACCGACAACGGTACTCAGTTCACGGGCAGCGTGTTCCAAGACTTCTGCGATGATTTTGGCATCAAGATCTGCTATGCATCTGTGGCACACCCACGGAGCAATGGGTAGGTCGAGCGAGCCAACGGTATGGTCTTACAAGGCATCAAGGCCAGGATATTCGACCAACTACAACCACATGCGGGCCGGTGGGTACAAGAACTCCCATCTATTCTCTGGTCTCTCAGAACCACTGTTAGTCAGGCAATAGGGCAATCCCCTTTCTTCCTGGTCTACGGTGCTGAGGCTATGCTACCGACAGAGTTATAGTTTGGCTCTCCGCGAGTTCAGGCTTACTCAGAAGACGTCTCAAACAATACCCGACTGGTCAAGCTAGATCAGTTGGAAGAAACAAGGGACATCGCAACAATCTAGTCGGCAAGGTATCTTCAAGGCCTACGTCGCTACCACAATTGCAATGTCCATGGCCGCGCCTTTTTGGTCGGGGATCTCGTCTTGAGAAAAATACAAACCACCAAAGACAGGCACAAATTACCCCCACTTTGGGAAGGGCCGTTCATTATAGCCGAGGTCACGCGGCCAGGCGCCTACCGACTGAAGACCGAAGATGGTGTCCTCATCAGCAACTCATGGAATATAGAACAACTACGTCCTTTCTATACCTGAGCTTTATACTTTCTCATGTGTATAGTTTTCTCTGACTCACTACGCCGCTTGTATCAACCGAGTAGTGAGTCGGGGGCTGCATGTATTATATGTGTTTTGTCAATAATATACGAGCCTGTCTTACTCTAGTTATGAAGCCTTACTACGACTGTCACGTTTGCCTGAGTACACTTTCTTACAGTGAACGATTTTATTAAGTTCCGACAGACTAACTCGGCGTAGACTACACATTCGAGTAAAGCTAATGACAACTGAGTAGTAATTCAAGGCTTGGCGGCACTGCACATATATTTACACATGTTTTCCACAAAAGTTTATACATACTGACTACATGATATATTACTCTTACAGACCTAGGTCTCGGGTGATTATCTCAGCAGTAGGCCTCGCCCGGGCTATCAGCTCCAGCGCCTCCTCGGGCGTCGTCTTCTAGGCAAACCCCTCCCAGATGGCTTCAATGTCTGCCCTCGGGTAGATTGATTTGGTCATCGCCAGGGTCTAGGCCACGCCGGCAATGACATGCTCATCCGAGTACCTCTTCAGGGCACTCG
Source organism: Oryza meyeriana var. granulata (assembly GCA_003991445.1). Classification (NCBI taxonomy): domain Eukaryota; kingdom Viridiplantae; phylum Streptophyta; class Magnoliopsida; order Poales; family Poaceae; genus Oryza; species Oryza meyeriana. The sequence continues at coordinate 17,064 of RYFJ01002866.1, read as the reverse complement.
GTGCATCCTCAAGACGCACCTCCACTTGGGGGATTCGGCTACAGCTGGTTCCCACAGGGCGAAGATCCATCAGATCAAGGAGCCCTTTCACGGACCCGACGAGGGCCTCCTGTGACTCCCTGATAGCCTCTATCTCCTCTGTATAAAACTGATATTGGGCCTAGACATTGGCTCTCATGTTTGTTGGGGTCCACCGGCAAGTAAACTTGTTAGGCTCGGTTGCAGATGGAATGACTAGAAGATTGGTTAAGATCATCGTCGAGACGGGGACTTACTCATGTAGTCGGCCTCCCACTCGGCCACGGTCTTCTCCAGTCTAGCTTTTTCTTCGCCGAGCTTGATGGTGGCCTCTTTTAACTTGGCCTTCTCCCGTTCGAGCTCGGCGTTGGCCCGTGTCAGGTCGGCCTTGACCTTCTCAAGCTCGGCCTTGGCTTTTTTGGCCTCCTTCAGCTGGGCTTCCCTCTCTGTTTGGGTCTTCAACTCTGCTTCGAGGGCTGCACGACAGATTAGTCAAGAACTCAACCTTGCGGCGAAGACACAATTGGGCAGTCGAGAACAACGCAGCTGGAGAAATACATCAAGGGTTTAGTCAGGAGGATGCATTCGGGGGATTTACCTCTAATCTTCCCGGCTTGGGCCCATGTTTCATCCCTGAGCTGGGTGATGGCATCCTTCAGCTAGGCTTCCCTCCCCGCGTGGCACTCCTTCATCGCTGCCTTCAACGCCTGGAGCTGCTCTAATTCCCCGAGGTGGGGGGCCATTTCTATCAGGATCTCGGTCATCTCCTCATTGCGATCAACTAGCTTCTGCTCAGGGAGAGAACAAATCAAGAGCGGAGTCAGATGTCAGAACAGGAAGACCCCCAGGACTCCATTGCAAGAATTATACCCGAACTCCCTAGGACCCGGTGATGGCGCCGCGAAGCAGGCTTCCGCGTTCCCTTCTCGCCGCGGCCTCATCAAGCTTGAACCTCTTCGCGGTTCCATCAGGCACTGTCCAGGTGAACGTCCGGGGAAACTTACACGAAGCAGCTTCAATCCGGGGAAGGTTCGGGATCTCCGGCGGCCGCAACAACGACGACAACCATGATGGCGAGGGGGTCCTGGCCCCCACGCCGGCATCCCCCGCGGCCTCGAGGGCCGACTCGGGGGCTCCAACAACGGCCTCGACAGCGGGCGTCGACTCAGGGGCTAGGGCAGCAACCTTAGCAACCACTCCTTGGTCGGGCGGCACCAGTGGCCCCGCAGTCGGGACCACCTCAGTCTCCGGGACTAGGATGGCCACCGGCTCAGCGGGTGTGCTCATGGGTGCTGGCTCGGCTGGGGCAGGCTCTTCAAGGAGAGCGGTCGGAGCGTCTCCTTGAGATTGATATCAGCACGCTTCCTGCATGGCAAAATAGACATCAAAATACTACTGCAACAGACAAGAATCTCAGAAGATCTAGAGCAGCCTACCTCTTGGAAAACTTGAGTTTCCCGCCGGGCGATCCAGGTCCCGGCGGAGCACTATGCCCGGTTGTCGGCTGGGCCAGCGAAGCGGTCGGCGGCGGCGTGGCGACTGGAGGCGGCCCCATTGGTGGTGTGGCCGACTCGGGCACCCGTATGCTTGGCGGCGCCTGCTCGGACCTTGTACTCGGTGGTGTTTTTGCCAGGCTCAGCAACGTCGAGCTCGGCTATACTGGTCCCAATCTGGGACTTGATCGCCTAGGTGCCGAAGCGGCGGTACCCTTTATCTTTAGACTTCCTGCCACAGCACGCGGCGTCATGGCCCCCTCGCCCCGATAAAGAACAGGCTTTTTCCCCGCTCTCCTCGAGTTGGGTTGGGCGGCAGGGGGCTCCTCGGCCTCTTCTTCGATTTGACGGCTGACAACGGGCGGGAGTCCTCGTCGAACTCCTTACACCACTACTGATGATTCAACAACATATATCACACAATGCTGGGCAATCACAGATACAAGTCCGCAGGCATTCAACATAGAAGAAAGACAAAGGTTACCTTGGAGCGGGGCCGAAGGAAGCTATATGCCGCGATGCGGCGCTTATCGTCTTTGGTCTCGATCACCCCATTGGAGAAGTAACCAAACAGGGTCTCAGTCACCTTGTCCTTGTTGGCCGTCTCGTGGCTTACTCGGTCGGGATCATGTTTGCCCTGAAAGTCCCAGCTGAATATGCTCCTCAGCTTCAGCGGCTGGATACGCCGAGTCAGAAAACGCCGGGCCACCCAAGGCCCAGTCAGGCCAGCTTCCTTAAGCTTATCTAATTTCGCCAGCAATTGGTGTACTTGGCCCATCTCTTCAAAGGTTGGGTCTGAAGACCAACTTGGTAAAACTACCGGTGGCAAGCCGGTGAATGGATGCAAGGAGGGAGCCAGATCTGTGCAATAGAACCACTCCTTGTGCCAGCCTTTCAAGGAAGATTCTAAGGGGAGATCAAGATATGTTTTCTTCCCATCACTCCTCAATTGGAGACCAGCCCCCCAATCACATTGATATTATTCTTGGAGGGCTGGGGTTTGATGTGGAATAGATGCCTAAAGATATTAAAGTGGGGTTCCACACCCAAAAAGCACTTGCAGAGAGTAACAAATATGGAGATTTGAAGAATCGAGTTGGGATTCAAATTCACCAACTCCAACCCATAGAAGTCAAGGATGCGGCGGAAGAATGCAGAAGAGGGAAGGCACAAACCCCGATCGAAAAAAGAAGCAAAGACTACTGTTTTGCCAGATTGGGGGTTTGGGACCGACTCACCCTTAGCCGGCCTCCAACGGATCAACTCCTGATTAGGCAACTTCAATTGACTCTCCAGCAGCTTCAGTTTCACCAAGCCGCAATCCGAAGTCAACCAGGCATTCCCCAACGCACCCACAGGATCCGAAGCTGTCGACATAGTTGGGGGTGGAGAGATTTGGGGGAAAAGTGGTTGGGGGCTTGGAACAGACGAAGCGGACTGGAATCGCCCGAGTTCGAGCAGGGAACATGTCGATGTTTTACACTAGCAATAAATATATGGGGCTACTCGGCGGATGGAAACTCGGTGGATTGCAAAGAAACACAGGGAGATTTTATACTAGTTCAGGCCCTCGATGTGAGGTAATACCCTACGTCCAGTTTATATGTATTCCTTTGAGGAATTATGGTGGCGATTCTGATGAACCGTATGGCCGTGCCCTCAAAGGGCGCCCTGCCTCCCCTTATATACTGGGGGATAGGGTTACAAGGTAGGAGTCCCCATCGGATTCCGACTAGGAGATCTCCCCTTAGAGATATAATGTGCCCGGCTAGGACTGTATATTCCTTATTGTACAAGGCAAGGTCTGCCGAGGGTTACCATATCTCTAATTACAAGGCTAGGCCCATCCTCTATCTGAGTGGCCCATATGCTGGTTATGAGGTACCCGGGGCCCATGGCCTCCACAGTAGCCCCCGAGACCTTCATAGTTGAGTCACAGCTGATGCCAAGTGCTCATCCTCCACGGTGAAGTCTTCCCGAGTGCATTGCTCCCAAGTACTCTTTGTCCGAGTGCTTCTTCTCCCGAGTCCTGCTTCATGTTAGCTGGCAGCGAGGCTATGAAGGGCTCGATGTAGAAGTACGAATAGTGTGCGTCGAATAGGCGCACCTATTAGGTGTAGCCCCCGACTTTGTGCTTAATTGTGAAGACAATTAAACATAAAGTCAAAGATCTTTAACCTTATAGTCGTTCCCGAGTAGTATACTACTGGTATATGAGACTCTTCGGTATCATGTCAACCTGAATATGATTTTATAGTCTTGCCGAGTAGGGAACTACTTGTATGTAGGACTCTTCGACTTCATGTCAGTCGGAATGTATGTTTATAGTCTTACCGAGTAGGATGCTACTCGTATATGGGACTCTTCAGCTTCATGTCAGCTGGAAAGGGGGGTTTATAGTCTTTTCCGAGTGGCGTCCCACCCAGAAGTTAGACTCCTCCGTGTCATGTCAGCGGGAATAGATATTTATAGTCTCTCCCGAGTAGTGCACTACTCAAAAGTTAGACTCTTCCGCATCATGTCAGCGGGTAAAATGTTGCTCATGGAAACCGATGGCCATGCATGTAGGCCGAGTACCACTTTATGAAAATAAATCCACGGCGTGGTCAGGTGTACCCAAGAAAGATACCTGCATCCCCAATTTTAATGAAGACCAGCTTGTGATCCTTATAAGGATATATCCTCGAGACCTGGTGGATAAAACAGATACCCAAACATATATGTTTAGCAATAAGGCTCTCATGAAGCATATCTGTTTACCTCATCGGCTCCTGTTGGTAGCACCAGTGCTATAATTTCAACTCAGCCTGCGGGCGGCCCACATGGAGCATGCTACTGTAGGAACTCATATCTTGGTGGCTGCTACCAAATAAGCCGACCTGAGCCGACCAACCCAGCTTAGCTCTATAGAAGTATCATCCATCGCATGTCAGGATGAGTTTTTTGATGTCGGTAACCGCAATCAGCTAGAGAAATCCTTATTTGCAAGCCTTTCTGACTTACGTTCTGGATGCAACCTAGTTGCCACATAAGCCTGAGTAGGTATATTGCAGGATCTGCTTGCCCTCCTCAGGTGTGACGCAGTGCATGAGAACTCCGGATGCGCTTTGACGATGTAAGTCTTCTCTGACTTCAGGAGAGCCGAGCAGGGTACCCGAACCTTGCATTAGCATAGGATTCGGCTAGTGACCCTCATGGGGCATACCCTACCCAACAGAGTTATAGCCAAGCGAGGTACCCGAACCTTGCATTAGCATAGGATTCGGCTAGCGACCCTCATGGGGCGTACCTCACCCAGCCGAGTGATATACGACCCCCAACTAGTGCCGGAAGTCGGTTGTCAGCTCACATGGAGCGTAGACGGGAAAGATGACGTCCCGACTGGCGCAAGTACTCGGTATGTAGCCCTCATGGAGCATCCCGAGTGTATTTTGGCAGACTTGTCTAGCCCCCGAGCGTAGGAGATAGGCTCGCAGCCCTGAGTTCCTGTCACGCGTATCCGGAGCTGGGCCTGCAATATAAAGATATCGGATGAGTAGCATCTGATGATGAAAACAATCATCCGAATAAAATGTATTTTACAATATATGTAAATTCTTGTTCTTCCTCTTATTGATATTAATTTCCCCGAGTAGTTGACCCCTTACGTTTAAGCACTCTGCCCGACTAGTCATAGCCCCCTAGCGTCGGGAGTTGGCTCATGGCTCTTTCCCAGACACGCGTTTTGGGTGACTTGAGTTCGTCTTTCATGGAGCAAAGTTTCACGGATCAAGATTTATGCTACTTGAGTACTTTTGAAATCATTTAAGAGGAAAAACAGAGAAGAGTGCAGCTTGTGCACCTATTAGGTGTAAGCGGCATTGGCAAGGCCGAGTGAAGAAATATTTCTCAGGAAGCGACTTAGCTGTTCGGTATTTCGGAGTGGGGCTGCCATCCTTGCGTTTGAGCTTGTGAGCCCCCGAGCATGTCACTTGTTGTTCTGATAATCTTCAGTTGTTGAAAGTCGAAGACGATTGTGACCGACTGCCACAATGAAACCGTCTGACTTGCGTTTGCGATTCCCGGCTTTAGTCGGGACCGCGTCATTGGTGCCCTCCCGCTTCTTCTGTCAGGATGCCTTTTTATCTTCAAGGGCCTCAGCAACAGCGTGGGCTGAGTCGGTGTATTTGTTCACCATGTCGAATAGAGCCTTGACAGAGTTGGGAGGCTTCCGAGTGAATTTGTCGATAAACGAGGTGTCTTTGACTCCTTTTCGAAAGGCGGTGATGACGACCTCGTCCTTGATGTTCGGGATTGAATTTTTCTTCTCAGAGAACCTCTTGATGAAGTCACGAAGAGACTCATTCTTCCTTTGATGCAACTGATATAAGTCGTACTCGGAAGATGGCCTCTCGTATGCTCCCTGGAAGTTGGTGATGAAGCGTTCCCGGAGTTCTCCCCTGGAGTCGATTGATTGCTTGGGAGGTCCTGTTAGCCATGTCCTCGCTGAGTCGGCTAAAGCGACTGGGAGGTAGTTAGCCATGACTTTGTGATTTCCCCCAACTGCTCGGATCGCCAGAGTGTAGACCGTGAGCCAGGACTCAGGATTGGTCTTGCCGTTGTATTTGTTGATGCCTGTAGGCTTGAAACTCAACGGCCAGTCGACCTGTTGTAGCTCCTGGGTGAAGGCCGGTATGCCTTCGTCTTTATGAGGGCTCCGACTCCAAATATGGCGGTGAAACCGCTCGTGGTGGAGGCCGAAATGCTTGTTCATGTCTTCCAGTTGGCGTTGCTCATCTTCTTCTTGTTCACGGTGCCGAGCGATGATGTTTTGCCGAAGGTCGCGCCGTAGTCGGTCTCAAAGGTCCTGATCGTCCCGACGGTTGCTTTGAAGTCACCGGTTGTCGTTGGGGTTGCCGAGTGATGCCTGACGTGCCTCCGTATGCGGCTGACTGGAGCCAACCGCTCGGCGTTGCTTTGAGGTAGATGAGACTGCCGTTGGGGATGTCGACCGGTTGGTCGGTATGAGGGTATCACCCGACTGTTGGTGCTGTTGACATGCAGCAGCGGTAAGCATGGCTTTTATCCTTGCGATGGTCGGGGTGGCCTGGTGATCAGGCCCAAGCTGGATCGTGTCCAGTAGGGTTGCAGCAGCCACAATGTTCTGTTGTGGTGTGACGAAGACGTCGTGGTCGCCGACTTTTGTTTGGAGGGTTTATTGCTGAGCGGTTCACCCAGCCCTGCGTAGGCCGTCGTTGCGGGCGTGCAGGCGTCTTGCTTCTTCCTCCTGTTGTTCTCGCAGTCGGCATGCTTCCTCCTCTTGCTGCTCACGTAGTCAGCATGATTCCTGAGTAGAAGTAGAGCCTTTGGATGCCATGAAGATTTCTTGTGGCGGGGAGAAGCTTGCTGAACTACTGTCCGACTTAGAGTCGGAATCCGACTGGGAGTCGTAGTCCGACTGAGAGTCGTAGTCAGAATAGTTGATAGGGGTGATTACAACTCCGACCTCCCTAGATCCGATCTCGAGCGGCTCGGGGCCGTATCCGAGTCGAACTCCAGAGGATCGGGTTTGCCGCGTCGGATGTAGACTGTAGATATCCGCGGCGTCGCCGAGTCCGAACGGGAAATTGACGATCTCTTCCTTTTTTGGCCCGATCTCGGCCAGCTCAAAACCGAGTCCGAGTCGAACACCGAAAGAAAGAGTTGTCCTTGGACTCGGGCGTATTGGAGATCGCTGCAGCATGTCGTGAAAGATTGCTGTAACATCGTGTAGGCCGACTGGCACGGAGTCGGCTGGTTCCCTGGCAGATCGGATCGAGTTCGAGTCGGCCAAGGTGAGATTGCCGATCTGGTCGGCGACAAAGTCGAGGCTTCTGAATGCAATTGTATCTCTGGGGGATAGTTTGCCGCCGTCGACTTCGGTTGCTGGATCCATCGAGCTTGTAGATGTAGATCACGCCGAAGCCCCTACCTGGCACGCCAACTGTCGATGTTTTACACTGGCAATAAATATATGGGGCTACTCGGCGGATGGAAACTCGGTGGATTGCAAAGGAACACAAGGAGATTTTATACTGGTTCAGGCCCTCGATGTGAGGTAATAACCTATGTCCAATTTATATGTATTCCTTTGAGGAATTATGGTGGCGATTCTGATGAACTGTATGGCCGTGCCCTCAAGGGGCGCCCTGCCTCCCCTTATATACTGGGGGATAGGGTTACAAGGTAGGAGTCCCCGTCGGATTCCGACTAGGAGATCTCCCCTTTGAGATATAATGTACCCGGCTAGGACTGTATATTCCTTATTGTACAAGGCAAGGTCTGCCGAGGGTTACCATATCTCTAATTACAAGGCTACGCCCATCCTCTATCTGAGTGGCCCATATGCTGGTTATGAATTACCCGGGGCCCATGGCCTCCACAGAACAGCAGCAACAGCTAACCCTAGCCGAGCAAAAGGCAAAATTTGGGTGCGGAGATGGAAGACGAAACGATTGGCTGATTTGGGGAAGATGAAGGAATCTTTTTCTCTCTCCCTGTTATTTATAGAGCCTGTGCCGACTAAATGGGCTTGGGCCTATACAGTCGGTGCTGGGCCACCAAGATATGAGTTCCTACAGTAGCATGCTCCATGTGGGCCGCCCACCGACTGAGTTGAAATTATAGCGCTGGTGCTACTAACAGGAGCCGATGAGGTAAATAGATATGCTTCATGAGAGCCTTATTGCTAAACATATATGTTTGGGTATCTGTTTTATCCACCCGGTCTCGAGGATATATCCTTACAAGGATCACAAGCTGGTCTTCATTAAAATTGGGGATGCAGGTATCTTTCTCGAGTACACCTGACCACGCCGTGGATTTATTTTCATAAAAGTTGGGTACTCGGCCTCTACATGCTTGGCCAATAGTTGCCATGAGCCAACATTATTCCAGCCGACATGACGCGGAAGAGTCTAACTTTCGAGTAGTGCACTACTCGGGAGAGACTATAAACATATTCCCGTTGACATGACGCGGAGGAGTCTAACCTCTGGGTGGGACGCCACTCGGGAAAGACTATAAACCCCCCTTTCCAGCTGACATGATGCTGAAGAGTCCCATATACGAGTAGCATCCTACTCAGCAAGACTATAAACACCCATTCCGACTGACATGAAGTCGAAGAGTCCTACATACGAGTAGTTCCCTACTCGGCAAGACTATAAATCATATTCCGGTTGACATGATACCGAAGAGTCTCATATACCAGTAGTAATCTACTCGGGAAAGACTTCCAAGTTAAAGATCTTTGACTTTATGTTTAATTGTCTTCACAATTAAGCACAAAGTCGGGGGCTACACCTAATAGGTGCGCCTATTCGGTGCACACTATTCATATATCTCCATGAAGCCCTTCATAGCCTCGCTGCTAGCTGACATGAAGTAGGACTCGGGAAGAAGAAGCACTCGGACAAAGAGTACTTGGGAGCAATGCACTCGGGCAATCTTCACCGTGGAGGATGAGCACTTGGCATCAGCTGTGACTCAACTATGAAGGTCTCAGGGGCTACTGTGGAGGCCATGGGCCCCGGGTACCTCATCACAAGCATATGGGCCACTCGGATAGAGGATGGGCCGAGTCTTGTAGTTAGAGATATAGTAGCACCTAGTACATTTTGCCTTGTACAAAGAGGAATATACAATCTTAGCCGGGTAAGATGCATCTCTAAGAAGGAATTCCCTTGGCCGTATCCGGCTGGGATTCCTACCTTGTAACCCTTCCCCCTAGTATATAAGGGGAGGCAAGGCGCCCCCTGGGGGCATGAACAACGCACAAGATCATTGATCGACATATATCCTCAAAGGAATACCACCACAACTAGACGGAGGGTATTACCTCTCATCGAGGGCCTGAACCAGTATAAAATCGCCTTATGTTCCTTTGCAATCCACCGAGTTTCCCTTTGCCGAGTAGCCCTATAGTTATATTGCCGGTGTAAAAGATCGACACCAAGCTCCTCGCAGCCAGGTTTATCAAAGTGGTCTACCACACAGACTGGCTGGCAAACCCAGTTCTGGTCCAAAAGAAAATTGGTAAATGGCTCATGTGCGTCGACTACACCGATTTAAACAAGGCATGCCCCAAGGATCCGTTTGGTCTACCGAGAATAGATCAGGTGGTGGATTCAACCGCGGGGTGCGAACTTCTCAGCTTTCTCGACTGTTACTCGGGATACCATCAAATCAGCCTAATGGAGGAGGACTGCCTCAAGACGTCTTTCATGACGCCGTTTGGCACATACTGCTACATCACCATGCCGTTCAGCCTGAAAAACGCTGGAGCAATGTATCAACGAGCAATTCAGCAGTGTCTACACACTCAGATCAGGCGCAACATGGAGGCCTACGTCGATGACGTGGTGATCAAGACCAAGTCCAAAGAAGACCTCATCACCTACCTGGAAGAAACCTTCCAATATCTTCGAAGATTCAAGATGAAGTTGAATCCAGAAAAGTGCACCTGCGGTGTGCCATCTGGCAAGTTACTCAGCTTCATTGTATCGCATCGCGGCATCGAGGCCAACCCAGAGAAAGTCAATGTAATCATGAACATGGCACCCCCGACTAGCCAAAAAGACGTCCAGAAGCTGACAGGCTGCATGGTGGCAGTCAGCTGATTTATTTCCCGACTAGGCGAACAGGGCATGCCCTTTTTCAAGCTATTGATAATGCAGACAATTTCCAATGGACTCCCGAAGCCTAGCAAGCCTTCGAAGACTTCAAGAAATTTCTTACATCACCACCCGTGTTGGCGTCACCTATGCCCCAAGAGCCATTAATGCTATATCTGGTGGCAACCACTCAGGTAGTCAGCACGGTGTTGGTGGTTGAGCGATCCGAACCAGGTCACATACAGAAGATTCAACGGCTAGTCTACTTTGTCAACGAGGTCCTTGCCGAGTCCAAGATGAGATATCCGCAGGTCCAGAAGCTGCTCTACGGCCTACTTATTACTGTCCAGAAGCTGGTGCAATACTTCCAATCGCATCAAGTCACGGTGGTCACATCGTATACACTCGGGGACGTCCTACATAATCGTGAGGCCACTGGCCAAATCGCTAAATGGGCACTCGAGTTGATGGCGTTTGACATCACCTTTCAGCCACGGACAACGATCAAATCACAAGCTCTAGCCGACTTCATGGCCGAGTGGACAGAAGTTCAGATGCCTACATCAATAGCGAAGCTAGAGTACTGGGCAATATTCTTCGACGGTTAGGATTGGTAGCGCCGGGGCCAGCGTCGTACTGATGTCCCCCACCGGCGAAAAATTTAAGTATGTTCTCCAGATCCACTTCCCGGCTTCCCACAACGTTGCCGAGTACGAGGCACTCATCCACGGGCTCCGCATTGCTATATCACTCGGCATCCATTGACTGGTTGTGTGGGGAAATACCCAACTTGTGGTCAACCAAGTCATGAAAGACTAGACATGTCTCGACGACACCATGGCGGCATACTGTCAGGAGGTTAGAAAGTTGGAAAACAAGTTTGACGGGCTGGAGATAACACATGTCCTACGACAATACAACAATGCTGCAGACGAACTGGCTAACATGGGATCCAAGCGAGAAGTAGTCCCGACAGGGATCTTTGTCGAGCAACTTATGGAGCCGTCAGTCAAGAAGAAACCAACGCTAGAGTAGTCGGGAGGCGAACCTACCCCGGCAACCAACGAAGCGCTGAACAAATGTCAAGATTGGCGGACTCCTATTCTCAGATTCCTCTAGGACGATGAACTCCCAGAAGATCGCAATCAAGCCGAATAAATCAAATGTCGAGGCAAAAGTTTCCTAGTAGTCGGAGAAGACCTATACCGAAGAAGTGCATCCAGTGTCCTCATGCGTTGCGTCACCACCGAGGAAGGCAAGCAGATTCTGCAATCGATCCACTCGGGCATATGTGGCAACCATGCCGCATCCAGGACATTAGTCAGAAAGGCTTATCGGCAGGGATTTTTCTGGCCAACAGCAGTAACAGATGCAAAAGACATAGTTCGCACATGAGAGGGTTGCTAGTTCTATGCACGACAAACAAATCTCCTAGCCCAAGAACTCCAAACCATACCAATCTCTTGGCCCTTTGCAGTATGGGGGCTTGACATGGTCGAGCCTTTCAAGAAAGTACCAGGAGGGTTCACACACTTGTTCGTCGCAATGGATAAATTCACAAAGTGGATTGAGGCAAAACCCGTTGCTACCATAACAGTGGCATGAGCAAAGGACTTCATCATGAGTATATTATACTGATTCAGGGTCCCTAACCGCATCATCACAGACAACGGTACTCAGTTCATGGGCTGCGTCTTTCAAGATTTCTGTGACGAATTCAGCATCAAGATCTGTTATGCCTCTGTGGCACATCTGTGAAGCAACGGGCAGGTTGAGCGTGCCAACGGCATGGTCTTACAAGGCATCAAGACAAGGATATTCGACCGACTACAGCCATACGCGGGCCGGTGGGTACAAGAACCCCCATCCGTCCTCTGGTCTCTAAGAACCACGGTTAGTCGAGCAACTAGGAAATCCCATTTCTTTCTAATCTATGGTGCCGAGGCTGTGCTACCAACCGAGTTAGAGTTTGGCTCCGTGAGTTCGGGCTTACTCAGAAGACAAATCCAACAATACCCAATTGGTCGAACTAGATTAGTTGGAAGAAGCGAGGGACATTGCAATAATCCAGTTGGCAAGGTATCTTCAAGGCCTGCATCGTTATCACAGTCACAATGTCCGTGGCCGCGCCTTTTTGGTCGGCGATCTCGTTTTGAGAAAAATACAAACCACCAAAAACAGGCATAAACTATCCCCAATATGGGAAGGGTTGTTCATTATCGCAGAGGTCACACCGCCAGGCGCCTACCGACTGAAGACCAAAGATGGTGCCCTCGTCAGCTACTCATGGAATATAGAACAGCTACATCCTTTCTATACCTGAGTTTTACATCTTCCCATGTGTACAGTTTTTCTCTGACTCACTACGTCGCTTGTTTCAACCGAGTAGTGAGTCAGGGGCTGCATGTATTATATGTGCTTTGTCAATAATATACGATCCTATTTTGCTTAAGTTATGAAGTTTTGCAACGACTTTGTTATGTTTGCCCGAGTACAGCCTTCTGTGGTGAACGATTTTATTAAGTTCCTATAGACTAACTCAGAGTAGACTATATAGTCGGGTAAAGCTAATGTTAACTAAGTCAGAACTTAGAGTTTGGCGGCATTGCACATATATTTACACATGTCATTACAAAAGTTTATATACACCGACTGTATGATGGACTGTTCTTACATACCCAGGTCTCGGGTGATCACCTCTGTAGTCAGCCTTGCCTGGGCTATCAACTCCAGCGCCTCCTTAGGTGTTGTCTCCTCGGCGAATCCCTCTCCAATGGCTTCAATATCTGCCCTAGGGTAGATTGACTTAGTCATCGCCAGGGTTTTGGGCCATGCCGACAACAACATGCTCGTCCGAGCACCTCTTCAGGATACTCGGAGCTTCATTAAGGCGCGCCTGCACTTGGGAGACCGTGTTGGAGCTGGTTCCCACGTAGTGAGGATCCATGATGTCAAGGAGCTCTTTCACGGACTTGGCAAGGATCTCCCGTGACTCCTTGACAACCTTTATCTCCTCTGCAAAAGCCTGAAACTGGATTTGGGCATTGGCTCTAGCAGCTACCCGGGTAAATCGATAAGTAAACTTGTTAGGCAAAATTGCAGATGGAGTACTTTATGGATTGGTTAAGGTCCTTGTCAGAGCGGAGACTTACTTTCATAGTCAGCCTCCCATTTGGCTTTGGCCTTCTCCAGTTCAACCTTCTCTTCCTTGAGCTTGGCGTTGGCCTTCTCTAAGTCGGCCTTGTCTTTCTCGAGCTCAGCTTTGGCCCTCTCGGCCTCCTTCAGCTGGTTTTCCCCCTCTGTTCGGGTCTTCACCTCAACTTCGAGGGCTGCACATCAGAATGGTCAAGAACCCGAGATTGTAGTTAGGACACAACTGGGCAGTCGGAAATAACCGAGTTGAAGAAATATGCATGGGATTTAGTCAGGAAGACAAGTACAGGAGACTTACTTCCGATCTTCTTGGCTAGAGCCCAGTTCTCATCCCTGAGCTGGTTAACGACTCCCCTCAGCCAAGTCTCCCTCTCCCAGCTTGACCACTCTAACTCGGCCTTCAAGGTCTGGAGCTGGCCTAATTGTTGGAGTTGGGGGGCAAGCTGGGTCAGGACTTCGTTCATCCTCTCCGAGCAGTCGACAATTTTCTGCTCGGGGAGAAACAGAGCAAAGCAGAGTCAAGCATCAGAACACTCATGCAAGGAAGACTACCAAGACTCCAATATGGCGAAAGTCATACCTGGACCCCCCGAGACGCAGCGATTGTGGTGCGAAGCAAGTCTTCACGCTCCTTCTTCGCCGCAACTTCATTGTGCTTGTAACTCTTCACAATTCCGTTGGGGACTACCCAGTGGAATGTCCTCGGGAATCTACGGGGAGGAGCCTCAAGCCTGGGGAGGTCTTGTCCTTCTAAAGACGACGATGACAAGGACGGCGACGGGATCCTGGCCCCCAACTCGGTAGCTTCTGGGGCTTCAAAAATGTGCTCAGGGGCTGGAGCAACAGCTTCGACACTAGCCCCTTGGTCAGCTAGCGTCAGTGGCTCTGCAGTCAGGACGACCTCAGTTTCTGCAACTGAAACGGTCACCAACTCAGCAGATACACTCGCGGGCACTGGTCCGGCTGGGGACGGCTCTACAACAGGAGCAGCCGGCGTGGTCTCCTTGAGATCAATGTTGGTGCGCTTCCTGCATGGTGAGTCAGATATCAACACACCACAGTGCTGAATAGGACTTTCGGAAGACTTAAAGTCGCATACCTCTTGGAGAATTTGAGCCTGCCCCCGGGGCTCCTGATGTCGGTGGTGGACTGCTGCCGGCTGTCGGGCTAGACGGTGTGGCAGTCAGCAGCGGCGTTTTTGTCCTAGTTGGCCCCGCTCCTGGTGTGGCCGGCTAGGGCGCTCGGGTATTCGACGGTGCCATTCTTGGGCTTGATGTTGCTGAGCCCGGCGGCGCTTGACCCGACCTTGTACTCGGTGGCGCTCTTCTTGGGCTCGATGATGTTGAGCTCGACAGCGCTGGTCCCAGTCTAGGATTTGGTGGCCTGGGAGCTGTGCTGGCGGTGTCTTTTATCTTCAGAGTCCTAGCTACGGCACTCGGCCTGATAACCTTCTTCTTGCCCTGATCTTCAACAGGTCTCTTACCCGCTCTCTTGGAGTCGGGCTGGGCAGCAGAAGGGCTTAACGGACTCTTCTTCTTTGACTTCATGGCCGATAAAGTTCGGGAGTCGTCATCGAACTCCTCACATGACTGCAAGTAGTTCAACAATTCATGTTACACATCGCGAAGCAATCCTGGGCATATATCTACAAGCACTCATTGCAAATGGATAACCAGTTAACATCAATGAGAGTTACCTTTGGACGCGGCCTCTTCAAGCTGTAAGCTACCACAGACCGCTCTGCATCTTCAGTTTCGACCATCCCGCTGGCAAAGAAATCCAGCAGGACGTTGGTCGCCTTGTGCTTGTCCATCAGATCAGGATACTCCTGGCTGGGATCACCTCTGCCCTTATAGTCCCAGCCAAAGTAACACCTCAACTTCAGCGGCCTGATGCACCGAGTCAGGAATCGTCTGGCCACCCATAGACCAGTCAGCCCAGCGCTCTTCAGCTTGTCGATCTTTTCAATCAGTATGTGAACTTGGCCCATTTCTTCAAAGGTGGGCATAGACAACCACTTGGCTATAACCACCGGGGGCAAACCCATAAAAGGGGGAAGGCTTGGTTCAAGATCAGAACAGTAAAATCATTCCTTATGCTAGCCTTTGAGAGAAGATTTCAGGGGAATATTGAAATAAATCCTCTTCATCTCACTCCTGAGTTGGATATTGGCCCCCCCAATCGCTTGAACCTTGCTCTTGGAGGGCTAGGGTTTGATGTGGAACAGATGTCTGAATAGATTCAAATGGGGTTCCACACCCAGGAAGCACTCGCAAAGAGTCACAAAAATAGAAATTTGCAAGATCAAGTTGGGATTCAGATTCACCAACTCGAGTTCATAAAAGGCAAGAAGCTAGCAGAAGAACTCGGAAGATGGAAGAGAAAGACCCCGGTTGAAAAAAGAGACGAAAACAACGGTCTCACCGGCCTAGGCTCTAGAACCGATTCACCCCTTCAGCGGACGCCAGTTGATGACATCGCGGCTTTGCAATCTTAGCTGCTTCTCTAGAAGCTTCAGCTTAGCCGACTCGCAATCCAAATTCGGCCAGACCTTGTCCGATGCATCCATGAAATCTAAAGCCCTCGGCATGGTTGGGGACAAGAAGATTTGGGGAAAATGTTGCTGGAGGTGTGGAATGGATGCAAGGAAGCAGGAGCGCCCGAGTTTCGATGGGGAAGAGCGAGCAATGGCAAACCCTAGCGAGGCGGGAGGCAAAATTTCGGCGCAGAGGCTGGAAGATGAAACGATGGTGGATTGGAGAAGATGAGGGAATCTTTTCTCTCTCCCCACCTTTTATAGAGCCGTTTCTGATTTGAGGGCTTGGGCTTACAAAGTCGGTATTGGGCCACTACGATATGAGTTTCTACAGTAGCACGCTCAAAGTGGGCGGCCCACTGACTGTGTTAAAATCACGGTGCTGGTGCTACCAACAGGAACCGATGAGGTAACAGATATGGTTCATGAAGGCCTAACTACTAAAAACACATGTGTTCGGAAGGGTATCTGTCTTATCCACTAGGTATTGAAGATATATCCTTAAATAAGGTCACAAGCTGGTCTTCATCAAGATTGGGGATGCAGGTATCTCTCAAGTAACCCTGACCACATAATGGATTAAATTTCATAAAGTGGTACTCAGTGTACATGCTTGCCAACAGTTGCCCATGAGCCAAATCTCTTCAGCGACATGACGCTGAGGAGCCTAACTTCCGCAGTAGTGCACTATCGGGAGAAGACTATAAATATTCTTTCCAGCTGACTTATGACGCTGACAGATGTCCTAACTTCCAAGTGGGACGCCACTCGGGAAAGGCTATACAACACCTGTTCCAGCTGACATGAAGCTGAAGAGCTCATATACGAGTGCGCATGCACTCGCAAAGACCTATTAAATTATTTCCGGTTGACACTGATACAACAGCAGTGCTCAAAATACCAGTCAGAATTACACTGGAAAGACTACACGGTTAAAGATCCTTTTCACTTTTATGTTTAATTGTTTTCACAATTACAGGCACAGTCGGGCTACACCTAATAGGTTCCCTAAATCCGGCACCACACTTCTATTACATCTACATGGAGACCTTCCATAGCCTCGCTGCCACGTTGACATGAAGCAGGATCGAGAAGAAGCACTCGGACAAGAAGTACTACGAAGAGCAATCACATTCGGGCAAACTCACCGTGGAGAAGTGAGCACTCTGGCATCAGCTTGACTCAACTCAATGAAGTCATCAAGGGCTGCTGTGCAGCGACTCTCCTTCTT